>ML662442.1:23466219-23767068 GCA_007570785.1 Antilocapra americana
ATGGGAGAAGGGCATTGAAACAAGTTAATTATCATATGTCTAATCAATCGCCAGCCCAGGATTGATGCTCGGGGCTGGTGCATCGAGATTTCCTAGGGGGGAGGGAGGAGGGAGGGGGGTTCTGGAGGGGGAGCATATGTAAATCCATGGTGATATATGGCAAAAACAATAAAAAAAAAAAAAGAATTTACAACAAATTTAAAAAAAAAAAAAAAAGGCCTCTTAACAGCAACTTCCAAGTCATCATCGTCGTGGTCTTTTGTTTGTTTTTAATCAATGGTTGCTGGGCCAAGTCTCCTCCATTTCCTATTGTCTAGCTGATACCAAACTGTGTAGGCATTTCTATCAATGCTTCTATGGACATGTCTATAAATATTAAGAAAAATACTTCTCATACAGGGTAAGTGACCATTATTTAATAACTATTTATGAGCAGACACTATGTGCTAGGCACTGTGTTAGACGCTGGAAGATAGCTTAAATAAGATGCATCAATCTTATTTAACTGTACTTCTCTTTATATAAGATTTTATCAATAAAACAAGGCATGGCAGCACATAGAAGCTGCTCAATAAACTGTTACTATTGTATCAGGCTTCCCATGTGGCTCAATGCAGGAGCCTCAGAAGATGCAGGTCAGATCCCTGAGTCGGGAAGATCCCTTAGTGAAGGAAATGGCAACTCATGCCAGTATTTTTGCCTGAGAAATCCTATGGACAGAGGAGCTTGGCAGGCTGCAGTCCATGGGTTACAAAGAGTCAGACATGACTGAGCACATGAGTGCAAGAATAACAAATATTAACATCCTCAAGTTCTACCTCTCACTCTCATTATTATTATATAGCATATTATAATATTATATATACATTATTATTATATGGGCTTCCTTGGTAGCTCAGATGGTAAAGAACCTGCCTGCAATGCAGGAGACCCAGGTTCGATCACTGGATTGGGAAGACACCCTGGAGAAGGGAACGGCAACCCACTCCAGCATTCTTGCCTGGAGAATCCCACGGACCAGAGAGCCTGGAGGGCTACAGTCCATGTGGTAGCAAAGAGTCAGACACGACTGGGCAATTAACACAACACTACTATAATATGATATATTATTACCAGTTATAAATTATCATCTTTTAAAAGTTACTACAGTTTTAAAATGAAAACACTACAGAGTTGCCACCAATACTCACCAATACTATAGTATCTCTTTAGTTCTGTACGCCTGATCTCCTTTAACTGATTACTTTTTCTCTTCTTTTTCTCATCAGCAACATACTCCTCTTCCACAGCAATGTTGCACTTGTCTTGCTCTAAAATGACTTTGCTAGCATCTTCTTTTCCAGAATGAGTCCTTGCAGCCATAGCTGAGGCTGTCTCTGCATTTTGTTTGGCTTGCTTTTTCTTTTTCAATCTAAGAGTGAGTGAGAAGGAAAAAAAAAAGGAAAAACATTAGAAAAATAATTTTCTAAGAGAAATTATATTAATTCCATGATATTGGGCTTTGAGAAACGAATTAACTGATATTGAAAACATTTTATATTATTGGGTTTTTTCTATATTTTATATATTATTGTTAATTATACTTTTTTCCTGTTTTTTTTTTCTTTTTTAATCACTTAAAGGTTCTTATATGAGATCCGTGGCCTTATGTCCTCAATATATATGTCTCAAAAACATCACTGGGAAATGCTTTAGACCTGAGGAAATACTAGGTTCTTCTATAGGCTATAAGACATTGGGGATGTTTTTTATCAAAATGTACAGCTACTTTACTATAATGCCATGTTTAGTGTGTTCCTTTTTTAAGTGTTTGTGGTCTCATGGGTATCTTTAGACTTATGAGCAAGCATATTTATAAAAAACAAATCCTTTATAACTGACTCACACACTGAATATAAAGATCTGTCAAGGTGTGAGCTGGTTCAGGTTTGATAATTCTTTTCCTTTATACCTATGACAGTTATAAGAAAGAGGTGAACTTCCTGGGATAGACAATGCCATAATGACAATATCAACTTAGTATAATTACTAATATAAAAGCTGACTCATAACATTGACTTATTCGACATTTTCAACTTTTTACTCCTCAAAGATGTGTAAAAGGTTTATCATAATTCACTGAACTCCAGTAACTCAAAATATTTTCCAGTTGATGTATCATTCTGATTAATTGACATGTTACTCTGTACTCACTAGTCCTTCTTAAGAATGTTTTTACCTCCCAGAATGTAAAGAATAGAGGCCTTGGCCTCCACTGTGTGAGACAGGCTGGTCATATATAAACATTTTTAAAATTAGGAAACTTTCCCCCTCTTCTATCTAGAACAGTCAGCTTTCTCACACACATGTCTACTTCCTTTACTCCCTTGAGCATCTGTACAATTTGATGTTAGGCAATGGATGAGGAAATGTTTTGGGAGGACAAGGAGATAACTAGGATCAGAAAGGGACTAAAGTTTGATTTTATGCTGTTTTGCTCTGTAATGCTGGCCAAATCAGTTTAATAGTCTAAAGAGGTCCCTCACTGAGGCTTGGCTATCTAATGCAATCTTTTATAGGGATCAATTGAAAAAAATGTGTCAACAACAGAACACACACACACACACACACACACACACACACACACACACACACAGTAGAATAGACCCAAATACAATCATATGATGACATGAGAACTAAGCATGGCATGATATACAACACACTTAGCTTTTAAGATAACAGTCTCATGTTCTAACAAATATTTCAACTAGGCTGTCATTCACTAACACTGAGCAGACAAATTCTTAGATTTTCATTGGCTAATAAATAAGAATATGGCCTAAGAGAAAGCACAGCTAGAAAAAAAAATCATAGATGGATATACTCCTCATCTCTGAGTTTAGCTATCTCTTTATTTGTTAAAAAAACAAACAAAACAAATAAGACTACAAAAATTGGAAACTCATAAAAAATGAATTATACCCAATAAACATATTTTTATTTTGTACCCTCATATTTTAAACTGCTTTTTTTCAGGTAAAACACTATGTAGCTGCTAGCAAAGGTGAGTCAGATAATGCTCCTAATAAAACAATTTCTTAATCAAGATTTATGTATGAAGTTGAAATTAATATATGGTGGTCGCTTCCTGAGTGGTTCAGTGGTAAAAGAATCCACCTGCCAATGCAGGAGATGGAGGTTCAATCCCTGGGTCAGGAAGATCCCCTGGAGAAGGAAACGGCAGTTCACTCCAGTATTCTTGCCTGGAGACTCCCACGGACAGAGGAGCCTGGTGGCTACAGTCCAAGGGGTCACAAAGAGCTGGACATGACTGAGCACGCATGCACCACCTAGGTATGACACAGAGATCAGTTCTTTGTTCAGGGAGGTCTATGCAGACAGCTGATCTCTGTATCCAGAAGGACATGCTAATCTTGTTCTGATATATTGATTTAACAAAAACATGCCTGAGATGAATGTTACTGCCTGCTTCCTAAAATGATTCCTTCCGGGAAGGAGAGAAAAGACATTTTCAAAATTAGTTCTTTGCAGATTGAGATATGTTGCTCCTTCTTAATCTTCTGAATTTTTCTACTGCAAGTTGATTTAAATGTCCTCATTTCACTGTTCCCATTATAATTAAACTCACTCAGATCTAGGGCACATGTTTTGATGAACAGCAGCACTGTTTGGGGACACCTCTTACAGACTGTTTTTCACAGGTGAAAATAACAAAATGGGATATATTGTTTCATTCACTTTCCCCCTTTTCCACACAGACCTTTATTGTCAAGCCATAGAGCCAAACATAGATGATATTTCAAAAAAAAAAAAAGCTACATAATAGCAATACCAAACTTGCATAACAGAAGACAGGGTACAATTTAACACTTCGTTGATTTTACAATCAGTTACATCTTTGTTTTGACTAGACAACTCAGGAGAATTTGCTTCTCTGGAGGTTATCAATATGAGTGGAGCATTCTGACCCTGTAACTGGAAATCATACAGTGAATTCTGGAAGCCCACTGTAAAATTCTTCTTCAAAGTATGGAAATACATTTTTAACACTTATGTAAGGGGAAATAAAAAGAAATGCCAAAAGGCAAAATTGTTGTCTGAGGAGGCCTTACAAATACCTATGAAAAGGGAAACAAAAGGCAAAGGAGAAAAAAAAAGAAAGATATACCCATTTGAACGCAGAGTTCCATAGAACAGCAAAAAGAGATAAGAAAGCCTTCCTCAGTGATCAATGCAAAGAAATAGAGGAAAACAACAGAATGGGAAAGACTAGAGATCTCTTGAAGAAAATTAGAGATACCAAGGGAACTTTTCATGCAAAGATGGGCTCAATAAAGGATAGAAATGGTATGGACCTAACAGAAGCAGAAGATATTAAGAAGAGGTGGCAAGAACACACAGAAGAACTTTATAAAAAAGATCGTTATGACCCAGATAATGACGATGATCGGTCACCTAGAGCCAGACATCCTAGAATTTGAAATCAAGTGGGCCTTAGGAAGCATCATTACGAACAAAGCTAGTGGAGGTGATGGAATTCCAACTGAGCTATTTCAAATCCTAAAAGATGATGCTGTGAAAGTGCTGCACTCAATATGCCAGCAAATTTGGAAAACTCAGCAGTGGCCACAGGACTGGAAAAGGTCACTTTTCATTCCAATCCCAAAGAAAGACAATGCCAAAGAATGCTCAAATGACCACACAATTGTACTCATCTCACAAGCTAGCAAAATACAGCTCAAAATTCTCCAAGCCAGGCTTCAACAGTACATGACTGTGAACCTCTAGATGTTCAAGCTAGATTTACAAAAGGTAGAGGAACCAGTGGTCAAATTGCCAACATCTGTTGGATCATTGAAAAAGCAAGAGAGTTCCAAAAAACATATATTTTTGCTTTATTGACTGTGCCAAAGCCTTTGACTGTGTGGATCACCACAAACTGTGGAAAATTCTGAAACAGGTGGGAATATTAGACCACCTGACCTGCCTCTTGAGAAATGTGTATGCAGGTCAGGAAGCAACAGTTAGAACTGGACATGGAACAACAGACTGGTTCCAAATAGGGAAAGGAGTATGTCAAGGCTGTATACTGTTACCTTGCCTATTTAACTTATATGCAGAGTACGTCATATGAAATGCCGGGCTGGATGAAGCACAAGCTGGAATCAAGATTGCCACGAGAAATGTCAATAACCTCAGATAAGCAGATGACATCACCCTTATGCAGAAAGTGAAAAACCAAAGAGTCTCTTGATGAAAGTGAAGGAGAGTGAAAAAGTTGGCT
Source organism: Antilocapra americana (assembly GCA_007570785.1). Taxonomy (NCBI): domain Eukaryota; kingdom Metazoa; phylum Chordata; class Mammalia; order Artiodactyla; family Antilocapridae; genus Antilocapra; species Antilocapra americana. The sequence goes on from ML662442.1 coordinate 23,471,504, forward strand.
TCAAACTCAACATTCAGAAAACTAAGATCATGGCATCTGATCCCATCACTTCAGGGCAAATAGATGGGGAAACAATGGAAACTGAGAGACTTTACTCTCTTGGGCTCCAAAATCATTGCAGATGGTGACTGCAGCCATGAAATTAAAAGATGCTTGCTCCTTGGAAGAAAAGTTATGACCAACCTAGATAGCATGTTAAAAAGCAGAGATATTACTTTGCCAAGGTCCATCTAGTCAAAGCTATGGTTTTTCCAGTAGTCACATATGGATGTAAGAGTTGGACTATAAAGAAAGCTGAGCACTGAAGAATTGAAACTTTTGAACTGTTGTGTTGGAGAAGACTTTTGAGAGTCCCTTGGACTGCAAAGAGATCCAACCAGTCTATCCTAAAGGAGATCAGTCCTGAACACTCACTGGAAAGACTGATGCTGAAGCTGAAACTCCAATACTCTGGCCACCTGATGAAAATAACTGACTCATTGGAAAAGACCCTGATGCTGGGAAAGATTGACGGCAGGAGGAGAAGGGGATGACAGAGGATGAGATGGCTGGATGGCATCACCGACTCAATGGACATGAGTTTGAGTAAGCTCCCGGAGTTGGTGACGGACAGGGAGGCCTGGCATGCTGCAGTCCATGAGGTCACAAAGAATCGGACACGACTGAGTGACTGAACTGAACTGAACTGAAGGGGGAATAACTGCCAATCTGATAAATGTGGTGTAGTTAATGCTCTTCAAACATTCCTTTTTAGGATTTTTTATCTTTGAGGCCTTTCCTTTTGTTCTTCAAATCAATATCACTGCAAGAGATTCCCACAGAAGGGTTTTGTTATCACTAAATTAAGGTAAACTGGAAACAAAAAAAAGTGGAAACAAAAAGTTCTACAAGAAAATAAACTCCTTTTATTTCACCAAAGCTTTTTAGAAAATGACCCCAAATGTACACATTTACATCGTAGACTAAAAGAATTACCTGGCATATTATCTTAAACAGATAGGTGGTTGAAAATAATGAAACATGTTTAAAATCTAATGTCTGTGAATGTGGAAAAAAAAAAAAACCTAAAAAACAAAAAGCTCTTGTGATGCTCTATTTGTCTTAAAAAAAAAAAAAAGGCCACAATGACATAAAACGAGTGTTTATTACTGAATCTCCTGTCACTACTGTAACCCAGCCCTGTCAATTCTGTTTCCTAATTCTCTCCTTCTCAGGTTCACCTCCTCCTCTTGGTCTCTGCTCGCATGGAATGATTTCAGGCTTTCATTATCTCTCTGATGGAACTGTTGTTTTTACAATATAATTTATTCTCTGTTTTATTACGACAATAATACAAGTTCATACTAGTAAATTTTGAAAATGCAGCAAGGTAAACAGAAAGCACTCTAAGATGAAACGCTAACACTGAGACGCAATCATTGCTTGGGGGAGAAAAGGAAAGTAGGGGCAACTACACTAGTCAGACTTTCTCCAAGGGCAGAGGAATGAGCACTATGGCTTACTGTCAGGATTCTGAGCTTCTTATACGTACCTTTCCATAAAGGAGTACTAAAGGACTATAGAGAAAACAGACAAACAAGGTCCTACTGTATAGCACAGGGATGCTATATGCAATATCTTATAATAATCTATAATGGAATAATTTTCAGATTCTCTAATCTGAAAAATTATTTATTTGTATGTATAACTGAATCACTTTGTTGTACACTTGAAACTAACACAATATTGTAAATTAACTACAATCTTTTTTAAAAAGGACTATTGAAGGGCTTTTCTGGAGTCTTTTGGCTCTTTTTACATTAAAATTGTGTGCACTTGTAAGACACATGCACACCTCATTTTTTCCCTATTCATATCCTAACTCAGAGCTAAAGAAATGAAGTGATACTGTGAAAGAAAGCATTTTTAGTAGTTCAGTAAAAACTGTTTTCCTCCAAAGCTTTTTCCTTTACTAAAGGAAACACGTTCAGAGTACTGGCAGCCATCAAAGTCAAGGACACAGAGCAAGTTCCTTTCTTGGTCTCTGCAGATGTCTCCTCTGTTGTTTGCTGCCTTTCAGTGGAATGCAACACAAAAAGGCTCCAAATGGAGAGAGGAGGCTTTCATTTGCACTAGAGTGAAAGCTTCATGAGGGCAGGGGTCTGTCCAGGTTTTATTAAATGCCATATTCCTAGGGTCTATGCATGGTCAGTAAATACTTCTTGAATAAATAAGTGGATAAATGAGGTTACGTTCTGATTTGTTTGAGATTTGCTCTCCTACAAATATGCTATTTCACATCTTTGATTAGCAACATGTTCTCAAAAATAAGCTCTCTCTCTTGATCTGTTGGTAAATCACTAACTTGCTCAATTCTTTAGTTTATTCCTCTGTAATACAGCCCAACTTAGAGGAATATGAGAAATAAATGTGAAAAACCACGAAAGAACCTTTTATCACCAAATTACTGTTTCTAAAAGGTGAGGGCTATTGTACATACAGCATTGATATTTAAAAACTTTGTTTATTAAATGTAAGTACAAAATGTTTATTTGATATTTTGTTATCCTAAGTTGCTTCAATCACGTCCGACTATTTGTGACCTCGTGGACTGCAGCACACTAGGCTCCTCTGTCCATGGAATTCTCCAGGCAAGAATACTGGAGTTCACTGCTACTCCTTTCTATAGGGGATATTCTCAACCCAGGAATCAAACTCAGATCACCTGCATTGCAGGCAGATTCTTTACTGTGAGCTACCAGGAAAGCCCCCTCTCTTTATCTAGACACTTAAAAAGAAAATATATTAGCCATATATAATTAAAAATATATTAAATAGACTTCTTTCATCAATTTTAAATTACTGGTTCTCTATGACTCTTACTTAATTGCACAATTTGAGGTCCACGTGTTTCTATAAAAAGTGTCATAGACAAAACATAGTAAAATTTTAAATAAAAAAATTTAAATTCAGTTCTTCAGTTATAAAGAGCCATATTTTAAAACCTCTACATGGGAGTTCCCTGGCAATCCAGTGGTTGGGACTCTGCCCTTTCACTGCAGGTTCAATCCCTGGTCAAGGAACTAAGATCCTGCAAGCCATAGGTACGGCAAAACAAAACAAAACAAAACACAACCCTATTAGCAAGAGACAAAGACTTAAGACAGAAATGTTTTCATATTTAAAGCTTATTGAGTATGTGCATAGAATACAAGATCTACAAGGGTACAACAAAAAATTTGGTAAAGTGACTTTCTAGCAAAGGAAAGGTAAAAGTTGTGGGGAAAGAGAGTAAAAAAAATAATTTCTCTTTTTATATTTTAGATTTTAAACCATGTACAATAGCTGATCAAAAAATGTTTTAATATTTAGTCTTTGAAGTCTCCTTCCTACAATAATTTAACTCATATATATTATCAGATTTTAAAAACTGAGTTTACTTTTTAAAAAAGATTATCATGAAAAGTTTGAAAGAACTTTTTTTCTAACAGCAACTACTATTGAGTTGACCAATGAATCAGGCACTATGCTACATACTTTCCAAATATTATCCTATCCTCATAAAAGTCCAGCAAGGTAGGCGGTCTTATCTCTGTGTTACAGATAAGAAAAGGACAGCTGAGAAAAATTAGGGCCATTTTGCAAGGTCACAGGGCTTAGTTAAGTTGTGGAACAGGAATTCACAAAGGCCACAGGAACTCCAAGATCTCTGCTGAAAGTATTCTATGGCACAGGTATATACACCGCAACTTAAAAATCCACTGGACTTTGGAAGTTCTTGGAATTACTTGGGGAAGAATGGTTTGGCAACCTAGTAGGCTTCGATGGAGAAACATGCTCATGGGAAGGGAAAATTTAGATTCTGGGCTTGGCTGTCTCATAATCAGTCATGACCCTCTTTGGAAATAAGATAAACTCTCTAGGACTTGTAAGGTAAACAAAAGCAATAGGTTGACATGATTTTCAAGGTCTGTCTCCCTCTAACAGTTGGCTGAGATTTAGGAAATGTGCTAACGCTATTTTTGAGGTTAAAAAAAAATTTCTTAAATCCAATCTAAACCTTCCTAAGAGTCTGCACTTTCCTGTGCTCCCTCATATCTGATGACATCTTCCTTCCACGACAGCCAGCGCCTTCAGCCCTGGAAAAATCCAGAGGTCAAGAAAGAACACCCTTTGTATACAAAAGATGTTTAAAAACAATAACAAAAATAAAACTAAAAAATTTTTAAAGGCAGAGAGGCTCTGTTCTACAGTCTGGAGCTAATAGCTCCATGAAGAAAAGTAGAAAATGAGAAAATTGACCAGCCACAGAAGCAATATAATATTTTTTTCTTTTACTTTTTTTACTTCTTTCATTAAATTTTCTTAAGCAAACCCTTTGGTGTTTCATTTGATCTAGTTACAGGTGAAGAGGGGATAAGATTTGGTCTGTGGAACTCCAGAGAACATATTAATGAGCTATAGGAAGTCACAGAGAAATAAACATTAGGTCAGGATAACTGTCTAACAGAGCAATCTAATAATTGGAACTAGTTGCATCACAAAGAAGGGAACTCCCTGTAACTGGAAGTATTCAAGCAGGACAGGTTCAAGCTGTGACCACCCAAACCACATGGAATAACCCTGTGTATTTTTTTAATTGGGATATAATTGACCTATTTTATAAGTTTCAGGTGTACAACATAAAGACTCAGTAGATATATATAGTGAAATGACTACCATAATGTCTCGTTAACATCTATCAGCATGCAGAGCTACAAATCTTTTATTGCCATAAGAACTTTTAAGATCTACTCTCTTGGTAACATGCAGATATACAACAGAGTACTATTAACTGTAGTTAGCAAGCTATACATTATATCCACAGAACTTACTTTATAACTGGAAGTTTGTACCTTTTTGATGACCTTCACCCATTTCGCCCATCCCCCAATACAGTCTTCTTTAATACAAGTATTTCTCCTCAAAATTTCTTCCATAGGGAAATAAGAGTACTAACATAAAAGATGTAGTTCAGCTGAGTTCAGTTCAGTTCAGTCACTCAGTCATGTCCGACTCTTTGCAAACCCATGAACCATAGCACACCAGGCCTCCCTGTCCATCATCAACTCCCGGAGTCCACCCAAACCCATTCCATCGAGTCAGTGATACCATCCAGCCATCTCATCCTCTGTCGTCCCCTTCTCTCCTGCCCTCAATCTTTCCCAGCATCAGGGTCTTTTCCAACGAGTCAGTTCTTTTCATCAAGTGGCCAGAGTACTGGAGTTTCAGCTTCAACATCAGTCCTTCCAATGAACACCCAGGACTGATCCCCTTGCTGTCCAAGGGACTCTCAAGAGTCTTCTCCAACACCACAGTTCAAAGCATCAATTCTTTGGCACTCAGCTTTCTTTACAGTCCAACTCTCACATCCATACATGACCACTGGAAAAACCATAGCCTTGACTAGACAGACTTTTGTGAAATAAAACAAACATACAAACAAAAAAAAAAGGAAGAAAACCCTCCAACATCAACAACTATTCCATTTAGTTTTATATATATATATATGATTTAGATATAAAGGCATGGGAAAATGGTGGGTCAATGAGGAAGGAAAGAAGAGGGGCAGCTCTAACTTTTGTTGTTTAGTCACTCAGTTTTGTCTGACTCTTTGCGACCTCATGGACTGCGGCATGCCAGGCTTTAGTATCCTTCACTACCTCCCAGAGTTTGCTCTAATTCATGTCCCTTTACACTTACATAATTTGGTGCTGATTTTTTTTTGGAAAAGGAAGGATAAATTACTTTATAATTATGAGCCAACTTTTTAATTTAAAAAAAAATGAAACATCTGCAACTATGACAGAATTTCACTACATCTTGTTCAGAGGTTCATTCCTTCTCCTGAGTCCAGCTACCACAGTGAATTGCTGCATTGCAGCCCCAGCCCCCTTCTTTATCAAGGCAGAGCTGCTCCGTGGCCCTCAGGGAGCCTTCTTTTAGTTCTTGTTCTTGGCTGTTCCACTGCATCTTTGTCCCTGTACTGCTCTGACCTTCAGAGTCTTGGCTGTTTTTTCTCTGGCTGCCTAAACGTGACTCTTGCCATCTCCAGACTCAAGGAATGTGCTGTTGCCACAGAATAAGCTCTGTCTGTGGGCTAGAAACATCTGTGTTTGAATACTTATTATCCTTTATGAGATATGCATCCTCAGTTATTATTGTTGTTTAGTCCCTCAGTCATGTCCGACTCTCTGCAACCCTGTGGACTGCAGTCTGCCAGGCTCCTATGTCCATGGGATTTTTAGGCAAGTTACTAAATCTTAACCTCAGGTTCCCTGTCTGTACAAGGGAAATAATGGCCTCAGATGGGGTTTTTTTTGATGGTTAAACTAAGTAGTTCAAGGAAAGCTTACTTATACTATTAAACACAACCTGAGTCTGGTTCTCAGGAGGAGCTCAATAACCAGATGCTACTATTCGGTTGGCCAAAAAGTTCATCTGGGTTTTTCCCAGATGCAAAACCCAAATTAACCAAATTTGGAAAAACCCAAATTAACTTTTTGGCCAACCCAGTACTTGGTTAATGCCACTGATGGTGCCTCTAACTTTAGGATTTCTAAGAATCCAAGAAAATAAGGCAATATGTAAAGTAATATAATACAACCAAGAAGGTACCTAAGTCTAGACATTATTCTTCTCACTATACATAAATATTAATTTTAGTTAATACTGTGCTATGAATTTAGACAACAGCACAAAGCTAGAAAGCTATTTATTATTTCTAGGAGAACATCACTTCTGGTATTCCATTTCACTTTGTGATTTCACAAATGGAAGGTCAGCTTCCTGTTTCCACTGCAAATTGCCAACTGGGATAAATGCCAAATAAAATCAAACTTAAAGTGTGTGTGTGTCGGGGGTGGGGTGGGGGGGTGGGAATCATTGAAAAAACAAAACAAATACCTAATGAAAATCCTGTCTTGGAATTAAGATCAAATAAGGCCAAAAATTTCCAGTAATCCCTGGGGGAAAAAATCTGTAGCTGTACCTGACTGAAGTGCCACCTTTGAACTGTGCACTCATTTATTCATTTAGTTTAATTTTGATCTTGAAATCTCCCTCTCCCTCAAGAGAATTCATCAAGCTTAAATGGAAATACTGTGGCTCCAAAGAACCCACAGTTAGAAAAAGAAGTCCTCTGGCTTTGGGTTTAATAACCAGCAATATGCCCACACAGGTGAACAGCACAGCAGAATTTCCCTTGGCCTCAGGGACACATCACAAAATTTTCCCTTTTCTAGGATTTCTTTGTTCTATAACAGTGTGGAATCAGCAGATCTGAGGGGACTCTGGTGATGAAAGCGCAGGTGCCAGGAGTGGATGTAAACAGACTGTCGCACTTTCAGAGAAGCCTTGGGGTGGGTTCATAATGGACATTGCTGAGAACCTTCCACGCTTCTCCGCAGTACCAGGATGATAATGGTACTGACACAAAATGGATGCCTCCTGTGTAGAATGCGTGCCTTGTATTTATCAAACAAGACAGGCTTTTGTTGCATCTATAGATTGCCCGTGTGGGAGTCTGGTTCCCTTTTCGAAAAGCCAGGATGCTGAGTCACAGCCAGAAAAAGTTCCAAGGGGAATCAATAGCACCGACAATAGTAATATACACCTCAGCTATAAACTGAAGAAAGGGAAGCAAAAACGGGAACTTGCTCTGGGAGATAAGTGAACTGCATTCTGCTAAGAGTAATCAGCCAAGTCCTACAAATACAACATGTAAGTATTAGGAACTTTTACTGCTTATCAATTAAGAATAAGCTGATAAATATAGCAATGCAGAAGTTAACCAAAATCTGCAAATACAAATGCTAAGAAATGCCTAAGTACTTAGTAGCTTGTAAACTCCCTTTTGGTTTACAGTGGTATTATGTATGTATTGATAGTTTATTTAACTTAATACCATCAACTAATTAGCTGTATTAGCTTCCAATGGCGGCTGCCACAAATGACTACAAACTTGGTAGCTTAAAGCAACACAAACATATTCTCTTACAGTTCCGGAGGTCAGAAGTCCAAAATCAGTCACACACTCCCTGCAGACTCTCTTCTCTTGCCTTTTCCAGTGGCGAGAGCTGCTTTCTTCCATCTTCAACGCCAACAGTGCAGTATATGATTTCACTATCACACCACATTCTTCTCTGCAGTCAAATCTCCTCCTTATGGGAACACTGAGACTGCATTCAGAAGCCCACCCAGATAATCCAGGATAATCTTCCCATCTCAAGAGTCTTAACGTAATCTTATCTTTAAGCCAGAGAAGGTTAACATCCCCAGGTCCAGGGATTAGAACCTGGGTATCCCTGAACAGGTTTTCCCAATGGCTCAGTGGGTAAAGAATCTGCCTGCATTTCAGGAAACACAGGAGACATGGGTTCAATCCCTGGGTCAGGAAGATACCCTGGAGAAGGAAACCCACTCTGGTATTATGGCCTGAAAAATCCTATGGACAGAGGGGAATGACAGACTACAGTCCATGGAATTGCAAAGAGTTGGACACAACTGTGCAACTAACACACATCTTTGAACAGCAAGAAGATCAAACCAGTCTGAGTACCAGAGACGCCCCAGAGGAAACCAACCCTGACTATTAACTGGAAGGACTGATGCTGAAGCACCAATACTTTGGCTGCCTGACTCGAAGAGCCAACTCATTGGAAAATACCCTGATGCTGGGAAAGACTGAAGGCAGGAGAAGAGGGCCACAGAGCAAGCGAAGGTAGGATGGCATCACTGACTTGACGGATATGAGTCTGAGCAAATTCCAGGAGATAGCGAAGGACATGGAAGCCTGGTGTGCTGCAGTCCAGGGGGTTGCAAAGAACTGGACACGACTCAGCAACTGAACAACAACAGTCTTTGGGGGGGGGTCATTATTTAGTCTGTTACACTGGATAAATTAGCTTTGGTGTCATTAAATAATTGCAAAATGAGCAGCATATCACTGTCTTAGTTTCCCATATCTAAATCATTTCTGTGTGCACACACTGTATTGTCTATGTTAAAGTTCACTCCTGGCAGTGACTGACGACGCATTTCTCAAGAAAACACCTCAAAATTTTACTCAGAACTATCCTGAAATCTAAAGGAGCAATGAAAATACTACAGACATAGGCCCTCATTTTATGCTCAGTGACTCCAAAATAGCTTATTGGAGGTGTAGGTATTGTTAAGGAAATATTTTAACAGGAGGAATTTCTGAAGAGTTCATCTCATTTTCATATCTGATTTCTTTAATTGTCACTGAAATCAGTCACTGTTTATGACCAAAGCTACAAAGTCTTCCAAATATTATTTTCTTTTACAAGAGCCCTGTAGCATACCCAGAAAGCTTTTATTTTTAAGTCAGTTAAATATTTTTTAAATACCTTTTACTCAAAAATGAGTCATATGCTCAGACTTTCCAGTGACATTTACAGAAAAAAGCACTAGGATATATATTTCAATGATGCACATATTTCAGCATAACAACAAAATATTTCAGAGATACAGTTCTTCTGAAGAAATAGAAAGTTTTGATTTATTAAAGCCATTTAAGCAAAACAAGCAACTAAAGCATAGCTACTTTGAAAATTTTCAAGCAGAAAGATAAAGATGCCAGGGATCTTATTCTCAGATATAAGTCTCTAGAGAAAAATGGAGGAAAAATAAGGTTGAAAAAATACAATCCTGAAAAAACTCAAGTTCAGTATATACAGTAATGTTCTCCTCCAAAGGCCTAGTGAGTTAAACACAACATTTATGATCAGCAGAAATGGTCTGCTGACAAAACAATCATGAGTGGCATGAAATATATGCTCTACCTCAACTTTTCTCTTCCTTCCAACTTTTAAAATATATTCTAATAACTTTTAACTGCATTTACACAACTTTAGACACACACATATCCTTTTCTGATAATGTTATTTCATTGTCATAAATTAGACATGGCATCACAACTCCTCCTACCATTATGGATTTGGATTCTTTCAGAAAGAATAATCTTATATCAGGTATACATTTTTAAAAATTAGCTTCACAGATGCCCACAATTTAGTAGTTTTACCATCCGGTATAAAGATATATTTTTTCCAGTGAATATATACCATCTGTGTTCTTGGGAAGTGACATGGCTCAAAACTAGGATTTAGGGAGTGGGAGACTAGTAATATCTACTTTGAAATATTTCCCTTCTAAAATTAATGTAGAGCTCTGGGGTAATTCATTTGTGTGTCAGGGTGAACCAAACAGATTTTTAAAGAAAAATCCTGGCCTTGCTTTTATTTATCTGAGGGCACATCTCTAGGGTGATGATTTTCCAACCACATGGCAGTCTCCGTCTGGGTCTTCAAAAAGAAAAATAAACCTCATCAGTGGTCATCTCTCAAGTACAATAAGTCCCCTACCCATGAATGAGTTATGTTCTGAGAGTGCATTCATTAAGTCCAACAAGGTTAGTTAGCCTAAGTACTGAACCAACACAATCAGCTATATAGTACTATACTATAATAGGCTTATAATACTTTTCACATAAATAACACCAAAAAATAAACACAAAAACATTAAGAAAACATTTTTAATCTTACAGTACAGTACCTTGAAAAGTACAGCAGCACAGTACAACAGCTGGCATACAGGGGCTGGCATCCAGTGAACAGGAAAGAAGAGTTACTGACTGGAGGAGGGAGAGGCAGTGGGAGATGATAGAGCTGAAGGATCATCAGCAGTAGGACACAGAGGGCAAGCTGAAATTTCACTTATGCTTGACTTGATTCACATCTTTGAGAGTCTGCAACTTAAAGGTTCACGTGCAGGGGTCTTACTGTATACCAGTCTGCTCTTAACCAACCAAAAGGAACACCTGTGGTCTAATAAAAACATAATATTTTATCTTTTTTCCTATCTGGCTCAGAATCCCCTGGAATATTTAGTAGTCTCCTGAGTGATGCGAGTATCTTTGTATGCTAATGAGATGACTCCTGGTATGTGTGTGGAGGAGGCACAGGCAGGGAGCAGGCCAGATACCTTCAAGATAGGGGCTGGTCACCAGAAACACCACGACGTGATTAGAAGCTTGGAACACTCAGTCCCACCCCTAGACCTTGAGAAAAGAGAGAAAGAGGAGAGGGGCAGGAGATGAAAGTTCAATCACTAATGGCCAATAATTCAATGAATCATGCCTGTGAGAGTGTGTTCGTCCCTCGTTGTGTCTGACTCTTTGTGAACCCATGGACTGTGGCCCACCAGGCTCCTCTGTCCCTGGATTTCTCCAAGTAAGAATACTTGAGTGGGTTGCCATTTTCTTCTCCCGGGGATCTTCCCAACTCAGGGATTGAATCTGGGTCTGCTGCATTGCTGGTGGATTTTTTACCATCTGAGCCACCAGGGCAGCTTACCCAGGGAAATCTCCATAAAAAGCCCTTAGATGACAGCGTTCAGAGAGCTTCTGGGTTGGTGAACACATCAATGTTCTGGGAGGGTGGTAAACCCAGAGAGCACAAAGATGCTCTATTTATCCCCACCTGCATACTCTACCTGACACTTTTCTTCCATTGGGATGTTTCTAAGTTGTATCCTTTATAATAAATTGGTAAATGTAAGTAAAGTATCTCCCTGAGTCCTGTGAGTCATTCTGGTGAATTCAGACCTGAGTAGAGGATCATGGGAACCAAACCCGCAGCCAAGCTGGTTTGATATATGGGTTGACTGGGGATGTGGAACTCACAAGTAGCGTCTGGAGTGAGGGCTCATGTGGAGTCTGACACTGACTCAGAGGTGCTAGTGCTAGAACTGAACTAAATGGCTGGACACCCAGCTGGTATCGGAGAATCTGAGAATATCAGATTCTAGACTTTGCCGGAGAACCAGCTTTGAGCACAGTAGAACAATGGCGCTGAGACTGATAAAGATCTGCATGAAAAACAGGCAGGCTGCACTTTCCTATGATGACAGTTGGATGACTGAAGGCACGCTGGCAAGTTCTGCTTGGCCCAGGTGGTGGTTTACTTGCTAAGTCATGTCTGACTCTGAGACTCCATGGACTGTAGTTCTTCAGGCTCCTCTGTCCATGGGATTTTCCAGGCAAGAATCCTGGAGTGGAGTGCCATTTCCTTCTCCAGGGGATCTTCCCCACTCAGAGGTCAAACCTGGGTCTCCTGCAGTGCAGGCAGATTCTTTACCAGCTGAGCCACCAGGAAAGCCCAAATGACTGAATGACTGAGCATTTAAAATGGGGGTATTTCACATTAAAATCCAGAATTAAGGGGACTTCCCTGGCAGCCCAGCAGTTAAGACTCTGTGCCTCCAATGCAGAAGATGTGGGTTCGATTTCTGGTTGGGGAACTAGGTTCCCAACAAGATGAGGTCAAAAAATAAATTGGATTTCAGGTTCACCCTGAAGCATTAAAAGACACAGTGGCACTAGACTAGAGCCCCAAATGACAAAACAGGATGACCCAGGGAGCGAGCAGCTATCCTCCGTGAAAGCAGCCGTGCTGCGGAGTCACCAGTCCCTTCCATCTGTACAGGGTCCCCAGGCCCAGGGCTGGCAGCTACCACTTGGCACCCACTCATTTATTCCACCACTTTGGTCCCTAAAGTCACTGTTTGCATTTTTTGCTACAGAGAGCATAAGGTTTTATTCTTAGGTCAATTCAGCTCATTAGGAAGCTGTAGTCTCAGACTACATTGTGTTGGCCTATTACAGAATGTCTTTGAGTCACGTTTTGGCATCAAATCCTCTATTTTCACTCACAGTCACTGCAAGAAACTGCTATTATGGATGTTAAAGACAGTACCCCTACATTTTTTTTTAGTGTTCCTTTTATCTAGGTTGTAAATCGTATATAATTTTAGAAATAAGGGCTTTGTCATCTGGGGAACTGGAATGTGCTCCACTGATGATTAGGGAGAACTATGGAAAGGAAGATGAGATGGTTGGATAGCCTCACAGATTCAATGGACATGAACTTGGCAAACTCCAGGAGATAGTGAGGGACAGGGAGGCCAGTCCATGAGGATTTAGTGATTGAACAACAACAACATGGAAAGGAGTCCCTTTATATCACCAACCATCAAGTACTCCTTCCTCAGTATCCTTGGGGGAATGGTTTAGGATTTGCAGCCAGATACCAAAATTTATGGATGTGCAAATCCCACATTTGGCCCTCCATGTCGGCTAGTTCTGCATCCATGGATTCAACCAATCTTGGATCCTGTATTAATTTTTAGATCCACAATTGAGTGAATCCAGGGGTGCAGAATCTGCAGATTCAGAGAGCTGATGGTACATTTATTTTTTTAAAAATCTGCATATAAATAGACAGAGCAATTAAAATGCATGTTTGCTCAAAAGTCAACTGTAGTTCCCAGTCAACTACACAACTAATACTGTGCTGCTTAGTATTCTATTTTTATTCTCAATTTATATGTTCCCTGGCTGGGACTTTTAGTTTTTAATTAGTATTTTACAATTATTTAACAAAGGTGACAAAAAATATATATACTAATATGTGGATAATTGCAACCTCACTCCCTGTGGTACCTCCTAAAGGGAACTCTGGGTTTGAGTCTCAGTTTTTCCCCCTTTCTTTGGTTCTGGGTTTACTGACACAAATGTGAGAAATAAATTAGAAGAAGGAGAGAAACGGAGAAGAACATACAGTGAGAGAGGAAACAGAAGAAAAGACACCTAAGAAAGACGGGGAAACATAGGACTGACTGGGTTTGCAGACGCCCATTGTGACTGCAGCCATGGATTCAGAAGACGGTTGTTTCTTGGCAGGAAAGCTATGACGAACCTAGACAGTGTGTTCAAAAGCAGAGGCATTACTCTGCCAACAAAGGTTCGTATAGTCAAGGCTATGGTCTTCCCACTGATCACGTACAGTTTTGAGAGCTGGGTTGTAAAGAAGACTGAGCGTCAAAGAATTGATGCCTTTTAACTGTGGTGGTGGAAGACTCCTGAGAGTCCTTTGGGCAGCAAGGAGATCAAACCAGTCCAGCTTAAAGGAAATCAACCCTGAATATTCTTTGGAAGGACTGATGCTGAAGCTGAAGCTCCAATCCTTTGGCCACCTGATGTGAAAAACTGACTCACTGGAAAAGACCCTGATGACGGGAAGAGGGTATCAAAGGATAAGATGGCTGGATGGCATCACCGATGCAATGGACATGAACTCGGGCAAACTCCGGGAGATAGTGAGAGACAAGGAGGCCTGGCATGCTGCAGTCCATGGGGTCACAAAGAGTCAGATATGATTGGATGACTGAGCATTGTGTTTAAAGGAGACAGAGAGAGTTTGGGAGAATAACTGTCAGCTATGTGCAGAGAGATGGGGAAAGAGGATTTCTTAAAACTTCTATTATATATAATGCATTTACTCCCCTCTTGGGTGTTTTCTGAGAGGTGAAGTAAATACTTGAATTATTTTTAATTATTTTCATTGTCATACTTATTTCTTTGAATGTGACTTAACGCTTTGACTGGACCAAAACAAGTCTGCCCACATAGATGGGATTCATAAATGTAGTTTTTATAAGGTATCTGAAATGTTTGTGGAACAAGGTGGGGTGTGAATGAACGAGTGAATAGATAAGAAATAAGGGCTGCAGTAATTATGCAGGTTGATTATAAGTTACCTATGTCAAATTCCACAAATTGTTAAAATCCTTGAGTCCCATCATGTCATGTACACTAAAAGGGACTAATACCACAAGTGAAGTTGCTCGATATTCATGACAGGAATCACACTCCACTCAACATCAAGGTACTAATTTACAACTACACTGAGACCCAACAACTCCCTCATCACTTGAACGCCTTGCCCATTTCCCCAGAGAAAGAGAAGTGGACTCTATCAACATTAACTCTTTTTCATACCTAATACGTCACTTGGCACAGGGAGGCCAAAGAAAATTCATTACATGCCATTAACTGAGTAATCAAACCATCCTCTCTCCAAGGGAAGTCTTTACCCAAGAAACTTTCACTTTGATTTCATTACATTTTCTTTTTGATTTTTTAATAGTAGTTGATAAAAGGCAAGGTAACTTTGCATATATATTTGCCTTTGTTTGTGTAGTTTTAAATATTCTGATCTAAGAAATTCTTCTTAATTCTCATACTTATTATAGAACTCTTTTACATGTTTATAATATTGGAATAATAATCAATCAAATTTCCTGTGGATTTGCACATTCCTGTGTTAAGCCATAAGAAGACTCAACTGGACTTTATTTTGGCTGAGATTGAAAGAAGGCTTCTGAACAAAATCAAAATATGATAACAATATTTCATAATATGATGGGAGATAAATATGTTTTTTTAACTCTCACTGAGACTCTCAGCAGGGAGTATGCTAGCTACAGTTCAAATGAAAGTCAAATAAAGTTTCACTTCTATTTACTTAGATTACAGCAAAGAAGCCCCAACCACCAAAAAGCAAGGCCCAATATTTAACCCATGTATCACAGATTACAGTTTTACAAGAACATGGGCAAAAGCTAAAATTCAGTATTTATCAATTATTATATCCTTAGTAAAACTATAATACACATTAAAAAATTGTGTTTTCATCAATATATATTATTCCTCTATATTCAGATACTGTTTTAGGGGACTTGTGATACTAAAGAAAGCACTAAACTAAGTTTCAGAATTCTACAGAAAGCTGTTACAATATTAAAAATTCTAAAATGGTAAAAGAGTAATAATTTAAAATGATAAAATAATTATCTAAGCGAATAAAAAAATGATCTTTTCTATATTTTGTTTTCCAAGAAACACAAATCATAACACTTCAGGTAGGAAAGCTCATTGAATTATCCAATGGTGGGGTTAATTATTATATTTACAGACTCCTTCAATATACTCCAGTGCCTAGAAATTCACCAAAATTCAACACGTATTATTCTTCATTTTAAAACTTCAACTACAGCACTAAGTTCAGTATCTGACACACAATATATAATTATAGTAGACTTTTCTTGACCTCCCCTATAATCTTTTCCTCCTTGTTTTGCCATTGAGGACCAATTTCCAGTAAATATACCCTCCCCCTACTTTTAATACTATATCTGGGGAAGGTTCCATCCCAGCTCCAAGGACAAAAAATACAGTTCAGTACAACTGAATAATTTAAATTTGGACTGTACACGTCCACTTATATGGTGGTTTCTTCAACAGATAGTACTATGTCCTACATGATGTGAGGGTGGGTGAATCCACAGAGGCAGAACCATGAATGCAGAGGAACTGCAGGTGTGGAGAGCCAACCCTAAGTTATATAGGGTTTTTGACTACAGGGAAGGTTGGCGCCCATAACTCCTACGCTGGTAAAAGGTCAACTGAATCCCACCTAGGCCAATCAGGCTACTGAGGCGCCATCTACACAGCAGCCAAGAAAGAGTATATGAGCCAAAGTGCTCCAATCAGGGTGTCTCAGGACTCACTGGTAACACACTCACTCTGCCTGCTGTTACACAGAGGAGATCCTGTGCTGTCCGGGTTTATCGAGTAAACCCTGGGAAGGAAGACAAAAGAATGGAAGAGCTTATCTACAGAGAAACTGAGTCAGGATAACATTATTTGGGTCCCAGATCAAGGTATTCTTTAAGTCAAATAAAATTCATTCCAGGACTTTTTATCTTATAAAAATGAAAGTGCATGTGTTAGTTGCTCAGTCTTGTCCAACTCTTTGAGAACCCCTGGGCTGTAGCCCACCAGTCTCCTCTGTCCATGGGATTCTCCAGGCAAGAATACTGGAGTGGGTTGTCATGCCCTTCTCCAGAGGATCTTTCCGATTCAGGTATTGAACTCGTGTCTCTTAGTCTCCTGCACTGGCAGGTGGTTCTTTACCACTATTGCCACCTGGAAAGCCACTAAGAGTATGGTGACCTGGATGGGAAAGCCAAAGTATCTGCCCCAAACTAAAGTTGCTACAAGGAAAGTAGGGGACTCGGCCGTTCTCAGATGAGTATTTGTGAGAAGTGCTTCCCAAATACCTCCAACTTATTCCCCCTGCTAGACACACGTGACGATGGCCCCATTGTACAGATGCAACAGAAATACAGTCCAGGGCTCCTAAGAAGGAAATCAACAGTGCCTCTCCAACTCAGCTCACTGATTTTCACTGCCCTGAAGCAGAGACTCAGTTGTTGCTGTTGTTCAGTCGCTCAGTCGTGTCTGACTCTTTGCGACCCCCTGAACTGCAGCAATCAGGCCTCCTTGTCCTCCACTACCTCCTGGAGTTTGCTCAGATTCATGTCCATTGAGTCAGCAATGCCATCTAACCATCTCATCCTCTGCTATCCTCAAGGGTAACAAAATGGGCTGAGGACCAGCTCACAGCTGTGAGAGTGAAAGTCACTCAGTCATGTCCAACACTTTGCGACCCCATGGCTATACGGTCCATGGAATTCTCCAGGCCAGAATACTGGAATGGGTAGCCTTTCCCTTCTCCAGGGCATCTTCCCAACCTAGGGATCGAACCCAGGTCTCCCACAGTGCAGGCAGATTCTTTACCAGCTGAGGCACATGGGAAGCCCCTGAGAAACGCAAAATTCTCAAGCCAAATTCTATCTTCATCCAAAGACCATGGCTCCGCCAAGTCTATGGTTCTGGTTTCCAGCCTTGGTCCTTGGCCAATGAAAACATAATGTAAGTCTGCTAAATGTTTTAATGGAATTGTATTGCCAGGAAAAAAAAAAAACTTTGATTTGTCAAACATAACAGACTTGTAATTGCTCAACTCCCAAAGGAAGTGCTTGGTTCCAGAATCTCAGAAGGCGGCTGCTAGAGAAGTCTGATTCCCAGAAGACTCTTCCTCCTGTTGTTAAAACAGTGGACAAGTGGCTCTAGGCAGAACTGGGGCTGCCCTCAGGCTGTGCAGGGAACTGACATGCTCCAAGAGCAGCAGAACCTGCTCTTCCTGTCCAGCAAGACTGGCCAAGGACAGCAGATCATTGGCCAACGTTCGCTCCTTCCCAGCTGCCTTGGTTTTTATCTTTGATTTTTTTTCCATAAGGGAGTTTTCCTGCAGGCCAGCAGGGCAACTCTTGAGTTGAACCACTAGATGAGCTCTTTCCCACCCAGGAAGATGTGAGGCTGGAGCTGAGGCAGGCGTCACCACATAACGAGCGTCTACAGCTGCCCTAGCAGCTCCCTGTGGGGTCTGAGAGTGAAGAGGGAACAGTCGAGAGACGTGCTGACTGGACCCAGAAGTCCGCCATTCTTCGTGTCCTGTCTGCTCTTGGAGATTTTTTTTCCCACTTGTGTGAAAAAGAACACTAACTGGCCAAGAAGGACTTGTAAGTAAATCAAAGGTATTTACAAAGGTCTTCGTGACACTGAGCACAGAACCTGCCTCTGAAGTTTCCCTGCCTTGGTTTGACTTCTCCTTGTACCACCGAGAACTGAAATTCCCACTCTCTGGGCAGGCCTTTCAAAATATGAGACAGAGAGGACACCCAGTCTCACATCAAGTTTTTTTTTCTTCTTTCGGCTAAATACCTCCAGTCCCTTCCATTTCTCTTCACACAAGATATGCATGTGTTTCTATTATGCTCATTGCTCTCAAACAAACACAGCTGAGTGCCTGCAGAATCTCCTCTGGGGCCTGGGCAGGCAGGCACGGAATCCGTTTTCATCTCCTCAAGGAGACGCTAGGCCATTTAGGGCTGTCAGCACATTGTCCACTGTGGAAGAGCCTCTTAGTAGATACTGATGACCAGATGAATGGAAAAGGAGGCAGGAAAAAAAGAAAGGAAGGACAGAAAGAAGAAAGAAAACAAAAAGACAGGAAAAGGAAAGGAAGGAAGAGGGAGAAACGTAATAGACCAAGACATTTCCAAGTAACTACTTTTAAAAAGTATGTGTTTCATAGACGAATGGTAATATCCTATGAAAAACACTGCTTGTGGGAGTGCAAACTCAGACAAACTTTTTGGAGGGCAATTTGGAGTCATTACCAAAATTTTAACTATATATAGGCTTTAATTACTGCTAGGAGTTGATTCTACAGAAATATTTGCACAAAAACACAGAGATATGTATACAATGCAATTCAATGCAATACTGTAATAACAAAAAAAAATGGAGGCATCATGGAAAGATGTCTATACATAGTATTAAGTTTTAAAAAAGAAAGCTACAGCAAGTAAGAAAAAGCATGATGATATATGCATGGATATTTCTGAAAAGATAGGTATAATTCTATTCTCCAAGTTACCTTTGGGAAATAAATTGCGGGGGAGAAAAGAAGGTCAGAGGACTTAAAAAATTACATGTGCTACACTCTTTTATACCATTTGAATTTCTTATTAGTATCACTGTTGTTTCAAATCATGAAAAAAGGGTGAGCCTCTGCAACTGGTAAAAACCAAGGTCTTTCTCACTTACTCCTTTGTTCCTCTATTCCCTATTTTCTGTTCCACCGAGAATAATGCTTCAGTGTGCAGTGACCTTGATCAGTTAGGACACCAAGCTTCTTAGCGGCACAAAATTACACACTCCCCTGAGGGGCAGTGCAGTCACAGGGCAGCTGGCTTCAGGAAATGCCCCACACAGGAAATGCTCAGCAGCTGATGATGCAGCCGGCAGGGGCCAGGGGTTGTGAGGCCTCGGTAGGTAATTTCTAATTCTGGTCTTGTTTGACCCTTCTGCTGTAACCAACATTACTGACCAGATGTCTTCCGGCCTTCTTGACAGCCCCCCTCCTGGTATGGAGGGGCCTCTTCATCTCTACCCCCCGTGTGTGTATTCAGAAAGAAGGTGGCCAGCGACAGAGAGCAGGTGCCCAGATGAACACTGATAAAAGAGGTCAGAGACGTCAGAGGCTGGGACATGCGGGCTTGGTACCAGAGTAAGGAGTCTGGAGTTTACGTCAAGGGCTATGAAAGGCTTTAACACAGAGAATGGGATGACCTGATGTATGTTGTAAAAGTTTTGTTTTCTGGCTCCCATGTGAAGAATGGATTGTTAAGGGCAAAAGTGGAAGTGAGGAGGCTAGCCAAAGGCTACAGCAGCAATCCAGAAGACAGGAAGTGGGGATCAGGAGATGAAGTGGACAGATTCAGATTATGTTCTAGAGGTAAGTCCACCAGCTTTGCTGAAAGACAGTGAAAGTGTTAGTTGATCAGTCATGTCTAACTCTTTGCGACCCCATGGACTGCCTACCAGGCTCCTCTGTCCATGGAATTCTCCAGGCAAGAATACTGGAGTGGGTAGCCATTCCCTTCTCCAGGGGATGCTCCTGACCCATGCCTCCCACACTGCAGATTCTTTACCATCTGAGCACAGAAAGAAGGTTAAAATGGACTACCAGATTTTTGGCTTAAATTAATGGGCAGTCTTGCTTAGTAACTGATGGAGAAGATCAAGAATAGATCAGCTTAAGGACTTGCCTCCTCACACTCTTCTCAGAAGATCCACTGGCCATGGCTTCCATTTTTATCCCCAACTGCTAACTCTCAACTTTATACCTCCAGCTCAGAATTCTGCTCAAAGCTTCTTCTCTGTGGATCCCATCACATACTCCATAATTCTATGCACTTTTCTCACAGTACGGCAAACTCAAGATGAGCAAAGTTGAACCTGACAGCTTGTCCCCTCAGATCCTGATTTCCTGGAGGTGTTTCCTATCATACTGGAGGTACCACTATTCATTAAGTTGTTTACTTGGAAAACTGGACCCTGGATCCTGTTCCATTTCAATCTCCACATTCCACTATTGTTATTTCCTACTGATTGTACCTTCTATCTTTATACAAGCTCTCCCTCCATCAAGAATGAATCCCATCGTTCTTTCACTATCTCATCTCTGTCATTCCTCAAGAGATCAAACGTCACTTCCTCAAGAAAGCCTCCCCTAATGCTCAGATTTGCTTAGGTCTCCCTACCACACTCTATGTTGCCATCTACTTTTACTTTGCAGCACTTAGCAATAGTGTAATTGAGTAATGATGACTGCAATTAGTTGTTTAATAGCTGATTCCCCCAAAAGAATGTGAGATGAGGGACAATGTCTGTCTTAACTACCACTGTAGACTCAATGCTTTCTTTGCACAGTATCCAGGATACACAACAGAATCAAAATATACATTTGTGGAATGAATGAATGGAAATTCCCTAACTAGCCACTAACTGATCCCGGCTAAACAACAATCTTCCAAGACTCAGGAACTCATCTCTACCAAGAAATTACCTTAAGTAGTCTTTGAGGTGTCTTTTAGCCCTAAATGTCTATAAAAATAAAGAACAAAGTAAATAACAAATTTAAATCATATTGAGGGACTTCCCTGGTGGTCCAGTGGTTAAGAATCTACCTGCTAATGCAGGGGACATGGATTTGATCCCTGGTCCAAAAAGATTCCACATGCTGAAAGCAACTAAATCTGTATGCCACAACTACTGAAGCCCGCGTGCCACAAGAGAAACCTCCTCAATGAGAAGCCTGCAAAGCACAAGTAGCCCCAGCTCATCACAACAAGAGAAAAGCCCATGCACAGCAATGAAGATTGAGTACACCCTAAATAAATAAATGAATAAAAATTTTTAAAAATCACATGGAGATTGGTTACTCAGAAAAAAAAAATCTTCATTATGTATTTTTTGAAGTTTCTTAGAATTTTCTTACAGCTGCAGAGCACTGTCCTATGTCCATACATATTTAATAAGTATTATTTGTATTTTTAAGTCACTTTAGTTGCACCTAGTGATTTCAGACACACAGCTATGTGTTTTCTGAGTGCTTGCTTTCCATGGTTAAAGCCAAATAGTTTTTGCTTATTAAAAAACAAAAATAAGCCACCCATGTGTTCCTTTTAATACTCTACTATGTATCAAAGTATATCTTATTTTTAAAGATTCTTTATGGTTTCTTGATAATCTGTTTACCAAATATATTTGTATGCATTATAATTTTTAAAAACCAATGAAAACCTCACAGCTTAACTTGTCAGTTTCTTTTTTGAAGGGCCATTATTATTTCTCAGAGGAAGCAACTTTGTGGAATCAACAAAAAGGAAGGAAGAAAGAGAGGGAAAGAGGCCTTACTGAAGCTAGCAATAACTTTATAATTTTTCTACAACAAGGACTGAGGAGCAGAACTGAATTTTGGAGGCATTATGGAAGACTTGGGGAGTTGTCTTGGGCTTTCCCGGTGGCTCAGATGGTAAAGTATCTATCTGCCTGCAGTGCAGGAGACCCAGGATCAATCCCTGGGTCAGGAAGATCCCCTGGAGAAGGGAATGGCAACCCACTCCAGTATTCTTACCTGGAGAATCCCATGGGCAGAGGAACCTGGAGGGCTACAGTCCATGGGGTCGGAAAGAATTGGACATGACGGAGCAACCAACACTTCCACTTTTCACTTTTGTGAAAAGTTGCACAAAAGTGGAGTTGCCTTAAAGTTGCACCTGCTAAACGGGCAGACTCCTTTTATCAGGACTGCATGTTTATTTGAGTGGCACGGGGGCATGCTGATGGCAGCAGCATGGGGGAGGGTCCTGAAGCTCCCTGAGCAGCTCCTGCTTCCACCTTCACACAAAAGACCGGCCCTCTTATTCCTGTTAAACATTTTAGCTGTCTGCCTACACAACAGAATTTTTTATGTCTGCATGTGATCACACTTGTCTTTCCTGGCTTCTGCTTTTTGCTTAATGTATCACTTTCTCCACAACAAGGTCAAACTATGAGACTCACTTAAATTTATGGCCTCAAGTTATTAACAAGTCACTGAATTTCTAGGACCAACCAATTCACTCTATAGTAACAAAGATGGGAGCAAAATTTTTTCTTGAAAAAATTAATTTGCTTCATTAACTTCCAGAGTTTGGAAAATCATTTATATGAGAAAGAAAGTTATTCAGTGGCTGGAGCCACAGAAGCAAAACTAGTAAGAGAATTCTGGTGGGCAGAACATGTGGCGGGGCAGGGAGCTGGGGAGCAGGCTCAGAGGCTGTGTGCCATGTGGGGGACACAGGGGGATGACGTCACACTGGTGGCAGAGCTGGACCAGCCTGACTTCGGAAAAACAACAGAAGCTGCTGAGATCCTAGCTGTCCTTCAGGAGTCCCGCCAAAGAACTTCCCACTTGCAGCAGCACTCTCCCAGGAGATAAACTTGGTGCGTTGTTCCACTATAACTGGTTGTGAATTTTGAGCAGTCCATCAGCCAGAGCTGATTTTAAAAACTCAACTTATAGTCAGAAAGAGAATAACAAATACTATATATTACCTCTTACATGTGGAATCTAAAGTAAGACGCAAATGAGAATATCTAAGAAACAGAAGCCGATTCTCAGACGCAGAGAACAGACTTGTGGTTGCCCAGAGGGTATGGGGTAGGAGGAAGGACTGGGAGTTTGGAATTAGCAGACGCAAACTAGTATATACAGAATGGATAAGCAACAAGGTCCTACTGTATAGCATAGGGAGCTATATTCAATATCGTGTAATAAACCATAATGAGAAAAAACTTATGAAAAAGAATATATATATGTATAACTGAGTCACTGTGCTTTACAGCAAAAATTAGCACCACACTGTAAACCAACTATGTGCGAATAAAATTTTAAATATTAAAAAAATTAAAAACTCAACTTGTGAGCAGCTTTGGTACACTAGACCCTCACGAATCATAAATGAAGCCTCTTAACTGACCAATGACAAAGGGGACTTGTTAAAACCAATGGTTTGTGGGCTTACTCTTCCTCTTCAGAAGGCAAACTTCAATCCTCCATTAGCATTACCAGTGAATTAGTAAATGATTTATCTAGCAAGTAATAAATTAATTCAGTGCTTGCTTTACTGATTGCTATAATAGTTAAAAGAGAAAGAGTAAGGTCCGTCTAGTCAAGGCTATGGTTTTTCCACTAGTCATGTATGGATGTGAGAGTTGGACTATAAAGAAAGCTGAGCACAGAAGAACTGATGCTTTTGAACTGTGGTGTTGGAGAAGACTCTTGAGAGAGTCCCTTGGACTGCAAGGAGATCCAACCAGTCCATCCTAAAGGAGATCAATCCTGAATATTCACTGAAGGACTGATGTTGAAGCTGAAACTCCAATACTTTGGCCACCTGATGGGAAGAGCTAACTCATTCGAAAAGACCCTGATGCTGGGAAGAATTGAAGGCAGAAGGAAAAGGGGACGACAGAGGATGAGATGGTTGGATGACATCACTGACTCAATGAACATGAGTTTGAGTAAACTCCGGGAGTTGGTGATGGACAGGGAGGCCTGGCGTGCTGCGGTTCACGGGGTCACAAAGAGTCGGACACAACTGAGTGACTGAACCATACTGAAGGCACTGGGGCCTCCCTGCAGGGGAGGGGACTTGGAAGCAACCAAAAATTGACCAGGCTGGGTTAGTTAGGACAAAATGGTAGAGATCCTCCTAACACTTATCAAAATCATCTCAGGAGGAACTTGTCCAGACACATGGTCAAGGGACTGATCTACAATGGGAAAAACCCTGAAACAATTCTCTAGTGACTTCGAAGTTCTGGGGAGGAATCTTGTGAATCTGGAGCTTTAGTAATGTCTTCTCCTTACCTTTCAGCTGAAGACTGTGACTATAAATCAAAAGGAAGATACTGTAGTATACAGTTAGATACTGATGCAACTAATCTAAGGAAATCTCTCTCAGTGTCCCGGTCACATGCAATCCCAGGCACACTCATGTGACCATGTCTCTGCACAGTCTTTCCTCCCTCACTCTCTCCTTATGGTACCTGAAGACAGCCCCACGTCACCTCTTTGATTATGATACCCTGGCTCTTTTGAGCAGTCACTTCTTCTGCCTCACGCTCAGAGCACTTGACAGTCACATCGCCTCCAGTACTTATTCCATTGTTACTACTTTACAAGTATCCTGTTATTACACTAGATTGTGCATTCCTACAAATGTCTGCTGAGGGGAAGGGCAGATGAGCATGACTTCAAGGCCAGAGTCTAAAAGGGAAATGGCTCAAGAGGCATATGCTCTTTCAAAACAGTCTGCCAACTCTACCACAGATGAGCCTGTTGAAGAAGCACAGCAAAAAGCATCTCCAGAAACAAATGCTTCTTGATGAACCCACGTTTTTAATGGATATAAATAAGGGATGCAGAAAGGCACGTAATGAAACTCAAACAAAAGCAAAAAGCAAATGACAGAAACCCATAAGAACAACGATAGACAGCTGAAGATCAGAGTTAACAGAAGTTTGTAAACAATGCAAAGGAAAAAGTAACAGGAAAATTTCAGGGATGTTGAGAGGATGAAGAGACAAGAAGTAATAAGCCCACTGTCTATGGCACTCTGAATGAAGTTATAAGAGAGAGAAAGTAGTCTAGCTCAATCCTAATTTGCAGCTCTATCAAACAAACTAAGTGAAAAACTAGAAAGCATAGAACACCCATGGCTAAGAAAAAAACGAAACCCAGGATGAAGTCTCTAGCCCTATAAGCAGTAACTCCTTGAGTGGTGAAACTATTACTAGTAATCACAGAAGAATCATGGAGAAAGATGAGAAGAATAAAAAAAATCCTGGTTTAAAAAAAGGAACAAAACAGATTCTAGAAATGACACATTAAAAGCAGCTTGAAACCAACTCCCAGAAAATAAACTGACAGATATTAGACAAATCATTTTTGATTACTTGAAGATGAATTATTGGCTGTTGGGAGATACCATGGGTATGCTAAAATGAATGAATATGAACTAAATTATCTGTTTAATAGGCTGCTTGATTTGACATATTGATGCTCGTGTCACAGGAGGCAGTAAAACAAGTTTTCACTCAGGCTCTTGAAAATGTCTGTGGCTAGCTTCTTATTCATGAAAATAGGATGCAAAGAGCTGAGCTAGAGATTTCGGTTAAGTGAACTGAGAGAAAATTGAGTTACAGCAAGTTGAAAGACTTAAAGATAATTATATAACTACTAATAGTACAAATAAGCCACAATGCATACAGCTCTCCAATTCAGCATTTTATCAACTATGTGGATAAAGACATAGCAAACCTGTTGCTCAGCCTGTATAATTTGGCCCAAGCTAGAATGGACAGCAAATATGTTTGATGTTAAAAATCAGGCTTCTGTAAACTTTCTGTAAAATTAGAATAATGGATAGAAAACAAGATAAAATTAAAATTCTAATTCACAAGGAAAACACTCTTTTCCTTTAGTGTGAATGACTGTCAACAAACTAATGAAGTATACTGCTGTATTAACAAAAGTATAACAAGTAACATTTCTCCAAATACGTTAATCAAAACCATACCAAGATAGTGAAGAATCTGAAAACTATTTTAAGTGAAGATATTTAGACTTAGGATAGTCAGCCTGAAAAAGAGAGAGTTCAGAGAGAATATGAGGCTATCTTCAAATACATACAGTGATAATATATGAAAGAGGGATTTGATTTATTTTGTGTGGATCCTAAGTAACTGGCAAAGAGTAGCATAAGTTAAAGAAATCATAAAAATCAGAG
Organism: Antilocapra americana; assembly: GCA_007570785.1. Classification (NCBI taxonomy): domain Eukaryota; kingdom Metazoa; phylum Chordata; class Mammalia; order Artiodactyla; family Antilocapridae; genus Antilocapra; species Antilocapra americana. The sequence continues at coordinate 23,497,979 of ML662442.1, forward strand.
CAGAAATAAATGAAAAAGAAATGAAGCAGACAATAGCAAAGGTCAATAAAACTAAATGCTGGTTCTTTGAGAAGACAAAATTGACAAACCCTTAGCCATACTCATCAAGAAAAAAAGAGAGAGGACTCAAATTAATAAAATGAAATTAAAAAGAAGATACAATAGACAATGCAGAAATACAAAGGATCATAAGAGACCACTATGAGCAACTATATGCCATAAAATGGACAACCTTGAAGAAATGGACAAACTATTAGAAAAATATATCCTTCCAAAATGGAACCAGGAAAAAATAGAAGATATGAACAGACTAATCACAGGCACAGAAATTGAAGCTGTGATTTAAAAAAAAAAATTTCAACAAACAAAAGCCCAGGGCTAGATGACCTCACAGGTGAATTCTACCAAAAGTTTAGAGAAAAATTACCACCCACCCTGCTCAAACTCTTCCAGAAAATTGAATAGAAGGGAAAACTCTTAAACTCATTCTATGAGGCCACCATCACCCTGACATCAAAACCAAAGACACCACCAAAAAAAGAAAATTACAGGCCAATGTCACTGATGAACATAGATGCAAAAACCCTCAACAAAATACTAGCAAACAGAATCCAACAACACATTAAAAGGATCATGCACCATGATCAAGTGGGCTTTATCCCAGGGAAGCAAGGATTCTTCAATATATGCAAATCAATAATGTGATATACCATATTAACAAACTGAAAGATAAAAACCATATGATCACCTTAACAGATGCAGAGGAAGATTTCAACAAAATTCAGCACCCATTTATGATAAAAAAAAGTCTCCATAAAGTAGGCACAGAAGGAACCTACCTCAACATAATAAAGGCCATATATGACAACCCAGGTCAGGAAGACCCCCTGGAGAAGAAAATGGTAGCCCCCTCCAGTATTCTTGCCTGGGAAATCCCATGGACGGAGGAGCCTGGTGGGCTACAGTCCATGCGGTCGCAAAGAGTCGGACAGACTGAGCAACCGAGTGAGCACTCAGACTTACCTGGCCTTCCCAGGTGGCTCAGTGGTAAAGCATCCACCTACCAGCGCTGGAGACATGGGTTTGATCCCCGGGTCGGAAAGATCCCCTGGAGGAGGAAATGGCAACCCACTCCAGTATTCTTGCCTAGGAAATCCTGTGGGCTATCGTCCATGGGGTCACAGAGTCGGACACAACTGAGCACGTGGACACACACGACAAACCCACAGCAAATATTAACCTCAGTGGTGAAAAACTGAAAGCATTTCCTCGAAGATCTGAAAGGAAATAAATTTTACCTAAAAATTTAAAAGCAATTGTCAACTAACAAGAGCTTTTTAAGCAAGAAACATCCTTAGGAGTCCCTGGGACATGCCTCTGACTGGGAAAGCTCAAATCCAGGCTGGAAAAGGCCCCTTTGTTGGGTGGAGTGGAGTTTCCAGCCATGGTGTAGTAGCCCAGATGACCTCTGTATTTCAACTAAAAGATTTTATGTTTCTGAAGTTAGTTACGGTGCCTGTGTTAAGAGGAGGAATGGCGGAAGAAAACGAGATATCAAGATAACATAAACCTGACACTTATATTCTTTCTAATTTCTCAATCACTTCTTTCAAGTCACCAGGACATTACCAAGTTACTATATAACCTGGTGCTTCTACAACTCAAACCTACTCAGAGAGGGACTGAAGATTCTTATATGATGTGCCTATCAAATTCAGTTGTTATGAAACTGTGCACTAAAAGAAAGCCATGGAGGAGCTTTCCTGGTGGTTCAGCTGTAAAGAATCTGCCTGGCAATGCAGGAGACATGGATTCTATTCCTGGTCCAGGAGGATCCCATATGCCTGGAGGAACTAAGCCTATGGGCCCAAACTGTCCAGCCTGTGCTCTAGGCCCCAGGAGCCACGACTACCGAGTCCACCATACCCCAACTATTGAAGCCTGCTTTCCTAGAGCCCCAGCAAGAGAAGCCACCGCAATTAAAAGCCTGTGCACAGAAACTAGAGAAAAGCTGTGTACCAAGGAAGAATGAAACTAAATAAAGAAAGAAATGAATAAAATTATTTTTAAAAAACAGAAAGCCATGGAGACAATCATTAGATTTCTGAATGCAGGAAAATAAATTTACCAGCTACTACCCGAGTTGTGCCCATCTTTGCAGGGGATGCTCTCTTGGTATCTCTAATTTTCTTAAAGAGACCTCTAGTCTTTCTCATCCTATTGTTTTCCTCTATTTCTTTGCATTGTTCACTTAAGAAGGCTTTCTTATCTCTCCTGCCTGTTCTCTGGAACTCTGCATTCAGTAGGGTATATCTTTCCTTTTCTCTTTTGCCTTTTGCTTCTCTTCTCTTTTTTTTTTTTTTGCCTATTTGTAAGTCCTCCTTAGACAACCACTTTGCCTTCTTGCATTTCCTTTTCTTGGGGATAATTTTGGTCACTACCTTGCTTACAATGTTATGAACTTCCATCCATAGTTCTTCAGGTACTTGTCTACCAGAACTAATCCCCTGAGTCTGACACAAGTAGAAGAGATTAAGAAGCAGTGGCAAGAATACACATTTCTAACAACAAAGCTAGTGGATGTGATGGAAATCCAGCAGACCTATTTCAAATCCTAAAAGATGGTGCTGTTAAAGTGCTGCACTCAATATGCCAGCAAATTTGGAGAACTCAGCAGTGGTCACAGGATTGGAAAAGGTCAGTTTTCATTCCAATCTCAAAGAAAGGCAATGCCAAATAATATTCAAACTACTGTTTGAACTCACTGCACTCATTTCACATGTTAGCAAGATTATGTTCAAAATCCTTCAAGGTAGGCCTCAGCAGTATGTAAACCAAGAACTTCCAGATGTACAACCTGGGTTTAGAAAAGGCAGAGGAATAAGAAGTTAAACTGTCAACATCCGAGGGATCACAGAAAAAGCAAGGGAATTCCAGAAAAAATCTACTCCTACTTCATGGACTATGCTAAAGCCTTTGACTGTGAGGATCACAACAAACAATGGAAAATTCTTAAAGAGATGAGAATATCAGACCACCTTACTTGCCTCCTGAGAAGCCTATATGCAGGATAAGAAGCCACAGTTAGAACTGGACATGGAACAATGAATTGGTTCAAAATTGGGAAAGGAGTATGTCAAGATATCACCCTGATTATCTAATTTATATGTAGAGCACATCATGGGAAATGATGGGCTGGATGAAGAACAAGCTGGAATTCAGACTGTGGGAGGAAATATCAATAACCTCAGATATACAGATGACACCATCCTTATGGCAGAAAGTGAAGAGGAACTAAAGAGCCTCTTAATGAAGGTGAAAGAGAAGAGTGGAAAACCTGGCTTAAACTTAACATTCAAAAAACTAAGACCATGGCATCTGTTCCCATCACTTCATGACAAATAGATGGGGAAAAAATGGAAACAGTGACAAATTTTATTTTCTTGGACTCCAAAATCTCTGTGGATGGCCACAAATTTAAAAGACATTTGCTCCTTGGAAGAAAAGCTATGACAAATCTAGACAGTGTATTAAAAATCAGAGACAATACGTTGCCAGCAAAGATCTGTTTAGTCAAAGCTATGGTTTTTCCAGTAGTCATATATGAATGTTAAGAGTTGGACTGTTAGGAAGGTTGAACACCAAGAAATTGATGCTTTTGAACTGTGGTGCTGGAGAAGACTCTTGAGAATCCTTTAGACAGCAAGGAGATCAAACCAGTCAATCCTACATGAAATCAACCCTGAATATACATGGGAAAGACTCATGCTAAAGCTGAAGCTCCAATACTTTGGACACCTGAGGCAAAGAGCTGACTCACTGCAAAAGACCCTGATGCTGAGAAAGACTGAGGGCAGGAAGAAAAGGGAGCAACAGAGGAGGGGATGGTTGGATGGCATCACCGACTCAATAGACATGAGTCTGAGCAAACTCTGGGAGACAGTGAAGGACAGGGAGGCCTGGTGTGCTGCAGTCCACGGGGCTGCAAAGGTGAACATGACTGAGAACAACAGCAACAACAAATAAAGTTTACTTTTGATTAGGTGAAAAAACTAGGGGATGTCTTACTTAAGACATTCGCTTGTGTCAGATAATATGGAAACCAAATTCAAAGTAGAGAAATATTTTCCTATGTATTAAAAATAAACAGGAAGAAGGTAAAGATTACCTAGATTAGGTTTATAACTCAACCAGCTTTATAACTTTAAGTTTTCAATGACCTGTTAAGACAGTGCAAATTGCATTTAAAGGTAAATATGTGTGTTTATAACTAATTCTTTTATTTTAAAAATCCATATACTCTCAGAAAAATTATGTTTTCATAAACATAATGTGTACATATCACTCACTTTTACATTTAAAACACATGTACTCTTATAAAAGAAAAATATCTTGAAATTCTGATTATAGAAGCTCAGAGTTATGGTTAAAAGAAATTAAATTTCTCTCATTATCTAGTGAAAGCAGTTGATTTAGCAAAGTAAAAGGAAATACCTCCCACTTAAAAAAAAATGATAGAGCCATTGAAATGGAGATGGCTCATTCCCGAATGACCTCACCAGCATCTGCTTCAATTACCTTCTGAAAATGAAATAACCAAATTACTGTTCAGCTTTCTGCTGGGCTAACAAAATTAACCTGAAATATCAAAATTCACTTGCTTTAAATTATACATGACACAACTTCTAAGCCAAAACCTCTTCAAATGGTGAAGAACACACACCAAGGTTGTCATAATCAACAATAACATTCTCACATGCACAGGAAAAATTAATGGAAAGATTAACAACTTAGCTCAAAGCATCCATAACGGGAAATGGATTCAAATCATGCCACCTATTCAAAAGCAGGATCAATCCATTTTGAATCTAGTCCTCTTTGTACAACAGATGTGCTCTTAGACATGTATGTATAAACTGTATTTAAAAGCCATAGAGTAATTTAAAAATAGAATCAGGGTTCATGGTTGTTTTTTTTCCTAAGTATAGAAAAGAATGTTTTAAGTATGAATAACTGGCCTCTAATTAACTATTTCCTGCATTCCCAGGTTAATATTTTGGCTATCTAGTTTGTCAAGTATTCCATAAGTACATTGATAACTACAACTTTTAAATTTTGATGCAATCCATAGCCTTGTTTCCTGGTTCCTCTATATGCACATCACACTCTCAGTTCATACCTAAAGAAACCTTGTCTCAAAACTAGAAAGCCACATTTCTCATTTCAGTATATGATATACCCACCTCAAAGTCACTTTTACATGGTTCACGTGAAATCAACTGCACGGTTCTAGTAACAGAACCATTAAGAAAAGCCCTCCTTCATGCTTGCCACCACCTTCTGCCTCAGCGGATGCTAGACCATGTCTTGCTTTGGGAAGAGATCCAGGAGGTTCGCCAGTTCAACTAGCATCTTCCTTTCTCATCCCTGGGATACTGATTCAGGCTCCGTGGTGCTGACTCATCTGTCTGCTTTATTTGGTGCCGAGTCACATTTGCAAACCATAAACCACCCTACATCTTGCTCAGTCTCTTTAAATCTGGCCCATTATCCTTTTCAGTACTGTTTTCATTTACACGTGAGAAGCAAAAAGCGAAAACAAGGAGGCAGGCCCAGCGCGTATTTGCTGGTATAACACAAAACAGGCACAGAAAAATAATGGGACATTAACCATTTTGCTTATGCAAACTTTATTTAAAATGGTACATGAAGGAAGAGGGAAGTAAAAATGCACGAACAGGTGCTTCCCTGGTGTCTCAGTGGTAAAGAATCTGCCTGCTAACGCAGGAGACAAGGGTTTGATCCCTGATCTGGGAAGATCCCACATGCTGCAGAGCAACGAAGCCGTGTGCCACAACTACTGAGCCTGCGCTCTGCAGCCCAGGAGCCACAACTGTTAACCTCATGTGCTGAAACTTCTGAAGCTCATGTGCCCTAGAGCCCAGGTCTGCAACAAGGGAAGCCACTGCAGCTGGAGAGAAGCCTCTGCTCATTGCAACTAGAGAAAGCCCACCCAGCAACGAAGATCCGGCACAGCCAAAAAAGAAAGAAAGTAATTAATTTTAAAAGTTTTTGAAAAAAATTGTGTGAACACGTACATGCCCTATGGCATAAGCACCAGGTCACTGCCTCTACAACAAAAGTAATCAAGCTGGGAGACTTTCATCTGTTAGGGCCACTAACTCTGAATCAAGAGAAGAAATCATAGGGGAATCCTTGATATATGCCCCAAATATAGAGGAAGTTCAGGAGATTGCTGACTTTTTCATTGCGATGTAGGGACTTGCAAAGTTTCCTTCAAAGCACAGAGATTTCGTAGCTCGTTCCAAACTTCCTAACAATTCCTTTACAGTGAAAAGCAGAAAATATCAAATTTAATTAATTATTGTATCATTTAGATCAGTGAGTCATACTTATCTTTACATGGATAACTGATAAGATTCTATAAAATTCAACATAGTTTAATGAAGAATACAACATAATAATTAAGAACATAGTCTGTGAGGTCAGGCACACCAGGACTGAGTCTCAGATCTGCTATCTCATCGCACTGACCCTGTGTCAATTACCTAACATCTGTGATACAGTTTAGCATCTTTGTCTGTAATTAGGATAGTAACAGAGTAATTATGAGATTGGTTCAGTTCAGTTCAGTCACTCAGTCATGTCCAACTCTTTGTGATCCCATGAATCACAGCACACCAGGCCTCCCTGTCCATCACCAACTCCTGGAGTCCACCCAAACCCATGTCCATGGAGTCAGTGATATCATCCAACCATCTCATCCTCTGTTGTCCCCTTCTCCTCCTGCCCCCAATCCTTCCCAGCATTAGGGTCTTTTCCAATGAGTCAACTCTTCCCATCAGGTGGCCAAAGTATTGGAGTTTCAGCTTCAACATTAGTCCTTCCAATGAACACCCAGGACTGATCTCCTTTAGGATGGACTGGCTGGATCTCCTTGCAGTCCAAGGTACACTTTCAAGAGTCTTCTCCAACACCACAGTTCAAAAGCATCAATTCTTCAGTGCTCAGCTTTCTTCACTGTCCAACTCTCACATCCATACATGACTAGTGGAAAAACCATAGCCTTGACTAGACAGACCTCTGTTGGCAAAGTAATGTTTCTGTTTTTCAATATGCTATCTAGGTTGGCCATAACTTTCCTCCCAAGGAGTAAGCATCTTTTAATTTCATGGCTGCAGTCACCATCTGCAGTGATCTTGGATCCCCCCCAAAAATGTCTGACACTGTTTCCACTATTTCCCTATCTATTTCCCATGAAGTGATGGGCCCAGATTCCATGATCTTAGTTTTCTTAATGTTGAGTTTGAAGCCAACTTTTTCACTCTCCTCTTTCACTTTCAGCAAGAGGCTTTTTAGTTCCTTTTCACTTTCTGCCATAAGGGTGGTGTCATCTGCATATCTGAGGTTATTGATATTTCTCCCAGCAGTCTTGATTCTAGCTTGTGCTTCTTCCAGCCCAGCGTTTCTCATGATGTACTCTGTATATAAGTTAAATAAGCAAGGTGACAATATACAGCCTTGATGTACTCCTTTTCCTATTTGGAACCAGTCTGTTGTTCCATGTCCAATTCTAACTGTTGCTTCCTGACCTGCATACAGGTTTCTCAAGAGACAGGTCAGATGGTCTGGTATTCCCATCTCTTTAAGAATTTTCCACAGTTTATTATAATCCACACAGTGAAAGGCTTTGGCATAGTCAATAAAGCAGAAATAGATGTTTATCTGGAACTCTCTTCCTTTCTTGATGATCCAGCAGATGTTGGCAATTTGATCTCTGGTTCCTCTGCCTTTTCTAAAACCAGCTTGAACATCTGGAAGTTCACAGTTCACAGTTCACGCAGGAGGGCCGAGAGGAGTCACTCCACATTCAAGATCAGGAATGGGGGGCCGTGAGGAGATACCCCTCGTCCAAGGTAAGGAACAGCAGCTGCACTTTGCTGGAGCAGCCGTGAAGAGATACCCCATGTCCAAGGTAAGAGAAACCCAAGTAAGACAGTAGATATTGCAAGAGGGCATCAGAGGGCAGACACACCGAAACCATAAAAACAGAAAACTAGCCAATCTGATCACACGGACCACAGCCTTATCTAACTCAGTGAAACTAAGCCATGCCGTGTGGGGCTACCCAAGACGGTCGGGTCATGGTGGAGAGGTCTGACAGAATGTGGTCCACTGGAGAAGGGAATGGCAAACCACTTCAGTATTCTTGCCTTGAGAACCATATGAACAGTATGAAAAGGCAAAAAGAGAACAGTATGAGATGATGAGTGCACAAATCAGTCTCTGTTCCATTGTACATGTTGGTCATCATTCACAGTGAATGACTGTTGGCAGGAGGACATGAACCTACACCCTGTGAGGAATATAAAAATGAAAAAGAACTGACAATAAATAACACAAGCAAATACGGCAGAGAAGATGAGAGTGCTAATGAGTGTATCCAAAGAGAATGGTGTTAAGGGCTCCAAGAGAAGGGATTAGGAGGCTGAGCAATACCTTGGGTCAAGTGGCAAGGGAGGGCACATCCAGTTATGTGTGTGGGTGGTGGCGAAGGATTAAATGAAACAGGAAAGGCCTCAAGGAGATAATTAAAGATGGGGTTGCCAGAGTGACGGGTTTGTCATCACCGTAAATAAAAAGTGGATGTAAAGAGCAGTTCTTTGCACAATGAAAGCAGAGGCTTGAGGAGGCAAAGAGTAAGAAATGTACAGAAAATCAAAATACGCGATACAGACAGAAGGGTAGGAATGAGCCATTTTGTTCAGAACCTCAAATTCAAGAGAAGATTGGGGATGGGGAAGTGACATATCTGAAGTGTGCCTCGGAGAGACTAGTCTGGGAGGGTGTGTGGGAGGGTATGCAATCAGCATCTGACTTACGAGTTAGAGGGGGTGAAGACTGCAGAAATTTTCAGATAGGAATTTGAGGAGGAAAGAAAGGAAAACTTCTACCAAAGTCAATGACAGCTGGATTACAAGCATAAGTGCTGAACTTCCTGAGCTGTGAGCACAAAGCATTTTCTAGTTCAGAGCTCCATTTTCTCTTGTGGAAGAGCTGTTGTACCAAGAGCAATTTGCTGTTGTTCAGTCACTCATTCGTGTCCGACTCTTTGTGACCCCATGGACTGCAGCACGCCAGGCTTCCCTGTCCTTACCAATGCCCAGACCAACAGCAAGGAACGGTTCCAAATGCATGTGACACAAGTCTCTGGAGCCAGTAGTGACAAGTTCAAGTCCAAACTCAGGAGTCAGTTCAGCTGAAGTCTTTCTTGACTGCCACCAACAACAGGCAAGGAAGGAGGCAGCTTAAATCATTTACTTTTCATGAACTTTGGTCTTTCTATATCTTGGAGTCCTGTCTTGGGTCTTTCACTGAGAGCCGTGACTAGGGCCTGGATAAGTTTCAAGGGATAGATAAACTCTCTGAAATGTACACAAAACTCATGCCTATATATTATATTTATTCTTGTTCTTTCTCAATCTTTCATTTATTCATGTATTCCTTACTTAGGCAGTATAAATTTATATTAAAATTTATTAGTGCTTATTTTTCAATAGAGCTTATTCCAAAGACTTCATGTATTTTAATTCAGCCAAGCCTCTCAACAATCTTAAAAAATAGGTAACTATTATTATTATTCTCATTTAAGAGAAAAGAAAACTATATAACCTGACAGCTATTAAGGAGTCTTACAGAGAAGAAATAACCCACAGGAGACCCCAAAGCAGAAGCAGCATAAATTTAGTTTCATCAGGTAGTTTTGCTGAATTACAGTTTCCTTGGGTCTCGCTCCAGGATCTGGGACAGTCCAGATCAGCAAGGGAATTTCAGGTTAAACAGGGACAAGCTTGTCACTTACCCTTAAAACTGGTTAGACCCATTACGCAGCACTGTGGGAAAGCACATTTATATCATCACAAGCATTTTATGTACAGCTCTCTTTGAAAGTGAAAGTCACTCAGTATGTCCGACTCTTTGTGACCCATGGAATAGTCCATCGAGTTCTCCAGGCCAGAATACTAGAGTGGGTAGCTGTTTCCTTCTCCAGGGGAATCCTCCCAACCCAGGGACCAAAGCCAGGTCTCCCAAATTGCAGGCAGATTCTTTACCAGCTGAGACACCAGAGAAGCCCAAATTGGTTAGACCCATTACGCAGCACTGTGGGAAAGCACATTTATATCATCACAAGCATTTTATGTACAGCTCCCTTTGAACAATTGCTTAATGTGTGTTAGATCAAAGAAATTTGGTTTTTGGTGAGGAAAAATAACTTCACTGACAGTACACCAACCACTGAAGAATTTTCTAAATCAATAAGTCATTGTTCAATATGGTGCACAATAAAAAAAAATCTTTAAATTGACATTCAACATAAACATCCTTAGAAAATTTAAAACAAGATTTTCATGAAATAATGTCTATTCTGACTACATATGGTACACACTGATTATATTCTATTCAGTCTAGCTCAGTCCTGACTGATCTTTTCTATTCCATTCCATTAAAACAATGCTGGTTCCTATCCGCTAAACTGATTTCATGATGCCCAATGGGTTGGTAACCTACAGCTTGAAAAGCATTATTCTACAATTAAATCAAGTTATTATGCCTATTCTTTAAAAATGAAGTGAAAAGCATGAGTCTGCTACTGGCTAAATGTTGATATGGCTTTTTTTTAATCTGTAAAAAAAAAAAAAAGTAATGATTTCCTGAAAGCATTAGCAGATCAGACTCGACCATGGCTGTTTTTCCCAGTAATGAATGACAAGCAGTATGTAAATATTCCCTTAAGAGCCACTTGCTCTGAATTCAAATCAAGGAAATAGGAAACATGAACCTTAAACAACATTACAGCTCCACACAAGAGTTTAATTGGTAATTAGGAATATTTTCAAATAAGGCATATGCAGCTTTTTCACAGGAAATAATTTGAAAGGATTCTTAACTTTTTAAGATTAGTGAAACTCTGAATACTGAAAAATGTAAGGTGATAAAAAATTAAGACTCACAAACCATTTATATCCTACATTAAAGAAGCTGTTTTAAACGAATATCCTCAGTCTGTTGATTGGTCAAAAAATACTTAACATGACTGAGCAACTGAACAACAACATATGTCAACCAATATTTAAGAAGGCATATGGAAGGAGGAATGAACTATTGCTGAGTCCCTCCCCTCCAGATGGCCCACCTAGCTGGAGAAAAACTGTAAACATATAAACATAAATAGGCACTAAGAACATCACACACGGGGGTGTTCTTGCACAGGGCTGTGATCACTACAGGCATGTGTCCCCAGCAGCCTTCTAGGATGGTTCTTGGAAGCTGAAATCAGATACAGTTTCCAGTGAAGTCAAAGAGAATATTCTACTTCCAAATCTATATACAACTTTTCCTACTTATCACAGTACGATGCTACAAATATGTTCTAATCCCCCCTCAGACAATGTAAAAATGAACACTTAATGCAATTTAAACTGATACAATACAAAATGAAGAAAAACAATTAGAGATACAGATGAAGCCGACTGGGATACAGGGTCCAGACAATCCATTTAAAGGCTCAGTGATTGGAGGCAAGTTGTTTAACCTTCAAACTATGGCTTTATCACCTGTGTTTCTATCTACTCATACAATCATGGTGAGATCGAAGTGAGGTAATGCACCTGAGAGCACTTTATAAAGCACCACAATGCTATTATTATTAACTTTTATTAGAATCAGTAGGCATAGTAAAACTGAGAAGATATTAACCAAATATTCAGAAGGTTTAGAGTTAACACATATCAAGCACTTAAAATGGATCTGTTTGCTTTTCATACACCAGCTAAAGTAAAGCCTGCAATATGATAATACCTGAATCCAGCAACTGGTAATAGTAAGGTTTTCCCTCAAATCTGGGACATACTAAAGTTCTTCCCTAATGGCCCTTGGCCAGCAGGAAAAAACAACCTAGAGGCTGTTAATTAAAGGAAGGGCAAGAGTTCACCTCACACCACCCCACCCATGTGGTATAGCATTCTTAGCCCAGCTGTGCCACAAAGAGAGGGCTCTTTCCTAAGGTTGAGAGTGCATCTGTGGGGCTGGAGCAGGGAGCACTCCCTGGGTCCTCAGCAGCGCTGCAGATCAACCAGCCAGACCCACCCAGGCGACGCTTTCCTCTGAATCTTAAGACTCCGAACTTGACCAAGAAGGCAAGCTGAGACAGTCTGTCCAAATGTAGCTCTGCATTCATTCCTATTATGGGCAACTACTCTTTTTAGACAAAGTGCAATTCTAGGGTATAAACTGGATCACTGTAATGCACACACCGGATTTACACAGGTGGGGTATACAGACTGTATGTTTCACATTGGTTAACACTCTGACATTAACTGTACTATGGATGGATACAGTAGATCCCAGGTGGCGCTAGATCCCACCTGCCAGTGCAGGAGACACAAGAGACACGGGTTCAATCCCTGGGTTTGGAAGATCCCCTAGAGGAAGGCACGGCAACCCACTTTAGTATCCTTCCCTAGATTAATCCCATGGACAGAGGAGCCTGGTGGGCTACAGTTCATGGTGTCACCAGAACTGTACTGACACATGACTGAGTGACTAAGCACACAGCACAAAGTAGATAAGACACGGATTATGGGTCGTCTTCAAGTTATAAACAAGTTGTTTCTAGAAAAGGTCACTTATAACACAGATATTTAGAATCCATGAGGTGTTTCTGCATCTTAATTTACAGTGGCATAAATTAATGTTAAGCTGCCAGGACTGCCCACAGAAATCTACTCAGCTTATAATGTGAGAGGCAGCAGGTCAGGTACCTGTTTTCTATGGGTGCCATTCTGCCACCAGGTTGCCACACAGCCCTGGGCAGCCCTGTTAAGGAAAAAATGGGGCTCAAACACTGCCTCATCTGCCTGTTATGTAATCTCACTGAAGCTATTCAAACCCTTTGAGTCTAAATTTCCACAGCAGTCAAATCATATTTGGGGATGAACCACATACACAAAGAGCACAAAAGGAACCTACACAAAAATCACTGAAAGGACACTAACTTCTGCAAGGGCCAAATAATATCAAAATGAGTGTGAAAGAAAGGAGCCCTGTGGCACAATTGGGGGAAAAAAAAAATACCTGCCTTCTATCCATGAGAAGAAGAAAGAGGGAGCAGGGACCACAAGGAATAATGATCACCCTGGAGCTAGTACAGAAAGTATAATTTCCTTTAATAATGCAGTTTTTCATTGGTTTCAAGACTTATCAAATATCACAGAATTAATACCCACATATATAATATATGAATTGTGTACATACAAATTATTTGCAAAAGTGTGGAAAAATGTCTCATGAATCATGCGATCAGGAATAAAAAACTAGAACAAAACACTGAAGTGCACTGAGAAACCAAGTGCACCAGAGCCAGGAGATGCTGAAAGCTCCTTAGGGCTTATGCAGAATAGATTTATTGAGTAGTGATGCTGATTCACACTTCCATTTAGAGCTACGCAGTGTATTTCAAGATAAAGAAAAGGAAGGATTGGTTGATCCTCAAGTAACTAGTTTCAATCCTAAATTATTAAAAGGGGGTCTTCTAAATTTAACTCTGCTTTGATGTTAATTTCAGAAAGAAAGAGAACCATAAACAGAGGGGGTAGGTAAAGGATTATTGACTAAATGCAATTAAACAATGTTTATAAAACCACCAGGTAAAATAGTGTACCAAATAACAGAGGCTATTTAACTACTCAGAAGGGTAAAGGGATCGGGGATGAAAGTTTAAAAGCAATTTTTAGGATTTCTGATCCATATTGTGGCAGCAGGCAGAAATCAGGGCAGAGCTTGCTTTTGCTCTCCTATGCACACTAGTAGCGGAGAAGGCGATGGCACCCCACTCCAGTACTCTTGCCTGGAAAATCCCATGGATGGAGGAACCTGGTAGGTTGCAGTCCATGGGGTCGCAAAGAGTCGGACTTTCACTAGCAGAGGCTTGTGTAAGGTGGTGTGGCCCCATCACTGGGGCTGTACCCTTGGCCTGACTTTCCGATCTTCCCTAGAGATCTTGCTTGGAGCACCCGTAAAGACATACGCTGGAGCAAACTGCCCTAGGTGGTCAGAAACTTGCTTTCAAGCAGATTCTGTTGGTAATTCCACTTTACAGAATTCTATGGTTTGTCAGAGGCAGTTGAAAAGATTTATGACTCTGGCTGCCTCTTCTCTGATAATAAAGTTTTTCAGGTTTCTGTTTGCTTATTTGCTGTTTGCTTTTAATAGCTTGACCATGTGGGGCTGTAACAGCATCATAATAGCCAAACTGCAGGTTCAAACAGTTTAAACTGTTCTCTCTTTCATTTCCTAATAACTCATCACAGTGATTTACTATTTAATAGTACCACTGACTGTTGCCCTTGTTCTGTTATTTCTATGGCTCTGGGATCACACCCCATTTTTGAATGTTTTTCTTTTTGACTGTTAGAATACTTTCCACAAGAGGTCAAGGCAAGCATGACAATTAACTTTTGCATTTCTGAGTTGAAAAATACTAGGTTGTTCTTTCAGAAGTTTCACCTTGCATTCTCAGTTTAAGGGACTCCCCCTGCATCTTAGGAACAAAACACTGTTAACTCTGAGCAGGTTGTTCATGAACCACAGTCACCTTTACTGCTGATATCAGTTTGGATGTAACCTGAGAAGGTGCTACAGCTTGTAGCACCATTTAGAGCATCCTTAGGCAAAAGGAAAAAAAGAATCTTGACCTAAAGTCACATCTTATATAAAAATTAACTCAAGATGGATAGCCAACTTAAGTATGAATCATAATACTATAAAATGTTTGGGAAAGAAAATCTTTAGGACCCAGGGCTGAGCAAAGAGTTGTTAGACTTAATGCTAAAAGCACAATCCATAAAAGGTAAACCTAGTAAATTGAATCATTAAAGTTAAAATTGACAACTTTTGCTGTGCAAAAGACTGTTAAGAAGCTGAAAATAAAAGCCACATACTGAAAGGAAATACTGGCAAACTATTTATCAAAGGACTAGTATCTATAAAGTATAAAGCACTCGCAGCACTAAATGATAAGAAAACAATCCAGTTAGAATGTAGACAAAAGACAGGAACAGACACTGTGCTGAAGAAGATGGACGGACGGCTAAAAAACATGTGAAAAGATGTTGCATCTCATTAGTCATTAAAGAAATGCAAATTAAAATCACTATGAGCTATCACTACATACCTCTCAGAATGGTTCAAACAAAAAAAGAGTGAGAATACCAAATGCTGATGAGGATGCCAAGAAACTGGATCATTTATACACTGCAGATAGGTGGGAATGGGAAATGGTATAGCCACTCTGAAAAGAGTATGGTAATTTCTTATAAAATTAAATGTACTTATCATTTGACTCAGCCACTCCAGTGAGCATTAATTTCAAATTACCTAAAACTGATACTCACAGAAAGAATTTTTTTTACACAAATGATCCTAGCTTTATTTGTAACAGTTCCAAACTAGAAACAACCCAAATGTCCTTCAGTGGGCGAATGGTTAAAAAACTGTTAATACATCATGGAATACTACTCAGCAATAAAAAGGAAAAATTATTACATAATTTTTACATAATACAGTTATTTCATAATACAAGCAACATCTTGGGCAGATCTCAAGTGCTGTGATCTGAATGTCTGTGTATACCCCAAATTCATATGTTGAAACCTAGTGCCCAATGTGATGGTTTTTATTAGAATAGAGGCCTTTTGGATGTGACCAGGTCACGAGGGCAGAACTCTCATGAATTGCTGCCTTTATACAAGAAGCCAGAGAAAGCTCCTTGCCCCTTTTAACACGTGGAAATCACAGTGAGAAGACACACACGATGGCTCCCTGACCTTGGACTTCCAGCCTCCAGAAAGAGAAACAATTCTTGTCGTTTATAAGCCATTCAGTCTGTGGCATTTTGTTACAGCAGTCCAAATAGACTAAGATATTAAGGGGATTGAACTGGGTGAAAAGAAACAAATCTCAGAAGGTTAGCTACTGTATGATTCCATTCGTATAACATTTTTGAAATGACAGACTATAGAGTGGAGAACAGCAGCGGTTGTCAGGAGGGATGGGCAGAAGGAAGGAGGTGAATATGGCTTCCAAAGGGTAGCACGTGAAATCTTTTTGATGGAACTGTTCTGTGTCTTGATTGTGATGGTGGCTGCACAAATCTACATGTAATAAAACTGAACGGGACTAAACACATGCATGCACACCCATACACAAATGAATGCCTGTAAACCCTTGTGAAATTTGAATAAGATTAGAAGACGGTATCAGTGTCAATTTCCTAGTTGTAACATTTATTATACAATAGTTGTGTAAGGTGGGAAACTGGACGAAGGGTATAAGATATCACTCTCATTATTTTTTTAGAGCTACATGTGAATCTAAAATTATCTCAAACATTTAAAAAATCACTAGATTGTTGTGTTTATTCTAAGTGTCCTGTCGTTCTATGGTTCACCCATTAGAGGCCTGATTTCTTCCTTCCCTAAACAAACATGATACTCTCTGGGGTCCTAATAGTGGAAAACAACTCACTAAAACTGGTAGTTTAATTCTTGCTTTCCAAAAATTCTTATTCATGGTTTAGTATTACTAAGTGAAACATGCCCCTTGGATATAAACCTATCTTTGAATACTGACTCTTACACTACATGAAATGGACAAAATACTTACTTCCTGAGTTACCGCATTAATAAATGGGGACAAAATCTATTTCATAAGTTTATTGTGAAGCTAAATCAAATAATAAGTAAAGTACTTGGCACAGAGTAGTTCCTTAAATGCTCATTCCCTTCATTTTCCCGCTAACAATCTATCCAGACCTAAAAATATCAACAGAAAGTTTGGTTTTCAGTTTCCAAGACGTTTATTTGGAAAACAGGAAATACATCTTCAACAAGCATGCTAGGAGTTGGGGATGCAGTAAGGCTGAATTGGTTCTTAAGAAATATTTCAGTTTGGGAGATTATAATCATCATTTTAAACCCATGTTTTCACTCTGAGCTTGAAAACAGTCCAATCTTCAAAATGGTTTATAAATGTTTTAGTGTACCTTTCATGTTATTATGAAGTGACTGGCTGCCATATAGATGTTTAAATCTATCAGTAGTAACCAATCATACAGTATTTCTTTCCATTCAGATACCAACATATGTATATACGCTGGATGAGTTCAAGCTTTAAAAATGACGGGGACTACAATGATATAATTTCATCCATTTCATTTACCTACAAAAATACTTTTTAGTAGTAGACACCCCACAAGGTAATAAACTTTAAATATGTCATAGGTTTTTAGTTATAGTTCAACTAATGAAGCTAAAGAGCAGTAGAAACTAAGTACTTAGGATTTAAAATTCAATGTTGCTTGCTAAACACAGGATTCTGAGCAGTCTGCAGTGCGATGCATACAGACAGCTAGACTCTCTTGAGAAGCACTGGCCTGAGAATTGTCAAAGAAAGAGAAGAAACAAATGTTATTTCTCTAGTAAAAATAAGAAAAAGATGAAACAAAGTCCATCTAATCTCTCCTGGTTATGTGCTCTCTTTAGAAACAGTCACAAATCAAAAAAAAAAAAAAAGCCAAATGCCCTTAACACTTAAGGACAAAGTCCCCTCCAACATTTTTCAATACTGGTATAAATTTGCCAAACAAATACTTACCGAGCAAAATAACTTTGTTTTCGTTCCTTCTTCTCTTCCTTGGTCTCCATAATATGTGATCAAAAGTGCAAAATATTTGGAAAATTCCTTTTTTAATCAATGAGTCATAACCCTGGTAAAGAAAAAAAAAAAAAACAGAGTGACTGTAAATTAAGAAGTTCATAATGGCCAATATGAAGAAAGAAGCAAAATAGAGCTACATGACCCCAACAAATGGAAGCTAAACTTTAACCAGTGAGCACAGTCACATGAGTCATATATGAAATACAAGTGCCCCTGCAGGAAGAGGGGGTGGGCAGGAAACTATAATTAGAATGGAGGTGTTAAAACTAACAAATTGAAGAGTGGCTGGAAAAATAAACTGAAGTATTTTCCTCATAATTAACAATTATTTCAAAGTGTGCTAAAGCAAAAACTGCTGACTGGAAGATTTTAGGTTGGCTATGCAGAAGCTAATTTTTAAAAAATCTTTGAATTCATAATCACTATTTTCAAGCCATTAATGATGAATATGTCTCATCCACAATGATGAAAAAAATGGATCACTTGGGTGTTTTACAGGAATGTTCTTCCTTTAAAAATATAAATAACATCAGCGTTCTAATTTATTTTGGAAACATGCCAGCAAGTATCAATACATCTCACTTGAGCAAATGTGGAAATGAAAGCACAAAGCCTCGGGAAGCTATCCCTCAGAAAGGTTTTATATGCTTGCCTCTACCTCACTGTCTCACCCGTGCAACTCTCACCTCTGCTTCCCAGGAGTAACCTGGTTTAAACCTATAATAAGAGGTTGTCTACAGATCAGTCTTCTTTAAATACCACTCTCATCATGCTATACCCCTGCTCACTACTTACTGCCTGGAGCACTAATCTAAATTTTCTGTATAGCATTCACCTTTCCTAAAATCTTGCCTTTTCACCCTGAATGAGTCTCAAAGTAAAAAAAAATTTTTCACCAATCAAAATTATTTACTAATTTATATCAACTCCATAAACAATTTAATTCACATTCTCTATTAAAGAGAAGGAACTGTGATAAATGAGTGAAATGAATGAGTGAAACTCGCTCAGTTGTGTCCAACTCTTTGCAACTCCATGGACTATAACCCACCAGGTTCCTCTATCCATGGGATTCTTCAGACAAGAATACTGGAGTGGGTTGCCATTTCCTTCTCCAGGGGAATCTTCTCCACCCAGGGGTGGAACCCAGGTCTCCTGCATTGTAGGCAGATTCTTTATCGTCTGAGCTACCTGGGAAGTCCCACTGGGATAAGTATCAGAGAGCAAAGATAAATAAGACATGGAAAGGAAAGGAAAGTTAGTCACACAGTCATATCTGACTCTTTGTGATCCCATAGACTATAGCCTACCAGGTCCTCTGTCCATGGAATTCTCCAGGCAAGAGTACTGGAGTGGGTTGCCATTCCCTTCTCCAGGGGATCTTTCTGACCCAGGAATCAAACCCAGGTCTCCTGCACTGCAGGCAGATTCTTTACCGTCTGAGCCACCAGAGAAGCCCCATAAGACATGAGACTTGTCCTAATGGTGTTCACTGTCTTGCAAGGGAGATACTTAGGATTTCAGCTCTGTGGGATACAAACAGCTGTGGAGAAGGCACAGAGCCTAGAGCCCCACACACACCAAGATCTGAAGGATGAGCGTGGGTTCCTAGTTAAAGGGCACGGGAAGCAGGTCTCACTGATCAAAAGCGAAGTGTAGACACAGTCTCTCTCTGCTGTTCCAGGATCAAATGTGAAGCAGGAGAGTGGTGGGAGCTGAGGATGAAGACATGGACAGGATTAGGGTCATGAAGACCTTTCATGTCACGCGAAGAGCTGGAACTTTGCCCTCGCTGCCCACTATGCGCTGCCTTCCATTCCCGGCACCTCTGCAAGCACGATGTCACCAAGGGCTCAGGCTGATCCCACAGCCGCCCTCCTGACAAATGTCGCCGCAGGGAGGGAGGGCGTGTAACACCCACAGGTTACAGAGGATGGACTTCAGAGGACTGACGAGAGGGTGAACAGACTCTGCTCAAAGATATCACGGTGGACTTCCCTAGTGGTCCAGTGGTTAAGAATCTGCCTGCCAATGCAGGGGACGTGGGCTTGATCCCTGGTCTGGGAAGATTCCACTTGCTATACGGCAGCTAAGCCCGTGCGTCAGGACTATTGAAGCCTGAGTACCCTAGAACCTATGCTTTGCAACAAGGGTAGCCAACACAATGAGAAGCCCACACACAGCCATGAAGAGTAGCCCCTGCCTGCTGCAACTAGAGAAAGCCCACACACAGCAATGAGGACCCAGCACAGCCATAAATATATTCAAAAAATTATAATAACACATGGTTTTTTAAAGATCACAGTCTAACTAGTTGAGGGAGGGCCCACACTTAGGCCAACAGTATTTACACAGAAAGAGGAGGCATGAGTTCAAGACATATTAAGGAGGCAGATGAGTCCAAATTTGGTGATGCACTCCATGAAGACAACACGGGACAGGAAGGAGTGATGAATGCCTTCCAAGTTTCTGCCTCAGGGGCTGGATAGACCGTGACACCACAGATAAGATACGATCTACAGGAAAAGGGCAGGCACTCGGCAGGGTGCAGAAACAGATGAAAGATCAGTTTGGGGCACACCGCCTTTGAGTACCCACGGGACTGTCAGCTGGAAACATTGACCAGATGTTAGATTTCATAAAGCACAGGAGTGCAGAGAGGGCTAGAGAAAAAGACTGAGAAATTAACAGCATATGGTTGTACTTGAGGAAAAGAAAAAACAACATGATGATAACACCCCACACATATGACAACTATGCACAAGGCCCTGTATGGAAACAATGAAGGACATGGGCTCAACTCTTACTAGTTTCTCTCTGAATCCCTGATGTGGGGCTGCCCTCAAGGGATTTACCAACCAGTAGGAAATAATAAGATGTGTGCCCATAACTAAAATGGAGAGTTAGTAACTTAGAGCTGTCCAAAATAACACCAAGAATCCAGAAGACACAAAGTTCAACTTTGAGGTAGCAAAGTAAAGCTTTCAGGATGGTGATTTCAACAGGTAAGAGTGAAAAGATAAAGGATTGCAGGCAGAGAGAACAACCGAGCATGAATTCTGGACATGAGAGGGCAAAGTGGCCAGGGCAGGGAAAGAAAACCACCTTTCCTTTCTATAAGTCATCATGTCAACATTTTCCACACGTTCTCTCTTTTCATCCCTCTAACACATTATGAGTTAGACATCCTTACTTCCATTAAACTGAGGCTGAGAGATGCTAATTTCTCTAGTTCAACTCTCCCAGCCTTGGTGGAGCAGAGATTTAGATCCAGTTTGGTGTACCTTTCCATGCCTTTTGCTAACCTGTGAGGTCGGAAAGCATTTGGAGATGAGTTAGGAGAAGTGGTCCAGAATCAGCAGCATCTAATGCCTTGGCGTACACTCTTCAGGTTAAGCTAAACGTACCCGACACAGCGGAGGGGCAGCGGGTCACTGAGACCTCCAACAGGGCGGCCTCAGTGGAAAAGACCCTGATGCTGGGAAAGACTGAAGACAGGAAGAAAAGAGGGTGACAGAGGATGAAATGGCTGGATGGCATCACCGACTCAATGGACATGAGTTTGAGCAAACTCCACGAGATGATGATGGACAGGGAAGCCTGGCGTGCTGCAGTCCATGGGGTCGCAAAGAGTTGAGCAAAGTGGAGTGGTGAGGGTGGAAACCATGCCTTCACGAACTAGGACAGTACTCATTCAAAAATTTGGAGAGCAAAAGATGAAAAAGACAGTAACCAAGTGTCCAACTCTCATCACCTCCATTTTACAGTGGCCTGAATCCACGGGGCTCCTCGCCAGCTCTGTACCTTTACCCTTACTGTTCTCCAAGCTTGAGGCAATCTTGCTACACTTCTTCTTCCTCTGACCGGGTCCAGCACAGTCGCGCTTCCCTGACCACTTGTGTGCCCTTCTCTCTCTGCCTTTTAAGTGTACTTCACGTGCCACTTATCACTTACCGCGCGGCACTTGATCCTACACCGCGTGACAATGCCACTTCACTTAGCCTCCTCAGCCCCAAACAACCAAGGTTCCCTCAAGTCAAAACCAGCATGTTTCACACTCTGCTTACACTTCCCTAAATACCTAACACAGAACTAGGCAGAAAAACCACATAAAAGCTAAGCAAGGAATTCATCCAGTCCTGGGGATAAGATTAATGACATGATAGACAGACATCAATCCAAGGATTCCTCCAAAGTTAGTCATTTGGGGACTTTCCTGGTGGTCCAGTGGTTAAGATTCTGTGCCTCCACTACAGGGAGCATGGGTTCAATCCCTATTTGGTTTGGAAAAAAAAAATATATATATATATAATTATTATTTGGAAATGGGGACTGTAGGTTCAAGCCAGCCCCTCTGGAACTCCAGAAAGAATTATAACCCTGGCTCTCTGCCCTGCCCTGGGCCAGGTGGTTTATTTTAAAGTTTCACTTCTGCATGCCATCATATGTGATGATCTCTATTTATTAGATTTCCCCTCATGAATAAAAATGAAGTCATAACCACCTAATTGGAAAATTTTTATATTGCAAGCTGAGCCAGAGACTAATATTTGGTTCTAGTGGAAAAATATTGACAAAAATAAACACAAGGGAAAAAATAAAAGATTAAGTGATCCCAGAACTGACATCTGGTGCTGCTGCGTCTGTTTAGAACTAGTGGAGTTCTTTTTCCATTTTCCATTCAACAGATAAAAAAAAAAATATCCAAATCTTTGGTTGCTTTTAAATTTCTGGGAACTGATACATTTCTTAAACCAGATGGATGCAGCCCTTTCAGGTCTGGACACACCAACAGATTAACCAGGAAGAGATCAGCAAAGGATGCTATAAAAATGATTTGCACAGAGCACCACCCGGCAGCCTTCATGCTTCACTGAAGAACCAGAGCTCCTTAAATCAATCTTTAATGGGAACTACATTCTCCATTATAAGTGGTTATAATGGGCTTCTTAAAAGCCCTTCTTCCATTTAATGTTGACTTTCTCCTCATATCAATAAACCCTAGACTCATCCAAACAATGAATTACAAGAGTCTCCTGTGTTTAGGGTGCATTACAGACCAAGAAGAATGCTATGAGGGAGTACAAGATGTAACCTCTACCTAAATATTTCCTTTTGTGATCTTAAATCAGTATAGTCAATTTAAATTGAGTTCATTATTTTTTTAAAAAATGGCATATACAAAACCTTACCCCGTAAGAGCTGTGTTAAAGACAAAGTATTTTCTGTATCACTAACAAATGTTTGATGCTCCCTGTGACACCACTTAGAAGGAACTTAAGGACAGAGCTATCAGACTCCCTAACTCCATCGAACCAGTGTGGACCCTCACAGCCCAGGGTGGCCTTCTGGCTTCCTGCCGAACACACTGCAGCTCCTTGCTCACTCAGGTATGACCAGTGGGGACTAGGAAAGCACCAGAGCACACATAATGTCCATCAGCTGTTTTCCCAACAACATGTTTTCTATTATACAAATGAAATAATGACAACAACACACTGTAAGACTTATTCACAGACGGAACAGGCCAAAATGTACCTTTCTATGCAAACATTTCCTTCTAGAAAATACTTACACTTATGCTGAAATATAACAAGGATTCAGTCTTTCTCAAAGCTCTACTGTCATCTAAACACAGAAAGGGTATTCAGAAACATAGGTGTTAAACAAAGGTCAGAAACTTGAATACTCTAACAAGAAATCTGGGAAGAAAGACAGAAATAGAATAAAAGCATACCGCAAACATGTAAGGGAAACATCGAGGAGATGATGTTCCCAGATAAACAGATGTGTGTCACAGAAACAAAACAGAACTTCATAGCAACAAAAACTACAAAGTTATACTTGAATCAAGGTCATGACCAAGGACAGGCTAAAGGGCTACCACTTGAACAGGACAAAGCCAATGGATGGCAAAATGGAGACCTCATCAACTCCTATTCCATTATTTTTTGTTAAGGGAACTGAAATTAGATCTGAAAAGAATTAAACAAGTGTGGGTATCATCTCTTACCTAAAATGAGTACAGAGATTTCATCAAATCTTGATACTCTAAAGAAAGATCCACCTCTGGACTCGACAGTCACTTTGCAAGTTCCCTCTAGGAAGAGAAAGTGCAAATAAGATTTCTAAAGCATCACTGGCAAGGTCAGGAACTGCTGAATATGTGGAAAAGGCCAAAAGCCTAACAAGAGGCAAATACATTTTAATTTTCAACAAAAGTTAGAAAAGGGAGTATGCAAATTACACACTGGAGAACATCATACGAATCCCCAGCAAAACTTTAGACGTGATAATTAAAGGCAGCTTGGGAAGGACTTAGAAGAGGAGGCAGTGAACCCTGAGATCCACGATGTTCACCTAAAATCAACCATTCAGCAAAACAACAACAACAAACAAGCAGATCCCTTTTCGAAGCATCTACTGGGGACCAAGTACTCCACTGGAGATACAAAGAGGAAGACAGCATTTAAAGGCCAGGAAGCTCAGGTGAAACAGGTAACTAACATCCTTCAGGTAGTAAGGCAAGTGGCAAGCAGTCTGATATTGGTGGCACAAGGAACCACAGAGCACAGAGGGGAAGCAACTACTCTGCCAGGAAGGGAAGGGGAGTCTGAGAAATTCCACAGATGACGCCAGAGCCAGACTGTGAGGGAGGAACAAGAGTTTGATGCTGAATGCAGAAGACGTTGGTCTCATTAGGCAGAATGAGGATGTACAAGCCATTGGCAGGGAATGTGTGGTGTTCAAGGAGGCCTGGTGGTCTGTTATGGTGGGCATGTAGGGCTGGTAGAGAGAAGGAAGTTCAAGAATGGGGCCTAGCCAAACTGTACTGACCTAATTTCCCTCTTGTACACAGTTACTGTTCTAGTGCAACAAGGAAATGAGGCAAACATAGTGTAACTATACTTATAAGGTACTTGGTAAGTTTCTCTTGATATGCTTATGAATAAGATTGAGAACATGGCCTAGACATGAATGAATGCCTCCATGAATGGACTGATTACAGAAGCACTGAGTCACTCTACCAAGAGGTATCTGCTCACCAACTGACTGGTCTGTCTGGAGCTGAGAGCAGACCTCCAACTTCAACCTAGAGGGAGGATGTTAACAACTTAATGCAGTCTTCTTTCTTAAGCCTTGTCCTCATTGATACATTTACCAATGACTTGAATGAAAATATGTGCTTAATTGATTTGAATAGATTAAATAACATCTTGGATAACAGAATTTCAATTCAGACAGATGTCAGCTGTCTGTAGATGAACTGGGGGTTCCACATCTGGGAGAGGTAGAACCTAGCATTAGCACAAATGAATAGGACAGGCATATATCATGTTTGGGGTGACAGTAGGATTCACATATCCAGTGGTGTGATTCCATTGCTTTACAACACCTCCCCCCACCCACCTTGGCCAAAAAATAAAAATAAAAAACTAATGCAGTTAACCCAGAAAAAAAAAGACTATGATGGTCTGTCCCACCCTTTTTGAGGGTTATAATATATCATAACTATTGCATTTGGCTCTGGATCTCCACATACAGGAGAAACAGAAGGAAACTGGAACAAACAGAATGATTAAATAACGTAAAACTAAACTTTAAGCTGTGTTGTGTGCTTAGTCACTCAGTTGTGTCCCACTGTGACCCTGTGGACTGTAGCCCACCAGGCTCCTCTGTTCATGGGGATTCTCTAGGCAAGAATATTGGGGTGGGTTGCCATGCCCTTCTCCAGGGGATTTTCCCAACCCAGGGATCGAACCCAGGTCTCTCTCATTGAATGCAGATTCTTGACCATCTGAGCCACCAAACTTTAAGAATATTAGTCAAAGGAGCTGTTCAGGTTTAGCATGGAAAGAGTTGAGAGGAAAGGATGTATGTGCATGCTCAGTCGCTCAGTCATGTTTGCCTCTTTGCGATCCATGGACTGTAGCCTGCCAAGCTCCTCTGTCCATGGAATTTTCCAGGCAAGAATACTGGAGTATGTTGCCATTTCCTCTTCTAGGGGATCTTCCTGACCCAGAGACTGAACCAGAGTCTCCTGCCCTGGCAGGTGGGTTCTTTACCACTGAGCCACCTGGGAAGCCCTAGAGGAAAGGACAGTTATTTTCAAATATTTCAAGGATCTTATCTAGTAGAGGAAAAAATTTAGGCCTGTACCAACAGATCCTCAAGGGTCTACCTAGAACCAGGCACTGAGGGAGAAGGGTCTTGGCTCAACATAAGGGCATGATGCAAAGAGCTGCCTCCAGAGAGAGCAGCTTCCTAGTCTCCAGAGATGCAAGCACAGGCTGGACCACTTTGGGGGGGATGGCTGTGGACTGGAAGATTTCAATTCTACCAAACATCAACACCCCTTACCTAATAAATACAGCTGACCTTTGAACAACAGGGGTTTGAACTTCGTGAGTCCTCCTACATTCAGATTTTTCAGTAAATATACTATAGTACTACATGGTCTGAAAATCATGTAGTTCACGAAAGAACTGCATGTACAAAGGGCCCACTGCAAGTTACACCCATTTTTTTTTTTTTTAACTACACGGAGGGTCGGCACCCCAACTCTCACAGTTCCCAATGGTCAATTGTATATAAGCATTTTATAACATGCCCTTTTAATAATGCGGAGATGAAGTTGGTAAATAATATAACCCATTTAACACAATTTTATGAAGGTGATGTAATGCATTAAAGGAAAGTAACTGATCACAGGTAGTTCAATATCTAAATTCCCAGATTTTAAAAATCAACATAATGCCAAAAGACAAGTAACTTATAACAGGTAAGTCACAAGTGAATAATTCATAATAATAAAGTAAATTCTCAAGCACAAGTTCATTAGAAGACACAACAAATGGTCAGATGCTTATACAACCACAAGTTTAGCTATAGATGAAATGAGATCAGAAATAATTTCATAGAGGGAGGGGGCATATATATGCCTATGGCTGATTCATGCTCATGTATGGCAGAAGCCATACATGGATATCCACACATGGATAGACTAATAGTTTTAATTCCTTTTTCATCAAAAATTTTTCATGTAAAAAATTCCTTCAAAGCTGAGATTTTACAAACTTCACACACCTGAGCAGATCTGTTTTTAAGACTCTCTGTGCTTTACCTGACTAAGCCCTCTGACTCAGGTTAGGGCAGCACAGTACCTTTAAAGGGGCTTCCTAGGAGCGCTGGTGATAAAGAGCCCTCTGCAGATGCAGGAGATGCAGAGATGCAGGTTGGATCTCCAGGTGGGGAAGATCCCCTGGAGGAGGGCACGGCAACCCACTCTAGCATTCTTGCTTAGAAAATCTCATGAAAGAGAAGTGTGGCGGGTTACTGTCCATAGTGTCGCAAAGAGTCAGACGCGACTAAAGCGACTTAGCAGGCAAGCACCTATGAAGCCGGACAGGCCCCACTGGAATACAGACTCCAGCATTTCCAAGGTATGGAGCCTTGGGCAGTTACTCAATTTCTCTAGCTTCCTGTTTCCTGATCTGTGAAAGGGTTGGTCTAGAGATGAAACCTGTCCAAGAGGTGTTTCTCGAGTCTAGCATCCCATGGAACAGAAAATTCTCTCCACTGAGATTTCAACAAGCCCAAATGTTCCTGTGTTTATGAAAATTACACCTACCTTCATCAGCTCCTGCAGAGCTAGATTCAAATTTGCCCCTAAACAGACACGTTAGATCATGAATTAACTCAAGCCAGGCAGCCAAGGAGAATGTAGAGATGAGAGTCAGCAGCAAGTCAAAACATTTATCGAACATTAACCATATGCACCAGACTGTGTTGTTCAATGCTATCATACACACAGTTTAATCTTTATGACTCTATGAGAGTTCATTTTCTCAATCCTTTTTAAATAAAGAAGCTGAAGTTCAGAAAGGTTAAAACATTTATTCAAGGTCAAACAGCCATAAGAGTTGGAGCCAGAATGATCAGTTTCGACACCAAACTCAGAACCACTCATAATGGATCTCTAATGTGAGTCTGTAACTACACAGAATTTTCACATCAAGTGCCTGATTCTTCCTGGCAATTGGTTCTACCCACCATTAAAAATGAGGAGAGGGTCCATACCACCTTTCTTGTCATTTGTCCTTTAGGACATTGATTCTGAACCACATTCAAGTCAGTCATTGCTATTCATTAATAAATGCACTGCACTAAACATGTTCACCCACTTAATAAACATTTACTGCTTTAAAAAAGCTAACTGGAATACAATGGAGAAAAGACAAACTCTTTAACAAGTGGTGCTGGGAAAACTGGACAGCCACTTGTAAAAGAATGAAACTAGAACACTTTCTAACACCATACACAAAGATAAACTCAAAATGGATCAAAGATCTAATCATAAGACCAGAAACTATAAAACTCCTAATAGGCAAAACACTCTCTGACATAAACCAAAGCAGGATCCTCCATGACCCACCGCCCAGAATACTGGAAATAAAAACACGAATAAACAAATGGGACCTAATTAAAATTAAACGCTTCTGCACAACAAAGGAAACTATAAGCAAGGTGAAAAGGCAGCCTTCAGAATGGGAGAAAATAATAGCCAATGAAGCAACGGACAAACAATTAATCTCAAAAATATACAAACAACTCCTGCAGCTCCATTCTAGAAAAATAAACGACCCAATCAAAAAGTGGGCCAAAGAACTTAATAGACATTTCTCCAAAGAAGACATAAGAATGGCTAACAAACACATGAAAAGATGTTCAACATCACTCATTATCAGAGAAATGCAAATCAAAACCACAATGAGGTACCACTTTACACCAGTCAGAATGGCTGTAATCCATGTTCATCGCTGCATTGTTTACAATAGCTAAGACATGGAAACAACCTAGATGCCCATCAACTGATGAATGGATAAGAAAGCTGTGGTACATATACACAATGGAATATTACTCAGCATTAAAAAAAATTCATTTGAAGCAATTCTACTCAGATGGACGAAACTGGAGCCCATTATCCAGAGTGAAGTAAGCCAGAAGCAAAAACAACAATACAGTATATTAACACATATATATGGAATTTAGAAAGACAGTAACGAGAACCCAACATGGGAGACAGTAAAAGGAACGCAGATGGTATAGAATAGACTCGTGGACTTTGTGGATGAGGGTAAGGGTGGGATGATATGGGAGAAGGGCATTGAAGCATGTTAATTGTCATGTGTCTAATCAATCGCCAGCCCAGGATTGATGCTCGGGCCTGGTGCAGCGAGATTTCCCGGGGGGGGAGGGAGGAGGGAGGGGGGTTCCGGAGGGGAAGCATATGTAAACCCATGGTGATATCATGACAGTGTATGGCAAAAACAATAAAAAAAAAAAAAAAGAATGGCTGTAATCCAAAAGTCTACAAGCAATAAATGCTGGAGAGGATGTGAAGAAAAGGGAACTCTCCTACACTGTTGGTGGGAATGTAAACTAGTACAGCCACTATGGAAAACAGTGTGGAGGTTCCTTAAAAAGCTGCAAATAGTCCTGCCATATGACCCAGCAATCCCACTGCTGGGCATATACACCGAGGAAACCAAAACTGAAAGAGCCACCTGTACCCCAATGTTCATCGCTGCATTGTTTACAATAGCCAGGACATGGAAGCAACCTAGATGCCCATCAACTGATGAATGGATAAGAAAGCTGTGGTACATATACACAATGGAATATTACTCAGCATTAAAAAAAAATTCATTTGAATCAATTCTATTCAGATGGACCGAACTGGAGCCCATTATCCAGAGTGAAGTAAGCTAGAAGGAAAAACAATACAGTATATTAACACATATATATGGAATTTAGAAAGACAGTAACGAGAACCCAACATGCGAGACAGCAAAAGGAACGCAGATGTATAGAATAGACTTGTGGACTTTGTGGATGAGGGTAAGGGTGGGATGATATGGGAGAATGGCATTGAAACATGTTAATTATCATATGCCTAATCAATCGCCAGCCCAGGATTGATTCTCGGAGCTGGTGCATCGAGATTTCCCGGGGGGAAGGGAGGAGGGAGGGGCGAGGGAGGGGTTTCTGGAGGGGGAGCATATGTAAACCCATGGTGATATCATGGCATTGTATGACAAAAACAATAAAAGGGAGGAAAAATAAAAATAAAAAAATATAAGCTAACTGGAATGCATATCCCCTTACTTCATTAAATTAAGTGAAGTACCTCTTAAATATTAAGGACTGAAGTAATGACATAACTGACTATGCCAGAAATATATCCCTTAGCAGTTGGCATATTTTTTTTGTTTCTGTTGTTATGAAAAGTAATTGTCTGCCAATCTAATTATTTCTCCACTGAAATCAGTAAACACTCAGCACCAGAATTTAAAAATGAAATTTTGATGTTTTAAAAAAATTTCCTTATGGATTTTAAGTTACAAAAGTCCTCCCTCCCCCCCCCAGGGACTACGACTGATGGTTCTTTTTAGAACTAAAAGTTATGATTTTATAAAACTTCTACCAGAGGTCTTTAATATACTGCATGAATTTTCTCATTAATACTTAAAAAGATATAACTATTTAGTCTTCAACAGTTTTTTTATCTGTACACAAACACAAATTAAATGGGGAAAACATACAGAAAGTCATGTAAAAATTTACTGGAGACAGTGAAAACAGAACAGAGTCTGCTCTGCTGATTTCATGTCTCAACCAGAAAACTTCCTCTTTCTCATCATCAGTCACTATTTATTGGGTGTCTGCTCCAAGCATATGATTGTCCAAAACCCACAAAAGTTGAAAAAATCTGATGCCTGCATTGTCACGAGGTGATTTCTAGGGATACCCCCTATTATTGCTCCAGCAGTGGAAGATCACTTCAGATTATCTCTAAGGTGAGTTCAAAGGGGGCAGGCTCCAAACAGCTGCAACAAACAAATAGGTGAGGGACTTCCCTGGTGGTCCAGTGGTTAAGAATCTGCCTTGCAATGCAGAGGATGTGGGTTCCATCCCTGATCAGAGAACTAGGATCCCACAGGCGGAGCAACTCACCCTGCGTGCCCCAACTAGAGAGTCAGTTCAGCCTGGGTGCCACGATTAGAGACTCCATGCATTGCAACAAAGGATCCCGTGTGTCCAACTAAGGCCTGACACAGCCAAATAAATAAATAACTGTGATTTTTAAAAAATGACACAGGAAGAAAATTTGTCGTCAATTACTTCTGGCATTCATTTTAGTATTATTAAACAGACCCACTACTAAAATCCTAGGATCTCTAGCCTATTTGCTTTTTTTTTTTTTTTTTTTTTGCAGTCATCTTTCTAGCCCTGGCCCAAAAGGAATTTTTTAAAAAGAAAAGAAAAGAAAAAAAAACTGTACTCGTTCCGACCCTATGGACTGTAGCCTGCCAGGGTCCTCTGTCCATAGGATTCTCCAGGCAAGAACACTGAAGTGGGCAGCCATTTGCTTCTCCAGGGGATCTTCCCAACTTAGGGATTGAACCAGGGTCTCCCATACTGCAGGCAGATTCTTTACCATCTGAGCTACCAGGGAAGTCCAAAAGTGAGTGTTAGTCACGTCCGACTCTTTGTGACCCCACAGACTGTAGCCCCCCAGGCTCCTCTGTCCATGGAATATGATATTATGTATCATTAGAGGATGAACTGCATCTCTGAACACCCCACAACCCCCCCAAATACAGTGAAGTTGAATCCACTGTATTCCAGGATATGACTTTATTTGGAAAGAGGTCATTGCAGATACATCCAGTTGAGATGAGATCTTATAGGAGTACTGTGGGCCTCTAATGACTGGCGTCTGTATAAGAAGGTAGCCATATGAAGATCAAGACACACAGGGAGACCACCACGTGAAAACAGAGCAGAGATGAGAGTCAGGCAGAGATAAGCCAAGGAATGCTGAAGGCAGCCAGTGAATCACCAGAAGCCCGAAGAAGCAAGAAAGGATCCCTTTACAGGTTTCAGAGAGATCACAGCCCTGACAGCACCCTGATTTTAGATTCCTACCTTCCAGAATTGTGGAACAATGAATTCCTGCTGTTTAAGGCTACCCAGTTTTTGGGTACTTGGCAGAGCAGCCCTGGGAAACCAATTCACTTGTCTTAAATCTTACATACTATAACTGCTCCAGAAAGATACTGCATCAAGAATATGCCTTCCCCATCATGTCTGCTCTGCCACTGCCTCTCACACCTTAAAGGACCTCTGCACATACAACGGAGAGCGTTGGTAAACGTTATTTTGAACATGAGAGCAGAAAGCTCACACGGTCAACATTTGTGCCCAGGAGGCAATCAAGCACACTTTAGTGAGTAGTGGGCTAAGAACTCACCTAACGACCGAGGAAAATTCTTAACAAAAAAGGAGTTTTGAAATCTGCTGAGGATGCAGCATCACCGTGTATCACGCCGCTCTTCCCGTCCTGCAGCGATTTTAGTCTCACAAACGCACGCTGCTAGGTTTCTTACACACACTTATGCTATTCCGTACTCTTTTCTAATGAACGGCACCTCGTGCCCACATTCCTTTCAGTCAGACTGTAAGCTCTCAAAAGGCAGGGAGTGTGTGGTATTTTACACACATGAGCAAGAACCAGAAAAATGGGCAAAATGAAGACGGAATAGAAAACTCATAAGTCATCGCTTAAGAATGTTATCGACACAACAAAAACCAGTCTTTTGTGTTCCATCTGTGTGCATGTGGACAACATTTTGCTAGAAACCTGAAGGGCAGAGAGTATTACAAAACACACCCCTTATCACCTTAGGGGTTCCCTTGTAGCCCTTAGGGCTTTCCTTGTGGTTCAGAAAGTAAAGAATCTGTCTGCAATGCAGGTGACCAGGGTTCAATCCCTGGGTCGGGAAGACCCCCTGGAGAAGGGAAGGCGACCCACTCTAGTACTCTTGCCTGGAGAGAATTCCATGGACAGAGGAGCCTGGTGGGCTACAGTCCATGGGTAGCAAAGAGTCGGGCACAACTGAGTGATTAATACTTCCACATTTTCAGCTTACTGTAGAGCTAAACTATAAAGCAAAGTGAAAGTGTTAGTTGCTCAGTCGTGTTCAATTCTTTGTGATCCCATAGAAAGTAGCCCACCAGTTCCTCTAGCACTTTCACTTTGCTTTATAGCTTAGCTCTACAGTAAGCTGATAAATGCGGAAGTATTCATCGCTCAGTCCTGTCCGACTCTTTGCTACCCATGGACTGTAGCCCACCAGGCTCCTCTGTCCATGGAATTCTCCAGGCAAGAATACTGGAGTGGGAAGCAATTCCCTTCTCCAGGGGATCTTCCCGACCCAGGAATCAAACCGAGGCCTCCGGCATTGCAAGCAGGTTCTTTACTGCTGAGTCACTGAGGTGAGCTATAAGCTATAAAGCAAATCTGTATTTAATCTGTAGTACAAATCATTAAGCGCCAAAAGAAAATGAAATTAGGGGTAGAGTAGATGTCCTAAAAAGTGTTGATGGAATTAAGTATCAACCTGGTACAGAATACTGGCTTTCAAGGAAGAAATGTATGAGGAAATTCAGATAGAGCAGGCAGTCAAAAGCCTGAAGGCAGGAATTACCACATGGTTGTCAGGGTTACTGAGAAGCCTTCTGATCTTACTGACTTGCTGAGTGTATGCAGGTGGGGCTAGGGAGATAAGGCTGGGTGCCCAAAATGTGGCAATGATATAATGCCAGGATACAATGCCATCACTGCCTAAGCAGCATTCTCTGGCTTAAGTTTCCATGAGAAAGCCACCACCATGAATACCTCATAAATCATTTCCCTTGGTCTACTTATTCTTGAAGAACTAGCCTTGAGGCTGATCTATACATAAAACAAGCAAGCAAGCTAAATGCAAGAAAATATCAAGCAGATGGCGTGTGGGTGAACATGTAGAGGAAGTGAAATATTAGCAGCTTTGAAAAGAGGAAGAGAAAGTAAAATATGTCAAAATGAATATGCATTTTATAAAGAAAAGTCAAAAATATAAGTCCTATGATACATTAATTTCAATTGTTTATAACAATTATTATTGTAATACTTATGATAAATAAATGTGAAATATTTCACAAATAAATTGTGAACATGGAAATTGCTATATACCATTACTGGGGACAAAAATCTCAATATTTTGTCACTTCTCTGTCTTTTCTGCTATGCAGCTGCATTTATGAAGCAAATGAGGGTCTTTTTGTATATACAGTTCAGTATACCATCTCTTAAAAAAAACTCCAATTTTTACAATATCAACCTTGCTAATAACCAGTACTTATATAGCTGCTTATTCTGTGACAGAATTTCAAGTACTTTATGTATATTAACTTATTAGCTAATTCTCAATACAACGTGAGAGGTGGATACTATTATTATCTTCATTTCACAGATGAGAAAATCAAAGAGAAATTAACTTGCCTAAGTTCACCTACCTGATAAACGGTGAAAAAGAACTTTAAGCCAGGTAACTGGCTCCAGCATCCTCACTCTTAACCTATCTACCATACCACCTGCCTCCCAGAGACAATGTGCTTACCACTGAAACTAAGCTTCATCTCTGACTTTTTCAAGGATGTACTCAGAACAGAATCATGGCAATCCATTCCAGTATTCTTGCCTGGAAAATCTCATGAACAGAGGAGCCTGGTGGGCTACAGTCCATAGGGTCGCAAAGTCAGACATGACTTAGCGAGTAAACAGCAACAGAATAAAATCACGGGGCCAAGGGCATCTATGAGCTGAACCCCTCTCCATCAAAGGCGTAACACCCCCATATAACCTCTTACCACCTGTGAAAAGGGTAATGACCCAATCTCATCATTGTTATGGACTTCTACAATCTAATTATAATCTGCATTTCTTTGATGCAATGAAGGTGAATATTTTTTCACGTTTTGGCCATTTGTAGTTCCTGTTTTGTGAGCTTGCTATTCCCACTATGTAGATTGTTTATGTCCCCCATCTTCACCCCCAAATTCATACACTGAAAACCTAATGTTCTAGGTGATGGTATGAGGTAGGACATTGAGGAGGTGGTTAGGTCATGAGGGATCCTCCCTCATGGGATTAGCACCCTCACAAAGGAAGCCCAGAGAGATGACGAGCGCCTTCCACCATGTGAGGACAACAATAAGAAGCCCCTGAGTCTACAACTCAAAGGGGGCTCTCACAAGAATCTGATCATGTTGGCACCTTGATCTCCAACTTCCAGCCTCCAGAACTGTGAGTAATAAATTTCTGCTGCTTATAAGCCACCCAGTCTATGGAATTTTGTTATAGCAGCCTAAATGGACTCAAATGATTCCTTCCTAGAATGCTTGGTAAAGTGTGTTCAATTGAAACTATTTTAGAAGATAACAGAGGGCTGCTAACTAGCTGTTTCAGTGGGAGCCTATAGATAGGCCAGTACCTCAGGGGAATCACCAGGACCCAGGACTGACGGCTCAGCTGAAAACACCTGGGGCCAAAAGGACTGAGCAGGCTCTCCCAATAGACTAACAGCCTGAAACTGTGCTTTACACCACACAACAGGGGCTGTACTTATCCGAAGGCTGGCACAGTCATTAATGGCACTCAAGACACTCAATTTCTCATATCAACATGTCCGGGAACACAAATCAGTAAATCTGATGTTTGCTTATAAGTGTGCGTAGGTTGCTCAGTCGTGTCAGATTCTTTGCAACCCCATGGACTGTAGCCTGCCAGGCTTCTCCGTTCATGGAATTCTCCATTCATGGAATTCCATCTCTGGAATTCTCCGTTCATTCTCTTCTCCAGGAGATCATTCCTGACCTAGGGATCAAACTTGGGTCCCCTGCACTACAGGCAGATTCTTTACTATCTGAGCTACCAGGGATGTTTGCTTAGTGAGGTCAGAATTAAGAAGAAAAATGAAAGCTCTCAAGGGGTCTCACACCTACGAAGCAGTCTCACAAACTTTTCCTATTTTCTACATGGCTAGCGCAGTTGGTGATCAGATCATCCACTAGTCAGAGGATTCCACCGGAACAGTGCTGAACCAAAGCTATTAAATTCTTTCCCGCTAAACCCTCTGTTAATCAGTTACCTCATGCAAGGCACTCTGCAGTAAAACTGAGCACCTAGGACACCCTCTGATTACCTGGCTTGGAAAGAAAAATACCACATTTGCATACTTAGGAGTCACTTCTTAGGATGAGCTACTGTCTCCAGATGGTTCATGTCATCTATCAGGACCAATGGTTAACACTTGGATTTTTTAAGGGTAACCCCATACTTGGATAGTTTCACTCCTTTATGTACCAGCCAAAGAGGCAGAGGCAATACACACAAGCACGCACGCACACACACTCTCTCTCTCTCTCAGGGACATAATAAATATGGAGGTTTTTTTAAAATGAGTGTTAACATAGTTTGAGAAGAGAATTAGTAAAGTAAGGTAGGGATGCTAAAGAAAATAAATCATGTGGACATGTATTTTGCTGAGCATTGGACAATGAGTAGTAGAGGAGAGACGGCTAATTAAATAAAGCTTCAACCTTCAACCTTCAATTTTTTTTTTTGGATCCATCAGAGCACGTTATCCAAAGTCACAATTATTTTTCTACTAGAAAGGCAGTTGATGAGAAATACCTGTTCCCAGTATGGACGCCTACTTGCTACACTACATGTAGAGGGCTCCATGAATTTCTGGAATCTCAACCAAGAATGGTCCGTAGAAATGACACCAGAACTGAATGTGGCCTGCTAATGAAAATAGCAGGACAAGTGTTCCACGCAGAGGAAATGGCCTGGAGAAGAAAAATCATATGCAATGCATGTGAAGGAAGTGACAGACAGTTCTGTGTTACCAAAATAGAGATTCTGAACTTGGGGTCTGTAAACAAGGACACGGAGGCAAAGTGGTGTGTTCACTGTCTGATGAGACCACAAGCTTTCATCAGATAGTCTTTTTTAAGTATCCATGACTGAGGATGGGGAGATGAGTTAAGAAAAACTGTGAGCCAAATGCATGACAGGGAGGGGCAGGGGACAAGAGCTGAATTCCTCGGGGGCCACAAGACCAGGCTGAGTCATGCTGGACTCCTTTCTGTGTAGAATGAAAAGGGATGTGTAAAAGGAAGACTGGCTGAAATGTAGGCGAAAGTGAAGTGCAGGCAACAGTCCAAAGCATCTCAGGAGCCAAACAAGAGCAGTGGGAATGGAGAGAAGGGAATCAGAGAAATGATTAGGAGACAAAACAAGCAGGCTGAATATTCACGTTTGCTTGTATCAATGTATGCAGAGAGAGTCTCGGGGAGGAGTCTCAATTATCTGATAACACTGGTTGCCAGTGGACAGGGGAGGCGGGTAACCAAGAAAGAGGATGAGAGGGCATCCTTCCCACTGTTTACCCATTTGTACCTTTTGAATCACATGAAGGTAATGCCTACTATAAAAATAAAATGTTTTTTAAAAGACATGAAGCTTATCATAATGAGATACCTCTATTTAAAACTTTAAATTTTTCTCTCCAACCCCCTCTCAGGGTTTCAAGCTGCACTTATGAATTTAGAGTATTTTTACCTCAAAGGTTCCTAAGCTGCATCCGCGACTGTCCCTTTGAGAAGGGCCGGGGTAATAAATTTATGAAACATAAGTGGACACAATACAGATGTAAATAAACAACCATTTCCCTGGTTACATTCAACCAACTTAACACGTAGTTGTCAAAATACCAGAATGAAGAAAGTCTGATCAATTAACTCAGGGAGCTCAATCTTCTCAATTTTAAGCTAAGAGGCTCAAAGAAGAATCCCTATGATTTACTAAAAACAAAGATGAATCAAATAAATTACTGAAGTGAAAAAGATCAGACGTGAGGTCCAGTGTGGTGACTGTTAAGCTAACACAGGCTAACCCGTTAGCCTATACTAGCTTTTTTTTTTAATTAAATAGAATGAATCTCCTGTTTAGCCTAATAACAGCATATAATGCAGGTACCCCAGAAATAACTGACTTAAACTGAATGGTTTGACCAATTTTAAATAAGCCAATAGCAGACATAGATTTAATAGTTAAAATATGAGTGGATCTTAGCTTTGCAAAACTAAATAAGAACACTGTTTTCCATTTGGCCATATAAGCTTAAACATACTAAATCTGCAATACTTGTTCAAAGAATATTTAATCGAACCTATTAAACTTATTAATCGAAACATACTGTGTCCAACGATCAATTCTGCAAATGTTTCCATTCATTGGTTTTATGTTTTATATTTTGCCTGTTCTACAAAAGATGTTGTGAGTCAGCTTAAAATAATAAATTCAATAAAACGGGAAACTCTATTAGGTAAAAAAAATCAGAATAAGAATAAAAGGTAGGACACAAACTCAAAACCAAAGGGAGAGTTAGATCATCAATATTAGCTCATAGGTTTTTACAGGGTTATTAAAATTAACTTGCAAATTTGACTCTATGTTTCCTAGTTGCAAAGCAGAAAGGGAAACTTAATTGATTATCTAATTCTAGTTCTGCATGATGAGAAGCAAAAAGGGCACTCAATAATTATTCAGGGGAGGTAACGTTTTACTTTGGCATTTAGAGTTGAATGGAATTTCTTGCATGAGTCTTCAAATAGGAGCTATAGAATGAACTATGATCTTAATAACCACATCTCTTAAGTAACTTAACAGTAGGTTTCTTGTGACTGTCTTTATTAATAGAACACTTCCTTGTGAGCACAATTTGGGAGGAGGGGTGCAAAGAATGCAAAACAAAATAAACAAAGTACACAGTTTCTGAAGATCTGGCTACACACCTGGCCTAACACCTAGAACTGGAGGGGAATGGGTGAACAGCCTTTGTTCAGCCAACTCTTTATATAAACATTTCTTTCATATAAGCTTTTGATCAAATTTATGAGCAGACAAGTCATAGTCTATGGCATCCTTTATCACCGTTAAACGGAAACTAGTATACAACAATAATTCTTCATCTACTAGTTCCCCACATTTGAAATTCAAGGTTATACAAATTTTCTTTTCTCTACTTTTTCTGCAACCATAACAATGCTCGTTCTAAAATAGGTGAATTGAGTGGATGTTAAACAACAAAACTATGGGATTTTGTTGGGATTTAAAAACAAAACAAAAAAAAGGACAGTAAGGACATTTAGCAGGCTTCCCAGCAGACGCTAGTGGTAAAGGACCCATCTGCCAATCCAGGTGGCAAAGGAGATGTAGGTTCCATCTCTGGGTTAGGAAAATCTCCTGGAGGAGGGCATAGCAACCCACTCCAGTATTCTTGCCTGGAGAATCCCATGGACAGAGCAGCCTGGATGGCTACAGTCCATGGGGTTGCAAAGAGTCGGACACGACTGAGGCTTCTTAGAACGCATGCAACATTTAGCAAGGGAGGGATAGGGGTTTTGGTGATAAAACCTTAGGAAATACACAGAAATATAAGATAGAGTAAATACAGGTCTTAGGATTGAATTCCAGTGGTGCATGTGGAGGCAAGGTGCTAGGGGCCTCAGTGGTCAGGACCCAGGTAGTGAGTCATTCAATCGCAGAGGTGCTGTGCACTGGGATGCAGAGCACAAAGAGAAAAATGCCTCTTTCATTCTGACATTAGGAACTGATTTCAAGGCCAAGAGTGCCAGCACAATCAAGCCATCTGCAACAAAGAGAGTTTAATGTAACTGCAGGGGAGGGTTCTTTTAAGAAGTTTAGAATGAGCAAAGAAGAATGATGTAAATTAACTGCTCAATATCCTTGACTACAAATTTAGCATGCATAAAATGTAGCTATCTTTATGTCATGGGAGAATTTTTGCTATGTTCAAATAAATCATAACGTATTTTTCATAAGCTCCCTCCTACTGTTGGTCCACCCAATCTCGCCACCTTTTACATAAAAGTGTTATTTCCTCACCATCTAGGAAGAGCCCAAGTAGGATGGAGGAACAATAGTAATAAACTAGGGCTTACCATACTTTTGTGGAAATAAGTCTTTGGGGTAATATGTAATAAGGATGGTGAAGAGTATTAAAATGATAAAAAGGGAAAGGAAGGAAAAGGAAAGATAATAAGTGACTGGATCATTCCCAGATAGTTTTGTTAAACAAAGTGAAAACAGGTTAATACTGACTCATAAAACTTACATAATGGAAAAATAAAAACAAAACTGGAAATACCATAGTGCAAAAATAAAGCAAATGAAATGTAATACAGTTATTCTTGATGATTTCAAGATAACATAAAATTAAAAAGGAGAAAGGAAACAAACCTTCCAAACCCTCAATTTCACAACCACTTTGGTTGTCAAACTTGAAAACTGATATGTTTACATACTGAGGGAAACCCATACTGTTGAAAACGTGTATCTAAATCATGTATTTTGAATCATTTAGGAATCATAGACTCTTCTAAATGTTTTATTTTCACCTTTACCTGTAATAAATACATTATAATTAGGTCAACCACAACAACTCAACTCTAAAGTTAATATGTCACTTATTAACCAAATCATTGTTACTCCTGGAGTAACCTGGAATTTCCTTTACCCAAGTTGCACTATTCAACTGTGTTTTAGAGTTTAATTAAAAGAGGTTTGATTACCCATTAGACAAAAAAAAGTGCAAGCTTAAAAATGAAATTGACTTATATTAGCAGTTGGGGAGAATTACCTTATTTAATAACATAGCAAAGAAGGAAAACAGATGGTCCTAAAAATGTCAAAATTCAACTTAAATGCTGAGATAACTGATTTTGACTATTTATGCAAAAAAGTAATTTTAAAAGTACAGTTAAACTTCAACCACCACAGAGTAAACAAATACGTTTTAATCCTAAACTGTCTTTAGATGAAGCCAGAAACACAATTCATTCAACAAATAACCCATGAGTACCTATTATGCATCAGACCAGGAGATTACGAGCCTGAACATGAGGAAGACTGACCTCCTGGAGCTCTCAACCTTAATACGTTAATAAAATCGGAGTGTACAATGATCCACTTTCCCAGACTTCACTGCTTAATACGAAATTTAAAAATGATAGCCTGTGAAGAGATCATCTTGCCAAAAGGTTATCGTTCGTTCTGATGTACGAACTTTACAGATGGGAGAGAAGAAACAATTTATAACCAGTTTCTCAAAAGTACAAACCTTATTAACATCTAGCTGGAAGCTAGGCTGCGCCCAAGGCTGCCTCTGCTGGCCAACTCCGAGCATCTTTCCAGCAGATTCTAAACTCCCTACACCTGTATCAAACTTGCCATGCTCCCAAACACATCCCTTCACGAAAGCTGAAGGCTCGCTCCCAGGCAGGCAGCACGAGAATCCCCCAGCCTCATCTAGCTCCTGAATATCTGATTTCTAAAGGGGCCTTCTCCAACTGGCCCTAAATGACTGACTATTAAGAATCTGAGACGTCACTTTCCCGTATCAATCTGCTAGCTCTGAAATACATCAAAATCCTGAGTGATTTCTACCTGCCGCTAGAAGAACTCTTTGCGAGGCTGCACACTGGGAGAAAACAGGAAGAAGGCATCTGTTCACCAGGCCGAAAAAAATACGGTGACATTTATCCACCTGAGTTGCTGAAAATTCGGCGGTGCTCCCTTTCTCCATCCCCCAATAATCCTCACACCCACCCATCCTCCCCGCCCCTGCAAGCAGCGCGGGCCCCTCCGGGCCCCGGGGCTGGACGGGGAAGGGTCACGCTCTCCTTCGCCACCGCTCGGCCTCCCGAGCTCAAGAGGAGGCTGTCAGGTTAACCGGGGGTGCTGCGCCCAGCGCCATTAGCACACCTCCGAGCGCCGCACCGCGCTCCGGCGGGAGGCAAGTTTCGCGGGTCCCGGCCCCGGCCCCCCGCCCCTACCCAGCGGCCGCCGCAGCCGCGGGTGGCGGCCAGGGCTGGTCCCCGCCTCGCCACCTACCTACTGCAGGGCGGGGGCGCCGGCTCCTCGGGTCCCGGAGAAGGGCGACGGGCGCTCGCATTTCTGGGAGCGGTGGCCTCTGCCGCTGGGCGCGGGGGAGCGCATCCTCCGGGGCGGGGGGAGGAGGGGCGGGGGAGGACCGCGCGCTGACGCGGAGCTGGGGCGGAGGGAGGGGCGCCCGGCGCGCGCCCCGCGGGACCGCCGCCCCGCGCTGGTGGACTCGGCCGCCGCCGGGGCTCCCCAGGCCTCTCCCCTTGGCGCGGCCCCGAGCCAGCCTTGCGGGTACGCCCGCGGGTCAGCACGTCGGCCGCGACAGGCTGCCGGGCCCGGCCGGAGGCGGGGAGCTGCGGGTGGCGCGACGCGGTGCAGACGCCCGCCTCTGGCTCCGCCCGGCCCGCGCCCCGCTCGGCGCCCCTCCGCCGCGGCGGGGGCCGGGGAGCTCGGCGGCTCGGCTCGGCCGCTCGGGCTGCAGCTGCCGCATCCTCCCCGCCCCGCCGATCTCCGGGCTGGGAGGCCGGGGGTCCCCGCGACGGCTGGCAGCCCCGGCCCCGGCCCGGCGGCTCCGCCCGGGAGAGCTGCGCGCGCGGCCTCCGCAGGCCGCGGCCCTTTGTGACGCCTCCCGGGAGCGAGCTCCTGGCGCTTCCCGCGGCCGGCCGGCCGGCGGCGGAGCCTGAGAGGGTCTTCTTACCTCGCCGCGGGCGGGTAATCCCCTACTGCTGGCCACCACTCTTAGTGCGAATACGGCTTTGAGAGCAGAGCTCGAGTTCGTGTCTCCCCGAGCATTCAAGCCTTGAGCTTCGTTGTAGCTCGGGGACCGCTGGTCACAATAAATTCATCCTTCTGTCCTTTCCGGCGCTGTGTTTCGCAGAGGGGCCCCCATGTCCTCCCCCCTCCCGCTCCCATCCTCCGCACAGCATCCGGGGTGCTGCCAAGTTGCTGTCATTGCAGCAGTGGGGACCGAGCAATTGAGCCCGCCAGGCTGACTCTTGGCAAAGATCCGAGGGACCCTGGGCTGGGGAGCTTGGCATCAGCTGCGGGCCAGAGCTGTGAGCTTCCCATCCCCACTGGGGAGCTGTTCCTTCTAAAGTCCCATGACCAGCACTGCAAGATGACTAGCAGGATTTGGCCGTGAAGTTGACCCTTACGTGAGGAAAAGAGTTAATGGTGGAGCCTGCAGCTGGTGCGATAGCACTGGTGTGTCAGAGGCCAAACACACAGGCCCAAGAGATAGCGGCCTCCTCTAGCTTGCCGTTGCTGCTTATGTGGTAACAGCCTGTCGTGGAAGACAAGCGAAGCATTTCACAGAGATGGCTTTGGAATTTCAGTTGCAACTGGTCTTGCAAAATATGGAGTAATTACCCAATTCTGCACTGAGCACGTATAAAGATGGACCTTGGGTTTACATCTTTTTGTCTTGAATGTGAGGAATTGGAAATTTTCCTCTTTTTTTTTCTTTAGGCATTATGTTATTTGTAAATGATTTCCAAGGGAAAATAAGGCTTCTGGAATTGAAAGAGCTGATTTCATTTAATCAGAAGAACGTGGTTTGGGACCTCCAGAGAAACCGAGAGGCTCTCATACTTGCATGTTTTTGAAATTTAAGATAAATGTAAAAACTGGCAAAGACATGTTCCATAGCAATACAAGCTGTGATAAAATCGTGATAAAATTTTTGAGATGAATTCTTCTAAGCAGATATCTAGCGAGGTCAGAGCTGCGTTGTGTATGGGTCAGAAAACACAGGCCACAAGACTTGGTCACATCCAGAGACTCTGATTTGATCTACAGCCCCATTTTATTTTCAAAATTACCTATTATTCATGATATTTTGCCCCATATTCAGAACGACTTGACTAACGTATGTATATATGTGATGAATAAGTGAAACAATGAAGTCACCCAGTGAGGTTTGGCAGTTGCTTACTCTTACCAACATTTGTAAAGCGGTCTGCTTTAGATCGTAGTTTGTGCAGGAAATGTCCCTTGAATTGCAATTCTGGACTGTTTCTATCCTTCCACCAAGAGTCCCCTTTTGTTTTTCTCTCTATGGACCCCAGATTTTGTCAAGAAAAAAATTAAACTGATCTTTTTTTTTTTATCAGACAAACATATTTTAAAAGTACTAACCATCAATTATAAAATGTTTCTCAGCCTTTCAAAAACATTGCTTCTAAGGATCCTCTTTACTATCTTCATGAACTCCTCTAGAATTACAGGCTGTATTACATGCTTATTATAACACTGTATTACAATGAAAGTCTCGGTAGAATAAAAACTTCTGCCTTCTGTTTAAAGAGGGAGAAAATTCCCTCTTAACTATTGTTCATTCTTTT
Organism: Antilocapra americana; assembly: GCA_007570785.1. Taxonomy (NCBI): domain Eukaryota; kingdom Metazoa; phylum Chordata; class Mammalia; order Artiodactyla; family Antilocapridae; genus Antilocapra; species Antilocapra americana. The sequence continues at coordinate 23,541,980 of ML662442.1, forward strand.
TCATTTACTCAGCATTTTTTGATTTGCCTAAGCCTTGTCTTTACAGAGAAATCCAAAGAAATAAACCATTTCCTTATGTTCTAGATCTGTGCTGTCTCATACAATGCCCAGATCTCATACATATGACCATTTAAACTAAATTTAAAATGCAGTTTTTCATCCCACTAGCCACATTTCAAGCGCTAAGGAGCCACAGGTGGCTCATTGGACAGCAGAGAATAGAAATTTCCATTATTTCAAGAAATCCTTTGGACAGCACTGCTCTAAGTAGAAAGTGAAATTTTAATTGAGATAAAAGAACAGTATATAAACTTATTTGGGAAATCTTAGTACACTACAAATCAAACCTCAGTAGAACGTGTACTTCTTAACAGGGTAATCTCTAAGAGTTCAGGCTCTGGCTTCTGATGTCAGCTCCATCACATGCTGACCTTGGGTAAATAATTTAACCTCTGTTGCTGTTATCTGAAAAAGGCAGATGATAATAGCACCAAATTTCAGGATTGATATAGGGCTTCCCTGGTGGCTCAGATGGTAAAGGATCCACCTGCAATGTGGGAGACTTGGGTTTGATCCCTGGGTTAGGAAGATCCTCTGGAGGAGGGCATGGCAACCCACTCCAGTGTTCTTGCCTGGAGAAGCCCCATGGACAGAGGAGCCTGGAAGACTATAGTCCACGGGGTCACGAAGAGTTGGACACAACTGAGCATCTAAGCACACACACATAGGGATTAAGGGCTTCCCAGGTGCCTCAGTGGTAAAGAATCCACCTGTCAATGCAGGAGAAGCAGGTTTGATCCCTGGGTCAGGAATATACCCTGCAGAAGGAAATGGCAACCTACTCCAGTATTCTTGCCTGGCACATCCCAGGGACAAAGGAGCCTGACACGCTACAGTCCATTGAGTCACAAGTTCAGTTCTGTCGCTCAGTCGTGTCCGACTCTGCAACCCCATGGACTGCAGCATGCCAGGCTTCCCTGTCCATCACCAACTCCCAGAGCCTACTCATACTCATGTCTATCGCGTCAGTGATGCCATCCAACCATCCTCTGTCATCCCTTTCTCCTCCCGCCTTCAGTCTTTCCCAGCATCAGAATCTTTCCCAATGAGTCAGTTCTTCACATCAGGTGGCCGAAGTATTGGAGTTTCAGCTTCAGCATCAGCCCTTCCAATGAATATTCAGGACTGATTTCCTTTAGGATTGACTGGTTGGATCTTGCAGTCCAGAGTCGGACACAATTTAGCAACTAAACAACAGCAACTACAATAGGAATTATATGAGATAATCCATGAATGATGTTTAGGCTAAATTCTAGAACATGACTTTAAAGAAAGTTAGGTATTTTTACAACAATATACATTATTATAAGAAAGGTTTTCTCTTAAAAAATTATACCCTTAGCACCCCTCACTGTACTTGAGTAATAGAGAGTGCTTGGGAAAACACTGAGTTGATGAGAAATTATAATGCAACACTGATTTTATGTCTTTGAGGGCCTCTATTAAATATGAAAATGGACTTTTCCATCTCTATTGCAGGGTAGAGGCCGTTATAGAACAATTTAGGTAGAATTGTCAGGTCGCTTTTCCTGGAGTAAAGAACCTAGTCTGATGAGACTTCAGGGCAGATAGAAGCAGAGATTTCTTCAGCCCTTAAAGGAAGAAAAGAGTCCCTTGCCCATCTCTCTTTTTTGCTCCTCAGGGTAGGAATGGGATAGTGGGAGGTAACTGGATGGAGTTCAGGCCTCAGGTGTTCTCTCAAGGGACTTTCCAGAGGAGTGAGTAGGAATTCCACAGCTAAGGGAACATCACCAAACAATAGCAACCATTACTGCAAATGTGTTCTGTATTTTTCTTATATAGCTATCCAAGAATAGTTTTGTAATGAAGTATGACTAGTGTGTCTGTTTCTAACCACAATACTAGTAACCTCTCAAGAACCGGGAATTCCAGAAACGTAGGCAAATCCTGCTGCAGCACTTTGTCAAAATGAAAACCCCCTGGTAAGTAATGAGCTCACAACCACAGAAAGAACTGAAACTTCTTTGGGAGTACTCTCTGGAAAGGAGTTGAAGAGATTTTTTTCCTGGGTAGTAAATTTAATCTACCAGCCCTAAGTTCATTCTCTAGTGGCTGAACCAATCCTGCTTTTTCTAGCACAAAGAGAAAAACATACCAGCTTTCACACATCTGCCTTAGGCTGGCTGAGACACAGGAGTTCCATAGGAGGGACATGCTGGTGACCTCTGGGAGGTCTGTTGGAGAGTTAACTTGCACCTCAAGAGGCAGATCAGAGTTCATTGTTTAACAGTGTTGAAAGCAGTGGCTCTTTTTCACAAATGTTCTGGGTCATTGGTCCAGAACATTATAGATAACCATCCTGAGTTTTGAGGAGAATGCAAACAGCTTCTTTTGTGGGTCAGCCTAGGTTCATGGCTTCTCTTAGCCATTTATAAAGAGGAGGTAGAAATCGTGTCTAAAGAGGAGGGGGAAATTTTCTTGTCATTTTGAAAAAAGGAAGAGCCTGCCAGAGTGCATTGAGAAAGAAATACTGACATATTACAGGAATGAATTGCTGTCCGGGTGCCTGTTAGCGAGCAGAACTTATGGCTGATTATTTAGAATAAGCCCACTAACTCTGCCTTTTATTCACAGTTAATTTAAAAAGTATCTACACTCGGACAGTTTCTGCTATCTCATTTCTGCTAAAAAGTCTATTCAATTGCTTAAGAATTCATTATATTTTTCAGATTTCTAAAAATCTTATTTAAATAACCTAGTGCTAAGATAATTAGCTAAGATATCATTGAAACTTCTGAAATGAATCCCTAAACTCAAAGTGATGTTAAGTGGTGACTGTTGTTTGGACTTATTTGAGTCAAAGAAATTTACGGTGTGGTAAGCTAAAAAGGGGACTTCCCTGGTGGCTCAGATGCTAAAGAATCCACCTGCAATGCAGGAGACCTGGGTTCCATCCCTGGGTTGGTAAGGTCCCCTGGAAAATGGAATGGTCACTCACCCCAGTATTCTTGCCTGGAGAACTCCACCGACAGAGGAGCGTGGCAGGCTATAGTCCATGGGGTCACAAAGAGTCAGCCACGACTAAGCCACTAACACTTTCACTTTTTTCAAGCTGAAAAGGGAGTTTTTAAAAAAAAATAATTAAGAGATTCATATAAAGTTGGAAAAAATGTACAGGGAAGGGCTGGGTTTTCTCCTATTTATCCCCCAAAGACAACATCTTGTATAACTATAGTACTATATGAAAACCAGAAAATGGTGCTGGTTTAATCTTTAGAGCTCATCGCCTCTGTGTGTTTGTGTGTGTGTGTGTGTGTGTGTGTGTGTGTGTGTGTGTGTGATTTCTATGCAGTTTTATCATTGGTACAGATCCTTCTACCACTACCACAATAAAATATAGGGCCAGTCTATCATTCCCACAAAGGTACCACACCTGCCCTTTTACCATCACCTCCATCTTCCTCCCCACCACATCTGATTCCTGTAAATCACTAATCTGTTCCCATCTATATACTTTCAAAAATTCTATATAAATGGAATCTATAGTATATAACCTTTTGTATTGTCCTTTTTCTCCATCCAGCATAATTCTCTTGAGATCTATCCAAGTTGTTACATATATCAATAGTTTTTCTTTTTTTTAAATAAATATTTCACTGTGTGGGTGTACCACAGTTTAACCATTCACCCACTGAAGGATGTTTCAGTTGTTTCCAGTTTTGGGTTATTATGAATAAAGCTGCTATAAACACTTGTGTGGGGATTTTATGTGAACATTAGGCTTCACTTTTCTGGTATAAGTGCCTAAGGGTACAACTGACTGGGTCATTATATTATGTGCATACTTAGTTTTATAAGAAACTGCCAAGCTATCTTTCAAAATGGTTGTACCATTTTACATTCCTATCTGCCAAATATGTGTGATAAATGGTGCACTGATGATCTCTTAAATGAACTTATTAAACTGAAGTACAGTCAAATGTTTCTTTAATCAGTACTATCCACTACTCTGCTAACTGTAATTGCTTGTTTATTGAACCCTGACAGACTAGACTTCAAGATCAGGCATCCTGTGCCTAACATATTGACTAACATATATTAGCCAGTCTGTAAATATTTGTTCAGCAAATCAACAAATTAATGAACAGAAAAAGAATAGCCGAATCACTTTGAAATCATACTGAAAAATTAAGTTGTCCATAAATTATAACTAGAGCTGAATTTGAGCTGGATACCATGATTTTTTTCCAATATATAACATTTTCTAGCTAGAAATTGGCACTTGATAAGGTAAGTCATTTGTGGGTCAATTAATCAATAAAAAATAAATGCCAAATTATGTCAGGCCAAGGTTATTTGCTGTAGTACTTGAATAGCAATCGAAAATAATCTAAATGGCCAATGATATAAAACTGCTTTGATAAAATACCTATACAATGGAATACAATACAGTTAATAAAATAATGAAAAAACTATGTAAATAATGGACACCTTTCAAAAGAAATTAATTAAAAAAAGATTACAGCCCATTCTTATGTAAAAATTTAAACAAGGAAATTTAAAAAGATATACGAATTAAGGATGTTAATATTACAAATCATTTACAAAATATTGGGTTTGCCTGGACTACCTTATGTCAGAAAGCAAATAAATGCTAAAAAATTTACAGGAACATGTTGAAAGAATACAGGAGAAAGCATAAAGAGATTCATCGTGGCCATATTTGGGACAATTTAATTATTAAGTGAATAACAACAACAGCAGATTATAACACATTGACTAAAAACACAAAAATAAAGAAGGAATGTGAGTCCAAACTGTTATTTTAAAAATAAAGAATAAAAAGATGGGAGGAGAGAAAGCAAAGTTCTTTACATGAGAATGATAACACTGTTTCGCAGTCACCACAGTAGTAACTGATTTATGCAAAGGTCCTCAGTGGATGCTAAAGGCATTGGGTAAGATTCTGCAGGGGAAGAAAAAATTCATACATTTTCAAAGTATTACTTCCATGGGTGATGTTTGCTTTTTTTTTAATATTTGTTAATTACAAGTGTAAAGGATAACTTTACGATGGAGAAATAGAGCACACACCTTCACCAAATGATCAAACTTACTGTGTTTGTTTCCTATTGGTGCTGTGAAAAAATCACCACAAACTTCCTGGCTTACAACAACACAAATTTATTACCTTAAGGTTCTGGAGTCCAGAATTCTGACATGGGTCTCACTAGGCTAAAATCCAGTTGTTTGTTGGCAAAGCTATTTTCTTTCCGGAAGCTCTGGGGGAGAACCTTTCCCTTGCCTTCTTCAGCTTCTTGAGGCCCCTTGCATTCCTTAAATCATGGGCCTCTTCCTTCATTTTCAAAGCCAGTAAAGACTGATGGAGTCTTCTTGGGATCACATCACTGGAATCCAAGCCCCAGACTCCCTCCTGGACTTAACAGGACCCCTGTGATGATTCTTGGCCCACCCAAGGAAAATCCAGGATAATCTCTCCCTCTCTCACAAATCCCTTAATTTAATCACAACTGCAAAATCCCTACTGTCATATGAAGTAATATCCATGTGTTCTGGAGCTTAGGACAGGGACATCTCGGTGGGGTTCATTATCCTGCCTACCACAATTACCATTAGAGATAACACATCAGCATTATTTGAATTATGATGTAATGCACTCAGAATAACACATCATTTAAGGTAGTTTCCTGACAAAAGAAGTACTTGTCTAAACTGAAGGACTTTCTGAAGCAACTGTCCTCCACTATTCAGTGCTATAAAAAAAAAAAACAAAAGATTGGGGAATTGTTTCAGATTAAAGGAAGGAGACTGCAGAAACAAGACAGATACAATGTATAATCCTTGGGTGAATCCTGGATGAAAACAAAAAAAATATAAAGGGTGTCAGACAATCAGAAAATTTCACTATGAACTGTATAATAATATTGTATTAAATTCAAATTTTCTAAGTGTGATAATTGTACTGCTTGTTCTTAGATATTGTGTTTCAAAGTAAAGTATCATGGTGTCTGCGACTACCCTCAAATGGTTCAGAAAAAAGATCCACAGAAAGTAAACATGGCAAAATATTGACAACTGTTGAATCTAGATTAGTACTATAAATTAGAATATAATGCAAGCTACAGGTTTAATTTTAAATATTCCGTCAGCTACATTAAAAACAAAAAATAAAGTGAAATTAATATTAATAATTTAAGTTTTAATATTTTAATTCATATACTCAATTAGCATTTAAAATGTACTCAACTATTGATGAGGTTTTACTTTTTTTTTTTTCCATACAAAGGCTTAAAAATCCAGTATTCATTCAACAACTATAGAACACCGCAACTCTTACTAGCCACATTTCAGTGCACAAGTCACACAGTGGATGCTGGTACTACTAAATTAGCACAAGACGGATGAAGGGTACATGGGTGTTCCTTGTTCTATACCTGCAGTTTTCTGTAGGTTTGGAATGTTTCAAGATAAAAAGTTTGAGGAAATAGATATTTCCAGGAAATAGAAAATAAAAACAATTTAAAATAGCACAGGCGATTTCTGCGAGGATACAGAAGAAACTGTTAACAATGGTCAGCTCTGAACAGAAAACATGAAGGGTGATTACAAGATGAAAGAGGGATGATGTTTCTTGCTGTACTCATTCTAACGCTTTGTACAAGACTGTGACCAAACCTATTACAACTTAAAATTATTCTAAAAGTAATATCTGCTTTATCTTTTTATCCAAAACCAGATACTTATCATGTAAGCTCTGAAAATCCCCAACTGAGACGTAAGAGCTCCACCTACAGCGCCAGATTTCCGAAAAATTCCTTGATGCAGGAAAGGAGTGTGGGTCCCATCTAAAATATAGCAATTACGTTTAGAAATTTCTTCTGGCGATGTTTCCATTTTTATTTATTAAGTTATTTTAATCTTCCTGTTTGCGTATTATTAAATAATTTTTGACAAATTTTATCAAGAACCTAAACTCCATTTCTGAGTTGCTGCAAACAAGGAAAAAACACTCCCGCTCAAGCTCACCTAAGTCTGCGGCGACGGACGAAGGCTGTAATTCACAGTGGCGCCGGATGTTGCCAGCGAGTTCATTACAAATTTATATCTGTTTTACTTAAGCCTCCTTCGATCTCGCAGCGGGGCAGGGGTCTCTAGGCTTACGGCAGTCCAACTGAACGGCTGGCACTTTCAAAGCTGAGTTACATGCTAGTGCCTCTGCTCCTATTGCATGAGGGATTCTGAACTGAGGCTGGGCTGGAAGGCGTCTTGATTCCTTTGGTAACTGCATCATTCCCTGGCCTTTTCTCGACATAATAAGAAGTGAAGCAACTGCCCAGATAATAACAGTTTGAAAAACAGGAGGCCAGGGAAGCACAGTGCAAAACGGTTCACGTGGACCCGAGTGCACAGGCCCGGGTTCTTCCCTAAGCAAGACATCCGCAGCCGGCCCAGCTTCGTTAACCGGACTCCCCAGTACATCCAACGGCCGCGTCTACGAGGCCACGAAGCCCTCCCTCGTCCACCGTTCCGCCGCGCGTGCTCCGAGCCGAGGGCGTGGGCAGGGTCGCACCGCGCTCCGTACCGGGAAGCGCTCTCCGCCCGCGGCAAGCAAACGCTCGATTTCGTAAAAAGTTTAGTGGGATGTCAACAACGGCCTGAGAGGGAAAGGCAGAAAGACAGACCCCGAAAGAGGTTCGATGTAGCAGGCGCGGCTAAATGGCTGAGAAGATCATAAGGCACATACACGGCTCTGGACCGTGCTTTTAACAGGGTCCAGGTGTAGCTGTGCACACGTCGCGTAGTTCGGATGCAACCCCAGGACGTCTTCCGCAGCGGGGCAGTCGGAAGCGGCTGCCATCTGGAGGCTCCAGCAGGTCCCCTCGGGAGCCGCCGCGGAGCTAGCCGGAGAGCGCCGAGAGTCTGCCGGACTTTCAGAGACCGAAATCCAAAACCGGAAAGAAGTGGGCAGGGTTTAGACGCAACCACCTTTTCCGCCATTGGTCCGGTTTACGTAGAGACTTTTAAAGAACCAAATAGGCCTGGAGAGAAAACCTACTCAAGTTCCCTGGTGGTCTAGTGGTTAGGATTCGGCGCTCTCACCGCCGCGGCCCGGGTTCGATTCCCGGTCAGGGAAATACATGTTTTCTCACTAATTTTTCTCCCATTATGGCTGTTTCAAGTTACTGATTTCTCTCCCACTATAGTTGTTACCGATTTTTTTTTCATTATAGAAATTCAGTTCGTTTCTTTTTTAATATTACTAAACCTAAGACTTAAAATACACCATACCTTTGAACAGATAGTTGCAATCAAACAACAAAGTGATCTCTGATTCTAAAATACTCTAAATACAACTTAAGCCACTTATAAAATTGCATTTTCCAGCTTTGGAAGATAATTTGGATGTGTATACAAACATTAATTTATTGAGCCTTGTTCATTTGGAGTTTCCTTTGACTAAGAAGAGGAGGAAAATAATTTTAGGAGAGAGTCTATTTACTATACATTATGCTAAGAGTCACGTTTCATGTATTTGGATTATGTGCTTTGTAGATTGCATATAGTTGAACTGTTCTTATCCTGTTCTCATTTATGAATCTAAGATCTTTCTTGAGGTATGTTGTTGGTTAATTACCAAGTAATTGTTTTATATTTTCTCTTACCATTCTTCTACCTAACCATTATGGTAAATTATTTTACCTGTTATATTTTAACTTTTCTCAAAGACATGCACACAAATATGGCAAAGTTCTTGCACCTAGTGTGTAAGTTCCCTGCAGATTTATCATATAGGCAAAGAAAGACTCTTGGAGCGCCTCAAAAGAAAATATGGAAATGTTGGCATCAAAAAGAAGATAAAATGGTGCTATTAATATATAAACAATTACATTTTTTTTTAATCTGGAAATTTCAAAATCATTCGTAACCTTTGCTATTTTTTAAGCTACTGTGTTGTTGTTTTTAACTATTTCATGTTAAGCCTGAAATTTCAAAGTAGCACAGAAATAAACTAACAGCTTGATTACAGCTCCTATGGCTTTGTTTTACTTACCTTTAACCTGTGCTGAGACTGGTTTGGAAGAGGAAAATGTTTATTAGTGACCCAAGGGTTGGAAAAAGCAGAAAGGTTTAAGGAGTGTTTCATGGAGGATTTAAGACACAAATATATTTGTTATTATTGTTGCCATTAACAACAACAAAAAAAGGCACCACTTCTCAACAATTTGCTACATGGTGTGGCTCAGTGGTAAAGAACCCAGCTGCCAATGCAGAAGACACAGGTTCCATCCCTGGGTCGGGAAGATTGCCTGCAGAAGGAAATGGCAACCCACTCCAGTGTTCTTGCCTGGGAAATCTCATGGATAGAGGAGCCTGGCGGGCTACAGTCCATGGGGTCCCAAAAGAGTGGGACAGGACTTAAAGGTACTTCAAATAATTGAAATATGTGGTGAGGAAAGGGAGAAAGAAGTGGATATGAGAATGAAAATAGAACTGAAAACTGGTTCATCAAAAAACCTAGAGGCTAGTGGGATCTGCAAAGCCTGAGAAAGGGAGCATTTAACCATAGGAGGTCCAAGGCCTGGCATCTACACCAAGGGTGGCTGCACCAGGCTGGCTATAGCAGGGCACCTGTGCCAGGGAAAAGTGGAGGTCCAGGTCAGGCAGGTTAATGAAGCCACATTATGGAGGGCCTGAAGACAAGCTACAGAGTTGCAAAGGGAATGCAAGAAGCCTAGGTATTTGATAGGACAGAAAAACTTAAGAATAATAGGAAGGAAGCAGTAATGGCTCTGGAAGTTGTGTTCTGTGTGGTTAATAAAATGGGAGTGGCCTGAAATGTGACTAGGAGGTTGAGGTGGGGAAACAGACTCAGGAGAGAAGTTCAGTTTGATCCTAATAGAGGTAGCACAGCTAAATGGGTGGTTGGAAATACAGGATGGCACTTAGGAAGGTAAGGGATTTTGTAGCTATTAGCTTAGAAGTTTGAGAAGATACGGGCTCTCTTTCAAAGAGAATCTATAAAAAGGACAGAAGACCAAAGAATGAACCAAGCGAAAATATATTATAGGAGAATGGGAAGAAGTAGAATAACTATGAAGGAAACAGCAAAGGAGCAATAAGAGATCTGCTTATAAAGCAGATCAGAGAAATTTAAGAAGGAAGTAGCAATGAAGAGAATAGGATATTGCAGAAAGGTTGGAAATGCCAAGGAGAATATCAAGGAAATTAAGCAAAGACGGGTGGTGAGATACAGCTATTGGGGGCTAAATAGACCAATGGAAGCCAGACCACAGGAAGTAAGTCTATCTAGGAGACCATAGCTTTAAATGGGGCTTTCCAGGTGACACTAGTGGTAAAGAACCTGCCTGGCAGTGCAGGAGACCAAGAGACACAAGTTGGATCCCTGGATTGGAAGATCCTTCCGGGAAGGGCATGGCAATCCACTCCATTATTCTTGCCTGGAGAATCCTATGGACAGAGGAGCCTGGCGGGCTACAGTCCATTGGGTCACAAAAAGTCGGACAGGACTGAATTGACCAGCACACACATGCACTACAGGCTGAAGGTCTGAGCTAGTGTTAGAAAGAGACAGCAAACCTATCAATAACTAGATGTCACAGAGAGCAAGCAAATATGGAGAAGACAGAGAGGTCTTAGGAAAGCACAGAAAGCACTCTTGTTCAGGAGCCAGAGACTGAATTAAGCTTGTCTGTCAGTAGCAGCTAAGTCATCTTGATTATTCCCTGGTGGTTCAGATGGTAAAGCATCTGCCTGCAACCTGGGAGACCAGGGTTTGATCCCTGGGTCTGGGAGATCCCCTGAAGAAGGTATTGGTATGTGTGTTAGTCACTTCCATGTGCTTGACTTTTTACCTGGTGCTCTGTGATGAACTTGAGGGGTGGGATATGGGGAGGGAAGGGAGGCTCAAGAGGAAGGGGATACATATATAATTATGACTGATTCACATTGTCATATGCCAGAAACCAACACGACATTGTAAAGCAATTTTCTACCAGTTAAAAAATAAATACATCACACAACCTACACATAGCACAACGTTGCTGCTTTGTAGAGACAGAATATTTTACTCTATTTCTTGCTTTTTGAAGAGTGAGGAAAGCTGAAGGACTGTCTGCAGAAATACTCCACATATGAAGAGGTTTCTTAAGGGTAAAGGGATAGAAATTAGTTAATGTGCACAAAGTATAGCAAGGGTCATTTGCTGTATACCCAAAGATGTATTTCTGTCAAATTGCTTTATTTAAATGATCATCATTCACCCAAAGATGGACTTTGACTTGGGCTGACAAATTCTAAAATTATAATGAAAGTAACCAAGGGTGGGGAGGCGGGGAGGGGCATCTAGTACAGTGCCTGACATATGATTGGTGTTAAATGAATGAATTAACTAATCAGTTGAGCCAAGAAGTAGGTTGCTAGGTCTTCACTTAAAACCTAACCCCTCATAATACTCTTTTTTATGAATCACACCTTTACATTTCCACTGAGAGCGGAAAGTAGAAAAAGAATTCAACTGAGTCATCCTGAATATGGATTGCTACTGTGCTCTTTCAGATGATTTCTAAATTATTTCTATGGATTTCTATGACATATTTAACAAAACAGTGCATTTAATAATTTGCTATTATTTTGTGTAAGTTATGGTTTTGAATGCTGAACTAAGCACTTTATCCACACTATTAGAAACAATTCTTATAATTATCCTTGTTTTGTAGTTTAGGAAATTTAGAAAGTTTGTAATTTAAAGTCCACAATTATGTCAGGGAACCAAGATGCCAACCTGGATTTGTCCAGCCTAAGTAATGTATTCTTTAAGGCTCTCTAGTGACAACCGGTTTTCTGGTCATACTATGGAGTGTTCTTTAGAGCAGTCTTTACAACTAGGGTGGTTCATGGGGGGTGTTCCATAGAAAGAAAAATAAGGCATTTGATGTTTCAGGTTCTCTTTCAAATGTGTAATTGAACTCCACCTATTACAACTTTAGTGAGAGTCAATCCTAACAGCTGCTTACTGGAAGCTACCAAATTCCCTAAAAACTTGGGGAAATCTTATCAAGAAATAAGTTTAATAGCAAACACAGCATACTTGCAGTTTTTGGATAAACATATTGATTTGCAAAAGTGCTTTTTTCTTCCATTTAATTCTTATTTAATTAAAACTAATCTTTGCCACATCTCCATGTAGATCACTAATATTGACTTAAATAAAAATGGTTCTTTCTTTTTCATTTTCCTCCTTTAATGAGTAGGCTATAGAAAAAATGTTTTTACATTAGTTACATAAAACAAAAGCAATTTAAATTTCAACTATGGACACATTTGGTCAATTATTTTTCTGCTCATTACATTCTCTCAATTTTCATATTGAGAATATTGAATATTATATTCAATATATATAACTATATATTTTGTTATATATATATATAACAATATATTATATATATAACAATAATATATAGTACTTCCAATAATTTGCTATTGTTCTGTGTAAGTTATGACTTTGTAAATTCTTTGAAGTCAGAGTTCATAAAACATACTTCTTCTGTCTTCCAAAGTGATAACCACAGAATTGTGCTTCAAATTATTGTTGTTTTCTTGGTCTTGATAATTAGTTAGATCCCTGAAGGCAATGAAGTGATAGCAAGTCAGGAGCTTCATGAGGACAGGCTCTGTCATCAGTGCAGTTCAGTTGCTCAGTCATGTTCGACTCTTACGGAACCCATGAACTGCAGCATGCAAGGCTTCCCTGTCCATCACCAACTCCCTGAGCCTACTCAAACTCATGTCCATCACGTCGGTAATGCCATCCAACCATCTCATCCTCTGTTGTCCCCTTTTCCTCCCACCTTTAATATTGCCCAGCATCAGGATCTTTTCAAATGAGTCAGTTCTTCGCATCAGGTGGCCAAAGTACCAGAGTCTCAGCTTCAGCATCAGTCAGATCAGGACTGATCTCCTTTAAGATTGACTGACTGGATCTCCTTGCTGTCCAAAGGACTCTCAAGAATCTTCAGCAACGCCACAGTTCAAAAGCATTAGCTTTTTGAACTTTTTGAGCTTTTTGAACTTCAGCACTCAGCTTTCTTTATAGTCCAGCTCTCACATCCATACGTGACTACTGGAAGAACCATAGCTTTGTGGCTCAGATGGTAAACAGTCTGCCTGCACTGCTGCCTGCACTGCGGGAGACCCAGGTTCAGTCACTGGGTCAGGAAGATCCCTGAAGGAAATGGCAACTCACTTCGTATCCTTGCCTGGAAAATCCCATGGATGGAGGAGCCTGGTGGGCTACAGTCCCTGGGGTCGCAAAGAGTCGGACACGACCCTTTCACTTTCACTTCGACTACATAGACCTTTGTTGGCTAAGTAATGTCTCTGCTTTTTAATATGCTGTCTGGGTCGGTTATAGCTTTTCTTCCAAGGAGCAAGTGTCTTTTAATTTTATGGCTTCACTCACCATCTGCAGTGATTTTGGAGCCCCCCAAAAGAAAGTCTGTCACGGTTTCCACTGTTTCCTCATCTATTTGCCATGAAGTGATGGGGCCAGATGCCATGATCTTAGTTTTCTGAATGTTGAGCTTTAAGCCAACTTTTTCACTCTCCTCTTTCACTTTCATCAAGAGGCTTTTTAGTTCTTCACCTTCTGCCATAAGGGTGGTGTCATCTGCATATCTGAGGTTACTATCATATTTCTCCCTGCAATCTTGATTCCAGCTTGTGCTTCATCCAGCCCAGCATTTCTCATGATGTACTCTGTATATAAGTTAAATAAGCAAGGTGACAATATACAGCCTTGACGTACTCCTTACCCTATTTGGAACCAACTAGTTGTTCCATGTCCAGTTCTGACTGTTGCTTCCTGACCTGCATACACATTTCTCAAGAGGCAGGTCAGGTGGTCTGGTATTCCCATCTCTTTCAGAATTTTCCAGTTTGTGGTGATTCACACAGTCAAAGGCTTTGGCATAGTCAAAAAAGCAGAAATAGATGTTTTTCTGAAACTCTTGCATTTTCGATGATCCAGTGGATGGCTATTTGATCTCTGGTTCCTCTGCCTTTTTTAAAACCAGCTTGAACATCTGGAAGTTCATGGTTCACGTACTGTTGAAGCCTAGCTTGGAGAATTTTGAGCATCACTTTGCTAGCATGTGAGATGAGTGCAATTGTGCGGTAGTTTGAGCATTCTTTGGCATCGCCTTTCTTTGGGATTGGAATGAAAAGTGACCTTTTCCAGTCCTGTGGCCACTGCTGAGTTTTCCAAATTTGCTGGCATATTGAGTGCAGCACTTTCACAGCATCATCTTTTAGGATTTGAAATAGCTCAACTGGAATCCCATCACCTCCACTAGCTTTGTTCGTAGTGATGCTTCCTAAGGCCCACTTTGACTTTGCATTCCAGGATGTCTGGCTCTAGGTGAGTGATCACACCATTGTAGTTAATGAAGGTAATGAAGATCTTTTTTGTATAGTTCTTCTGTGTATTCTTGCCACCTCTTAATATCTTCTGTTTCTGTTAGATCCATACCATTTCTGTCCTTTTTTGTGCTCATCTTTTGCATGAAATATTCCCTTGGTGTCTCTAATTTTCTTGAAGAGATCTTTAGTTTTTCCCATGCTATTGTTTTCTTCTATTTCTTTGCACTGATCACTGAGAAAGGCTTTATCTCTCCTTGGTATTCTTTGGAACTCTGCATTCAAAGGAGTATATTGTGCCTTTTCTCCTTTGCCTTTAGCTTCTCTTTTCTCAGCTATTTGTAAGGCCTTGTCAGACAATCATTTTGCCTTTTTGCATTTCTTTTTCTTGGGGATGGTCTTGATCACTGCCTCTTGTACAATGTCACGAACCTCTGTCCATAGTTCTTCAGGCACTCTGTCTATCAGATCTAATCCCTTGAATCTATTTGTCACTTCCACTGTATAATTGTAAGGGATTTTATTTAGGTCATACCTGAATGATTTAGTTGTTTTCCCTACTTTCTTCAACTTAAGTCTGAATTTGGCAATAAGGAGTTCATGATCTGAGCCACAGTTAGCTCCCGGTCTTCTTTTTGCTGACTGTATAGAGCATCTCCATCCTTGGCTGCAAAGAATATAACCAGTCTGATTTTGGTATTGACCATCTGGTGAGGTCCATGTGTAGAGTCTTCTCCTGTGTTGTTGGAAAAGGGTGTTTGCTATGACCAGTGCATTCTATTAGCCTTTGCCCTGCTTCGTTCTGTACTTCAAGGCCAAATTTGCCTGTTATTCCAGATATCTCTTGACTTCTTACTTTTGAATTCCAGTTCCCTACAACGAAGAGGACATTTTTGGGGGTATTAGTTCTAGAAGGTCTTGTGGTCTTAATAGAATTGTTCAACTTCAGCTTCTTCAGCATTACTGGTTGGGGCATGGACTTGGATTATCGTGGTCATCTTTGTATCCTCTAAACAATGACAGTACTTGGCACATAGTAGCAATTAAATTGACTCGAGTGGATAAATCAAAGAATGAGGCAAAAAGTCAGAACTAGCACTTTTCAGAAGAAACATGGTTCATCAATAGACCTTTGAAAAGAGGATAGACTTCTTGTGTCATCAAGAAATGCAAATGAAAACAAAAGAGATTCAGTTTATACCCATAAAGTATATAAAATGGAGAAAAATCTAACAATACTAAGTGCTGGTAAAGATGTTGAACTGAAATGTGTATACACTAGTGGTAGGAGTATAAATTGGTGCAATGAAATAAGTGAAAAATAATTTATTATCTAGAAAAGATGGAGGTTCTCATACCTAGCAATTCAAACCCCTGGGAGAAATCTTCACGTGAGCACCAGAGGATACATACTAGAATGTCCACAGTAGCACCATCAGAACAGACCCAAACTGGGAGCAAGCTAAATATCCATCAAGAGTAGAACTAGTTATGTGGCAGCATGGATGAGAGAGGATTTTGGGGGAGAATGGATACATGTATATGTATGGCTGAATTCCTTTGCCATACATACCTGAAACTATCACAACATTGTTAATAGGTTATGCTCCAACAGAAACTATCACAACATTGTTAATGGCTATACTCCAGTAGAAAATAAAAAAGTTAAAAAAAGAGTACAACATCTAGATATATTGTGGTATAGTCGTTCAATGAAACACTACAGCGTAGTGAAAACAAATGAATCACAGCCTCTCTTATCAACATGATGAATTACAGAAAAATACTGTGTAATTCCAAAAGCAAATCCAAAAACAGAATGATATCATTTCATATGAAGTTTTAAATGCTGAATGAAAACTATTGCTTAATGATATGTATATACATGTATACTTAGTTGTCCAGTTGAGTCCGACTCCTTCTGGCCCCATGGACTGTAGCCTGCCTGGCTCCTCTGTCCATGGGATTTCCCAGGCAAGAATACTAGGGTGGGTGCCATTTCCTTCTCCAGGAGATCTTCCCCACCCAGGATTTGAAGCCAGGTCTCCTGCCTTGCAGCAGACTCTTTGCCATCTGGGCCACCAGGGAAGCCCCATCGATAGGTACATGGATGGTAAATTATACAAACAAGGTAGTGTGTGTGCCTGGTTAATGGAGAAGGCAGAGAAAGGATTCAGTGAGAGGCACGCAGGCACACAGGAGTCTTTCTGAGTACTGGCAGTGCTGATCTGGGCGGTGAGGATACAAGTATTAATCCTCATTTGATTATTTATAGCATACATATGTTACACTATTTTTCTCTATCAGTTCAATAATTAAAATAAAAACAAAAAAGAATGAATGATAATGTTCGAATAAAGTCTTTGGGATAATGACGTGCAAGCAATATTTAATTGACCAAAAATTCCACTCCTCTCTGCTGCTGAAGTTTTAATGCGTGGTTTTTTTTGTTTGTTTTTTGTTTTTTTGGTCAAGTATTAATAGAAAAGTTCTGGGAAGATTGAAAATTATAAATGTGAAAATAAACCACAAGGTGGCGCCCTAGCCCCATGTGTTTCATTCAGACCCATACTTGGCTCAGGTGGTAAAGAATCTGCCTCACTGTGGGAGGAGCCTGGCAGCTACAATCCACGAGGTCGAAAAAGAGTTGGACACAAAAGTCCGACACAAAAGTCAGACACGACTCAGCAGCTAGCACACACATGCACACCATATTTACTTTGAGAATGTTCAGTCGCTCAGTCGTGTCTGACTCTTCATGACCCCAGGGACTGAAGCACGCCAGGCATCCCTGTCCATCACCAACTCCCAGAGTTTACTTAAACTCATGTCCATTGAGTCAGTGATGCCATCCAACCATCTCATCCTCCGTTGTCCCCTTCTCCTCCCGCCTTCAATCTTTCCCAGCATCGGGGTCTTTTCAAATGAGTCAGCTCTTCACATCAGGTGGCCAAAGCACTGGAGTTTCAGTTTCAACATCAGTCCTTCCAATGAACATTCAGGACTGATTTCCTTCAGGATGGACTGGTTGGATCTCCTTGCAGTCCAAGGGACTCTCAAGAGTCTTCTCCAACACCACAGTTCAAAAGCATCACTTCTTTGGCGCTCAGCTTTCTCTATAGTCCAACTCTCCCATCCGTACATGACTCCTGGAAAAACCATAGCCTTGACTAGATGGACCTTTGTTGGCAAAGTAACGTCTCTGCTTTTTAATATGCTGTCTAGGTTAGTCATGACTTTCCTTCCAAGGAGTACAAGTCTTTTAATTTCAAGGCTGCAGTCACCATCTGCAGTGATTTTGGAGCCCAAGAAGATAAAGTCTGTCACTGTTTCCCCATCTATTTGTCATGAAGTGATGGGAAAAGATATCATGATCTTCGTTTTCTGAATGTTGTTTTAATCCAACTTTTCCACTCTCCTCTTTCATCTTTCACTTTCATCAAGAGGCTCTTCAGTTCTTCTTCACCCATAAGGGTGGTGTTATCTGCATATCTGAGGTTATTGATATTTCTCCTGCCAATCTTGATTCCAGCTTGTGCTTCCTCCAGCCCAGCGTTTCTCATTATGTACTCTGCATATAAGTTAAACAAGCATGGTGACAATATACAGCCTTCACGTACTCCTTTTCCTATTTGGAACCAGTTGAGAATGTTGGACCTGGTCAAAATCTAGACTTTATTGTACTCATAGGAGCAATAGAAAATTCTTTTTCTTTTAGCTTCTTTCATCTCATTTCATCAGGTATGCGTGATTTTTACCTGCATATATATTGCACTATCAGATTAAAGTTTGGGGAAAACAATTCAGATAAATTCAATGCAACAAAAATGTAGGTCCATCTAGTGTATGACATTTATTCACCTATTCCTCATTCAGTCAGTCATGCATTTGTGATTCAGCCATTCATGCAAAATTACACATATTTTTTGAGCCTCTCTCTTTTGTACCAGACACAGGGCAAAGAGGCCCTGGAAACTTAATGGTGAACAAAACATGTGTGTGCTCAGTCATGTCCGATTCTTTTCGACCCTGTGTATGTAGCCCACCAGGCTCCTCTGTCCATGAGATTTTCCAGGCAAGAATAGTGGAGTGGTTTACCATTCCCTTCTCCAGGGGATCTTACTTACCCAGGGATCGAACCAGCATCTCTTGCATCGGCAGGCAGATTCTTTACCACTGTGCTACCTGGGAACATATGTTTGCTTTCCGTGTAGTGGTGGAGATATTGTAATCATATAGCAACAAATTTAAATTGCAACTCATACATTTGGTGAAGGAAAAGTATGTGGTTTAAGCCATTCCACAATATAGTTTTGAACCAATTGGAGATGTTAGAGGAGTGATCCATCTCTCAAGATTTGAAAAGTAAGATGAGTTACCTAGGTAAGGAGAGAAAAGAACATTCAGAGTACAAGGAATATGTACAAGACCTTGTAGCAAGGGAGAGCAATGAAAAAAGGGCTGGAAAAAAGGCAGATGGCTGGGTGGGTGAGTCAGAGGTAGCAGAGACGGGGTATGTGTTTGCTAAGTCGCGCTAGTCGCGTCCGACTCTTTGCAACCCTATGGACCATAACTCGCCAGGCTCCTCTGTCCATGGGATTCTCCAGGCAAGAATACTGGAGTGGGTTGCCATGCCCTCCTCCAGAGAGAGGTAAGAAGAGGTCTAAAAAGTGGGCTGGCGTCAGATCTTAAACATGGCCTCCCAGCCTGAGGTTAAGGATTTTGTCTTCATTCTAAGAGCAACAGGAAGGCACAGGAAAGAGGGTGCAAGCAGCTCAAATTCCCTGCCCAGTTACTGGTGAGACAGCTTCGTCAGTCGGTATGCCAGATTCTGCCTTAAGTGCTAGATGGTGGCACAACTCTGTTCACCTATGTGTCATCAGTTTTTCTATAGTGAAGGATGTTATTTATTTACTTTTAGAACTTGCAGTATGTGAGATCTTAGTTACCCAACCAGGGATCGAACCTGTGCCCCCTGCATTGGGAGCGTGGAGTCTTAACCATTGAACTGCCAGAGAAGTCCCCTTATTAAAAATCAGTAATACAATTTAAATCTCAGCTGTGTTAGATTTCAGATTTTTCTTTTAAAAAAACATGACTCCATCATATTTGTTTTGAATCAAACTACAAATCATTGCTTTTGAAGACAGGAAATGTAAAGTGTACTTCTTAACAAATAAATAGGCCGATTTTGCATATCCACAACAGAATAAAAACCTTTGGCACCTAAAATATAAAAGGTATAGAAGAAAAGGTTTAGTTATGATCATGTGTTAGAAATCAGAAGATGTGGGTTATATGACTGTGGGGAAAAATTATCTAACTTGGCTGAGTCTCTGTATTTTTCACCCTGTAAACGAAGCACTGGTCTAAATTATGTTCTTCTAAGTCTGAAATTCTGTCCACCTGTAAATACATTCAAAAACAAATATGTACATGCTACTAATTTAATGTAAAGAGAATAGGTCTTGATGGCCTACCTGGGCACGTATTTGAATAAAGTTGTGTGAATGGGAACAAGTGAGACTTATTCTGGATCCTAAGACACTTTTAACAAACTAAATTTGAATGAGCAACACTACTACTTATTGATAGTATACCATATGCCAGGTCTTTTGAACATTATCTCATTTAATGCTCAGAAAATCCTTGTGACATAGGTGTTTCCTTCTTGGTGAGGGGCACTGCACACAGCATACAGGATCTTAGTTCCCTCACCAGGGACTGAACCCGCTCCCTGGAGGGGAATTATCAAGTTTTAACCCCTGGACTGCCAGGGAAGCCCCAGATGCTGCTTTTTAAATCTTATTTTACTGATGAGAAAAAGCTGATACAGATACACTCATTTGTCCTAAGTCACACACTCAATACATCTCATGATCTGACTTCAGAACTTGTTCTTTTAGTCATTATACTATGTATTCTATTCACTGCAGAGGTTAAGATTTTATAAATGACTTACCAATACTGAATAGAATAGAGAGAAACTGACTAGACTTATAAATATGGATTTCAAGTTATTTATAAGTGATCTGAGTAAGTAACATTTTTAATAAGCTACCGCATCTCAAAACTGCTTACTAGACTTAAGTAGTTAAACATATGGTAAGCTGGATAGTGCTGGGAAGTGGCACTCTCATTTAGCATGTATGTTAATACGTCTTTCCTGTATCAATAGGGGATATGCTACAGAATTAAACCCCTATGCTATACATTTAAACTGTCCAGGTGGAGCTATGTTAAAGCAGCCACTTGCCAATGCAGGTAGAAGTAAGAGACACAGGTTCAATCCCTGGGTCCAGAAGATCGCCTGGAGGAGGGTATGGCAACCCATTCCAGTATTCTTGCCTGGAGAATCCCATGGACAGAGGAGCCTTCCAGGCTGCAGTCCATAGGATTGCACAGAGCTGGGCACAACTGAAGCAACTTAGCACACAGAACGCATACATTTAAAGGGAACATTAAACAGATAACTTTTATACTTCTCCGGCTTGTCGTATCTTGAAAATAAACAGTACTGAATTTTGTTTATCCTTCTGTCTAAAGCTCCTGATGCCCAAAGCAAGAAAGCTGGCTGCCGGACATGAGTGTCTTGGGAACTGACTAAAGGCACTTACACTGAGTTACTGCTCCTGTGTTGTTTCGTCTGTGGCTCCCGCTGCTGGGCACACTTGGGGTTTGACGGTCACATCAAAGTCTGTGGACTGTGTTGAGAGACCTGGCCAGTGTGAGCCAGATAATTCACCGGTTTATTGCTAAGACCTGTTCTTATAGTCATGGCAGGTGGTACCTGGTTTTTGGGTATGCTCTCTTGGTGTGACACGTATGCCTTAAGCCTGCTTAATGCCTCAGCAATCGTGGACTCATGCATACCTTTTGGTGGGTTTTCTGTACCTTGAAAGGGGACTCAGTGTCCCATCAAGCCTCTTTATTGTAGCAGTAAAGGATGTTGTCACCAGAGACAGTGCTTACCCGATGAGCTTGATAGTATCCTCATGAGATGATAGTACCATTATCTGATGTCACCAGGCTGCATGTGGGTTTTGACGTTACCACACTCAACCATTAGCACTATGCTATGCTTATTTTTCTGCTGCCAGAAATATGTCAAAATAACAAAATAAATTTGACAGTGGCTGTCTGTGAGACAAAAAAGTGACTGGCTTAGTTCCTGTTTGGAAGGCGGCTGGTGACTGTGACTGAGAAATGTGTTATGACAATGATGACATACGGTCTCTGTACCTCTGTGTTTTGCCCTCCTGACTGTGGCCACGTCTTCATGGGAAGCCTATTTAAAGCAGTTGTGCTGGGACAGACTGGCTAGGATATGGGAAGACGACAGACTTTGCTGGCCCAGGAGAAAGTCTACACAAGCAGCTACATAAAGCTCTGGTCATGTTGTTTTGCTGGGGTAAAAGAAAAGTCTTTGGTTCTCTGCACTTAAGGGAAAAGGTTCAAAAAAACAAAAAAGCAATGAAAGACCTAGGAAGCAGGCAGAGTTTTAGTTTTATAATGTGGTAAATAATATTCAGCTCAACAACTCATAATCAGAACAGGCGGGATTAACTCAAAATACTCAGTTGTTTTAGGAATTTGTGAGCAATATAAAATTTATCATCCCACTTACACAAGTGAAACATTATGAATAATAGTCATTCTTCTTCGCAAAATAGCTTTTCTTCCGCATGAGAAAATTTGACTTTGTTTTCATTGCAATGAAAACACAAAATGACTGCAATGCAAGCTTAAGGCGAGAAACTTTAGAGGAAACTTGCCTCTTTCGGTCCCTTGAAAAAAAAAG
Organism: Antilocapra americana; assembly: GCA_007570785.1. Lineage (NCBI taxonomy): Eukaryota > Metazoa > Chordata > Mammalia > Artiodactyla > Antilocapridae > Antilocapra > Antilocapra americana. The sequence continues at coordinate 23,564,259 of ML662442.1, forward strand.
CTTATGAGGCGTTCTGTTACATGCATATTTCATTTCATATGCATAAATCTCTTCATTCCCACAGACTAATAGAATGACAACAGAGGTCAAGGATACAGACTATTCATGTTCTCAGAAGACTGAGAATTTAGAGGCGTATAAAAATGTCTCTGGATGTAAGATTTTTGAAAAATTATACACATATAAACTGTTAACTGCTATAGAAAGCATGCTTAACAGCAGGTGGAAAATTTTAGGTTAGTTAAAAAGCCCTTCCCGATAACAAGACTTGTTAATGTGAGTGGATTACTGAGCAGGTCTTCATAGGCCAAACTAGGAGTGTTGTTTTATGACATGATGGACTTGGAATGTATAAACATCAGAATCATCCATCATTTTCCCCTCAAAGGAAAAAAAAAAATCCCTTAACTTTTATATCTAATGGAAGATAGGAATTTTTTTCAAATTTAATTCTCTCAGCTATCTAGTCACTATTTGGCCTCACTTTTGTCAGCCACCTTGGCTGAGATCGGAAGAATATTTTTTGATAGCTTTTACAGAGGGTAACTTCACTGATTAAGATAAGCACTTTAAAACTTTAACTCTCAATTGCATGACAGTTGAAAGTTAAAACCAGGGAACTGCCAAAATAATTTCCTTTTATGTTGCATTATAAAGTGCAGTTATTATTTTTTATCCTTTCATATACTAAATGGGAGAGATGATAATGATTTGTATGCTAATTTACTCTTGTCTTTAGCTCAAAGTGGTCTCAGGCAGGTTGAAACTTTTGGTTAGTCTAAATGAGTCCAAAATTACTGCCAAAAGCTACCGCCTAGAGGTCAAAGGTATGGACTTAAGAATCAGGGAGGCCTGGGCTGACTCACAGCTCAAACTGCTAAGTTTGACCTTGGGAATCAACCTCTTCTCCATCCCTAATACATAACGATAATAAGACTATCTCCTCTATAGGACACTTAACCAGGCTTCAATGAGGTAACTATTTCAAGCACTTGACATGGAGCTTAGCACAGAAAATGGAACAGTATTCATAGTATTACTTCTTATATTTGTTTTTAGACTAGTGACTTACAGTGTGTTGTTGATTCTGCCAGTCTTAAAAGAGGACCTGACTCTCTGGCCAACCAGCCCCATTCCTGTCTGTTCTAAAGCTAGAAGAGGAGGAGAAAGTGCCACCTGGTACCTGAAGATCCATTTCCCATCTGCCTCTGGCCTCTTGTACAAAACTCTCTATGGAAGTTAAGGGACTTCTCTTCTTTTAAAGATATCTCATTCAAGTTCAAAGACTTATCTTGCATTTCAAAGAACACAAGCTATAGTCACAGTTTATGATGTCGTATTTGCTGTAATGCTTTGTTATAGTTGCTAAAATATTCACAACCTTGGTTATTGCTTAGATCTTAAAAGAATTACAAGAGGAAGTCAAACTCCATTCTTCAGTAAAATGCAGAACTAGGAATAGTCCCATTGGGCACTAAAAACATGAAAAGCTTAAAAAAATACATCTATCTTTAGATCATTAAACCATTACAAGGTCAATCCAGATTCTTTGATTTGACTAAGACCCTTGCTGATATTTTTAAAGTAAGCTAAATCCCCCATGTTTCAATCTATGTACATTTCTAGCCACGGATTTTTAAAATCACATTTGAGTATATTATTATTGCATCACCTCAAATCCAAGATGCAATTTTTTAATAAGTTTCACACTTTGGAAATTGGGATATGTAAAATTATGTTGTGGTGGTACTTTTCCTTAAAAACTTAAACTAACAGTGTACCTTGTAATTGATGGAGTCTTAGACTTAGAGATGTGAAATTCTAAAATCATCTTGCTTTGTGATTACTCTTACCTTGCATTAATTATTGGCAAAAGGGACAATATAAATATATAAGAAAGATAATTTAAAAGGTGTCTTTAAGACTGATGATACATTTGTACATGCAGATTATAAGCCAACAGTCTAGTTAATATTTGGACTCTATGTTTAAACATTACTTTAAAAGTTCCTTAGATTTCTCCAAATATGATAGGAAATATCATATTTGTAATTGCAAAAGATTCCAGGCAAAGAAAGAGCCTCCCTAGCTAGTTTCTAGAAACCCCTTTCCTCATTTTCAGGGCACCTGTTTCTTTTGAGGGTCCCTGTGAATAGCTAGGGTGGCAGTCGTACCCAGCACTGTCAGGCTCAAGATGGCACAGCATTAGAAAGTGAATGTACATAGCACAATGCTGGGCACATGGGAGTTATTCAGTAAATACTTTCTGGTTCACTGATGTGAAGTACAAAACTGGCTTCTAATTAGTCATACATATAGCTTTCATCACCTGAGGAAAAAAAATTTTTTTTTCATTTTTTTTCCCCATCAAAAATCCTTTGAGTTAGCTTTGTGACCAACTTTTACCCAACTAAAAGCCACCAATAAATCAAACACTAAAAGTTCTTTTTCCCTTAAACTATAAAAACAAAATTTTTTTTTTTTTTTTACTCTTTTGGTAGTGAACATCGAAAATTCCCACACTTAAATGCAGAACACTGCTTTCACAGAACACTGAATCAGATAGGGAAAACTCAATGATAAAGCTAATAGAATGAAATACGATGTTCAAAATTGAAGATGTAAAACACTGATCAAGAACCAATGAAATTGAAACAATTGAAATTACTGATGATTATCTTTAGGAATACTGACAACCCTTAGCAATTATGTAACATGTTGGCTAGCAAATATTTTAATCAACTAAATTTAAAAATAATAACCAATATCTACCTGGAAAGAAAACAGCGTAAGGAAGAAAAAACAGGAAGAGAAAAAGATGAAAGGAAGAAGAAAGAGGGGATTTACTTTCAATATTTAATTCAAATTAAAAAAATATCCTGATCACTAAAATTTTACAATCTACAAAAAGTTATTCGAATGCTGTCATTACAACAGGCACAAAATCAACTATTAGATCCTACATCAAAATTATTTCTATGCCTGTTATCCACAAATCAAGATTAAGAAACAAACTCCAAATATCACTAAACCCATTTTGTTATTTGTTACCTAATCCCATCAGAGCTAACTGACATAAAATAACCACCGAGCTTACAGACAAGGAACAAAGGTGATCTGTTTTGGCTCATTTTTTTCACCCACTTACAGAAAGAAAAAATAAATAAACTATATGCTTGATTTTTCAAAATTAAAATTATTTAAGAGGTCTCCCACTTTTTCCTTTAACTCTAAGCATAATTGATAAGCATAATAAGAACATTAAAAAATTCTTTTCATACGTTTGGCCCAATAGCTTCAGAAACTCTGAGATAGTCTATTTTAGGCTTCATTGAAGGAGGGATCCCTGCATAGTTTCTACAGCATCAAAAGAATCTTGAGGTAGGTACAGAGGATTTATCAACATATATATATATATATATATATATATATATATACACACACACACACACCTATCATGTATGCATGTGATGTTTTAAAAACACTCTAAAAATATTTGAGTTACAAAATGCATGACACAAACTTATTACCCTACGTTCAGTATACTACTATTTGACGTTCTGGTATTTGCACTTTTCCAAGAACTATGTTAAAAATAAAAAGCAGAGGAAACCAATTACCTCTTGCCTCCAAATGGTGTCATACTCACCTATACTTAATTGATTTACAAACTCAAATACCTGTTATTTTCAAGGCTTTGAATTATATCAAATGACTTAGGAAAAGAAAAGCCAAGGCTTAATTTGTTAGTGAAACAAGGCCTTTCTTGAAATTCCTGTAAACTTTCATTCTGCAAAGCAACTCATCCACATTAAAATGGTCAAAAAGGACTTCATTTAATTAGTGATATGTAGACTTTTGCATAGAAAAAGGTTACAAAGTAATGCATAGAAGACTAGGTACAGTAATTTTTAAAACAAATATTTAAAAGTATAATTTTGCATAATGTTTAACATTCTCATAATGTTTATTGCTTTCTCCACACAGCAGAGAAATGAAGTGCATAATAATACATGCTGTGTCTTTGTCTTTCAAACATAAAATCTCATGTGCTCAATTTCAGAGTATTAAGAGATTATTTTGTCCCTAAACAAAACAAAAACAACAAAACCAAAACACATTATGTAGCACTAGTCTAGGCATGGACAAAAATAATTTATGTACATCCCATTGAATACATTCATCTTGATTTGGGATCAAATGCAATCACAAGCTTGACAAAGGACGTTTAAAAATCGTGGCTTTTCCCTTACCATCACTCTCTCCCTGCCTTATCACTTCCAGAAATGCAACTTCTCTCCAAAAGGTGACACTAGATTTTACATGTTATTGGGATGAAATCAATAAGATAAATATGAAAAAATTGTCCAAATGATACAGAATAAATTAAACTTTTACAACTGGAGAGTTTTCAAGTTGGTATGAGTCAGATAGCCTCTGGTGGGCACATAGTAAGCAACTGCTTCTAGGTGCACTCTCTAAATGCATGGTTTATATAAAGAAGCACCACGTTTTGAGCCATCAAAGAAAATGCCTGGGGGTTCGCAGGCAGGGCAGAAATGCTGGTTAATCTGAGCACTGATGTAATAATTGCTTACACTAATGCACTGCTAAATGTCACCACTTGGCAAGTCTGTACAAAGAAAGCAAAGTAAGATAAAAACTAGGACTTTCAACTTGAAAATTATTTTCAGCAATCCTTTTGGCCAATAAAAACCTGCTGGTTTCAACAGAGTGCTCTTCTCTCGTATCGTACTGAAGTATCTGCAGCCTAATGCAGGACTTCTGGCCCTCATCCTTTCTTAGCCCAACTTCACTCTTCTTTACCTGTGCAATGTTGTATGTTCAAAAGAAAACTTGACTAGCTCAGGCACTTATGAAACACAAATATTTTTTCCCATCTAGTTTCAAGAGAATTGAGTCAGGTCATTTTACTTCCCCAATTCGGACATCCTGACGCACTGCTGGATGGTGTGGTCCGTGTATTTTCCAGGAAACTTCTAAATGGAAACAAGTGTGAAGTTCTCAAAAGTCGCTGATGTCAAGTTACCAAATCGCCTTAAACCAAAACAGAGAGGAAAAAAAGATAATACCACATTTCCACTTGTGAGGTTTGTGTCTCAAACAGCTTTACTGTTCCTGTGTGGGTCTGCAGACATCTCTATGGCTACTTCCAGGGTTGCGCAGGTTTTAAGGTGACTCGGAAATGAAGGACATTCAGTGGCTACTGCGAGGAGGTCCATGAAAAGTTAAAAAGCTCCTACTTCTGTGCCCCAGGGTCGGTAAGGTTTACTGTTCGCTCCACTGCCCGTCTGCTGAGGGCTGGACGTGGCTGACACCGCCAAGGGCGGGCTGATGGCTGTGGCAGCTGCCACGGCGGCAGCTGCGTTTGGGGGGAGCATGGGGAACGCCCCGGCGAAGGACAGGGGGAAGCTGTGCGCAGCTGCGGTGGCCGCGGCCGCGGCCGCGTGGACGGTGGCGGAGAGGGACAGCAGGGAGGTGGAGAGAGGCGGCACGCAGGGGGCGACGCTGCCCGTCGCGGGCATCCGCAGGGCGGAATCCGCGTGGGCGAAGGTGGCGGTGAGGAGGGCGGAGCCGTGGGCAGGAGGCACTTCCGAAGAGGTGGCGAGGCGACAGGGCGTGGACTCCGAGGCGTGGAGGCCGCTGGGCTGGAGCAGGGCTGCCGGGAGGTGGTGGAAGGCCGCCGCCCAGTGGTGCGGATGCAGGGCGTGGTGGTGGTGGGCCAGCGAGGTCGTCATGGCCGCCGCCTCCCGCTGCGAGGCGCACGAGCTGAGGTGCGAGACCAGGCGCATGCGCAGCGGGTCGGAGGAGTCCAGGCCTTCCACGGAGCCGAGGTACCGCGCCACTTCCGCCAGGCACTCCCGGAAGCCGATGCTCATGAAGTCCATGGCGAGGGCGTGAGCGTCGAAGTAGCCTACGAGGGGTTCGAGGACGGTGCGGGCCAGGAGAGACAGCGAGGGGGAGAGAATGAGACCCACTACGAAGAGTGACCGCCGACCACCTTCCACCCTCTCCTTGTCCTTCAGAGATCTAAGTACAGCTAGCGATCCTTTCTGAAAATGCTGCCAGCTAGTTATGGCCGTCCTTTTTGCAGACGTGAAGAAAGTGGGCTTTGCGATTCACATGTGGGACAATTCTGGTAGTGCTATATACACTACAGCTGTTCTTGCAACCAAATATCACAGTGGGGAGAAAAATTAAGAACATCTGTGTTTCAGACACTTTCAGGAAAAAAAAATGGTGTCTCTTCTGTATGGTGGGACAGTGAAATTCTCTAGTAAACTTTTGCACGGGTATTACAGAGGACCAGTCTCTCTGTCTCTGTCACATGAGTTAGAGATTAAAGGGTTTATCGGAAACATCCTCACTCCCTTGGCATTTGGAGCAGAGATGTGAAAAGCATACAAGCAGATTGAGGACTTTGTTAGAAATGTGCTAGAACTGCTTAATAAAGTCATACATGCTTCGTGACTCGGGGTGCTTTTTTGTTTTTAATCGACAAAATGAAAACGCCATTCTTTGTATGAAAAAAAATTTAAAGAAAGCAAAATGATTTTCAAAAATGTGGTTACTAATCTGAAGGTCAGATTTTTCTATCAGGTAAACGAGGCTCCTTGGCTGACATGAGGTTACTATAACTCCTAGTTTTCCTGACGCTCAAATATAAATTTCTTTCATTGGTTAGCTTAGTTTAAGCTTTTTCTGGCATTTATTCAAGAAAAAAAATGGATGTTAATTATGTCAGTGTGTATGCATGTACCCCTACACATAAAGGTCATTATCATAAAAATGGCTAAAGTCCATCACATTTATGAGAATCTCTTTTTATCCAAAGATAATACATTAGAATAGAAAATAATAACATCTGACTAGTATCAGTGCCAATTTAGGGTACTGATAATAATCAAGAGATTTGGGAAAATGTCACCACTTTGAATTAGTGACCTTTAGTATGTACAAACATACCCTCAGATTTTTTTCTCATTTGCAAGTTTTTTTTAAAAACAATTTTCAAATTAAAATTTAGTCTACTCAACGTGGGGATGTGTGTATAAATAAGTGACAAATATCACATTCAAACAAGGTTATTTTCATCTAAGGCATTTACTGCATTATCTTTTTTTGTTTTTGTAGATCAAAGTATTACCTGTTTCATTTATCATCTATTAACATTTAAACTAACTTATTCTATAGTTTGAGTTTGGAAAAATAGTAGTTACAGTATTCAAAGTCCAAGAGCTAGAATTCCAACAGAAACTTGGAAGTCCTAAAAAAGAAATTTGGGGAAAATATATACAGTAAGATAGTTGACAGCACAAAGCTGACGTAAGAGAATATCATGAAATGTGGAAGGTAAGCAACAAAAATCGTTATTATCCCAGGCCTTCAGCACAGTTAGCGATAAAGCCCCTGACATTAAGAGGCAAAGTTCTTCCTGAAGAAGATTCCTCCAAAGAAAGATTTCACATTAAGTGTCCTTAAGGTTCTCTGTAAGGCTTTGCAGACTTCTGACTTCCATGCGAGAAGGGAGGTAATCATCAGAGTAGACAGAGTCCAGAAATCCAGAGGGATCGAGAAAATTAGGTTACTCTAAATCTTCTCTAGAAACTACTGCCTTAGCAAAACAGACTAAAGAAAAGATCGAAAGAATTGAACCCCAAGAGCTTCCAAGAATTTTCATGACTAGGCACAAAGTAATTGAAATTTGTGATTTGCTGGCTACATGTTGTTGCACATGGCTGAGTTCTCTGTTGCATCTTAAGGCATATAAATTATATAATTCCTATTTTATTGCTGAATGCAGAGGGAAACAACGGTGAGCAGCTGTTTCCCATGACTGGATCTTGGGCCAATAATAATAGCAGAGTGGCCCACGCCACTTCCATCACTGCTTTATGGGCTTTAGTGACTAAACTCATAACAATGTTGTGAAGTAAACACTCTCACTGTCCTCATTTTATAGATGAAGAAACTGGGCTTCAGAGAAGGTTAGTAACTTACCCAGGGTCACAAAGCTTAAAAAAAATAGCAGAGCCAGGATTTGAAAGCAGGCAACCTAACCGCAGAGTCTCTGCCCTTCGACAGTACATTCTGAGGCCCCATAGTCGCTGTGAGTCTAACAATTTGCTCCCACACTGCCAGCCCTCCCTCCTCCCAAGGCCCACACATTCTCCGGTGAGGTGACCTCTCTAATGACCGGGCAGTCAGGCGACTTGTATGGTACTTGCTTGCAAATGTCTGTTCACAGACTATTTTGGGACGGATTTTAGGCCTGTTCAGGTAGCCGAGAATAGCAACCAAGATGGAACTTAGTTTTTATACTAAGGCATAAGAACAATATTACTCTTTTAGAAGTATAGCTCATGCCAACTATTTGAAACGCTGATAAAAATTCTTAGCTTTACAGGGCCAAGAGAAGTAAAGCAAACAACTTTCCCCTGCAGCATCACTAACTCAATCAATCTCCTAATATCTTGAGGTAGCACGTGTAGAGACAATCATGGGGCTGCAGGGGCCGTTGAGAATTCAAAGTGCTGCTAGGACAGGCCTCCCCACATAGCTCAGCACCTCTGTCTTGGTTTAAAGGTGGGGGCAGTGGCTAAGCTGGGCTGGATCACTGGCATGTAAAATTTCATCCAGTTCTCTATTATGTAATAATATTTGCATACTTTGCAGAGGGTTGCATTTTAATGAGAAGAAATCACAATTCCATACCCATTCAGTAGGTTTATTCATGCAGGACGCTTCCTTGAGCAGGGACAACAGAGAGTAAGTCACACTGGGTGTGAGGGCATCCCTTTACCATGATCACCCGCCACCTGACACAGGTAGAAAGATGGTGATGCTCAGAGCTGATGTTCCACAGGTCCTCAGCTGGAGTTAAATACTGAAATACTTGGGCACCAATTGGTAAACACCTATTTCTCTCCAGTGCCCTGCTTCTGCCCTGATCTAGGGAAAACTCTGGTGCTCTGCACTAAAAGGCTAATGCTGAACAGAGAGAAGCCCCTAGGGTATAGCTGCAGGGCTTTGTCTTTGTGGTACTCTCTCCTCAGCCAGTTATCAAATGTATGGACCAGCACCCTTGGCAAAGATGAATACCAAAGGCCTTCTGGATGGTGAAAAAGATACAAAGGGCAAAATCAAGTCTGAGTGATATGTGAGAAGTAAGACAATGAAATCTGAATGAATCAGCGTTCAGGATCTCAAGTCCATTTATACCATGATGTGATGGTCCATCCCTGAGTCCCCTGGACTGTCCTTCCCTAAATCACTATCTGGTACAGAAGACATCTCTCCATGGCACTGGGCCAGGGCACCTGCTCCTGTTTGCTCTCTGCAGGAATGACTGTTCCATCAGTGGTTTCCAGGACAGAGATTCACTACCTGCACTTCAAATGCTCTGTGTGGTCTAAATCCTAGACCAATCAGACTCTGAAAACAACAATGAAAATTCACTTCTTTTGGAATAGCTGCATGATACTGAGTCCTAGCCTTGATTTAATGGGTGGAGGGGAGGATGGCGGGGAAGGGAAAGAAGAAGAGAAAAAGATTGCCTCTAACCTCCTGTTTATGTTTGGATGTTTGTGTGTTTGTTTTGTCTTTGGTACAAATTCCAGCATGCACTTCTGAAAGTCCCAAACAAATCTCTGACCAGGCTGCTGTGAATGAAGCCTTACTCCCACAGTACTCTGAAAGCAAACACAAGCCCAGGGTCAAGTGCTTCTTTTGTTCCAGAAGTTCTTTCCCACGAGTTCAATTCTGCCATTAGCATTGATTTCCACGGCTTTAATCTGGGACCTCCTATCTCAGCTTGTTAAAGAACTGTTCAACTATGACTTCCTTACAATCTTAAGGAGAAAAAAATGAAAAGAGAAAGGCAGAAAGCGGGGGAGGAATGAAGTCACCGACTTACCTTTACCCCCAGTTGCCTGCAGCATCTTTAAGTGATCCACTGTCATTTGAAGTATTTCAGCTTTTTCTAACTTTGCAGATCCCTGAATAAACAAATAATGAAGTCTCATAAATCCTATGGAAACAAATTTAGAACAATTTATCCTGAATGTCCATTTTCCCTCCCACTAAGAAATTCTCAGTTTAATTTTTTCACAGAAAAAAAACTGAATTCCTTCCAAATTTCACATGAAGACACTAATTATGTCACACCTAGTGACAGATATTTGCCATTTTAACAAGAATAAAAGACATGATAAGTAATTTTTAATCACAAAAGCAATTACACTAAGATCACTCCACCCAAACTATTACAACTGAAAAATTCTCAAACTTTGCATCAATCTCTGCCCTGGTTAATAATATACTTTATTTTATTAGGCTATATATAATAGTCTTCCCTGGTGGCTCAGACGGTAAAGAATCTACCTGCAATGCAGGAGACCTGGGTTGGACTCCTGGGTGGGGAAAATCACCTGGAAGAGGGCATGGCTACCCACTCCAGTATCCTTGCCTAGAGAATTCCATGGACAGAGGAGCCTGGTGAGCTACAGCTGATGGGGTCACAGAGTTGGACACAGATGAGCAACTAACGCTATAGAGCAAATGACACTGAAGTCTGGATCAGTTGAATCTAACTCTGTAAGAAAAGGAGATAGGATCTCAGCAAATTATTGTTAAAAGCATATTTTTCAAATTCTAATATGCCTTTAAGGTAATTCATACTACACTACTGTAAGTAGAACCAAAAGTGCAAAAAGGGAGACTTTCAAAGTTTTTTTTTCCCCAATAACTACCAGCAGGTGTCACTGTAAATTCCAAGATCATAAACAAGGAAGCGTAATCTACCTCTTTATCTAGTAAGCATCAAAAATGCTTAAGGATATCTGAACACTTTAAAACGGCTCTTAATAAAACTGTCTTGGAAATATATTTTATGCCCATTCCCTCATTTTAAAGCACCTCTGGAAACCAACTGGAATACAAATGTGCCACTTCAAGCTGTCTCCGAGGGCTGTGGGTGGCTTCTAGTTTCTTGGAAGAGCTAAATAATTAAATCAGTATGTTTTCTTGAAAAGGAAACTGAAGTTTATTTCAGGTTCCTATGCTTTACTTGTTTTGTGAAAATTGTCAGCACCCAGTACATGGTGAGGGTGCCAGAGTTATTTAAACTGCTCGAAAGAATACTCTTCTAATCATATTGTGACACAGCCAGCTCACCAGGGTTGGTCGCCAAGCTCAGCAAATGGGAAAGCCTGTGTTTATGGTAACTAACTGCCAAACTACTGAGGTCTGCTTTTAAGGTTTGTTTTAAGTCGACAGTCAAGGAAAAAAAAAAAATCTAACAACCTTCCCTCCTCCCCAAAGAATCACCAAACTGTTCCTTATAACTATAGACGTTTCAGTACTGAAAGTAAAAAAATGTTATTGATTACTGATATTTTCATTTTCAGCATGTTGTGGGAAATGCTACTAATCAAAACTACAACTTGCCCATTATATTTAGCTAATCAGTTTTAGCATACAGAGTGGGTGCCTTTTTTCTTTTAAAAATGTATAATCAATAACATACGACAACTTGTACTTCTGTCCATGTTCAATTTTTCCATGAAGATGAACAGGAGTTTCAGTGAAAGTGACTAATAACAAAACTGAAGTTTCTGGATAATTTCCAAGGACTTTGTGGGGCTTGCTTTATAATGTTTGTGGTTCATGAAACAACGACGTGGAATAAACAAACAATGGATATCTTATATCCTATTTGAAGTTAATTGAAAGTATAACATCTCCAACAAGGGTATGATGCCATGCTGTTTGAAAGATGCTGTTAGAAATCTGACCATCAACCATGGAGGCCGAGGGAAAACCACAACTTTTCCAAAATGACAGAGGAAGATTTAAACATTTGGCTTCCTACTTTATCAAGTGTGCAAAATCTCTTTTTCTCCCTTTTTCTTTCTTTTTTTGGGGAAGGGAAAGAAACACTTGAATTCTGAAAAGGGGAATTTATGGCTAGTTTGATTTTTACCAGATTTTCACAAATATGCCTCAAATAAACAGGAATCTATTAACCCAGGGATTAAAAATGAAACCAAGTGGTTTGGTAAATAAACTTTGTTAATACTATTACTTAGGAAATAGAACTAGAGATGTTACTTCCTCAGCTTTGGCTATTTTTTTTTAAATAAAAAATCTTACTTAAAAGAATAGTTAAAAATAGTTTCAGACAAAAAATGAAATTTCACGTATATATCTTTTTTTTTTAAGAAGACTACTACATACAGCTCGGTTTCAAACCACTACTGGTATTCATAGAAAGAACAGAGAAAGCATGACCATGTTACCCTGAAGGGGAAAATAAGCTAGAGAATGGAAATGTTTTTCAACTTCATGATGGATTATGTTTTTAATAGTTTTGCCACAACAAAGCATTTTATTGAAATAGCTGCTGTGTGCCAGATCAGGGCACATACACCATTATTTTAATGAGCTTTAACAAGAACCCACATTCCCAGATGAGAGAATCAGATTTTTTGAGCTCTTTGGTGGGATGGTCAGGGGTGGGGGCAGCTTACTTGTTTTTCAAAAGCAGTTGGCACCAGTCGTCTCAATTCAGATAAACTGTTATTTATCCGATCTCGACGTCTTTTCTCTATTATCTATCTCCAAAAAGCAAAACAACAAAAGTTTATGAATACACAGATGATAAAATGATTCATAATGGAAAAACACAACTGCTACACGTTAGGCAGGATTACAGGAAACAAAAAGGAAAAAAAAAATCACATACCCCTCTCCTTTTCTTTCTTGCCATAATCTGAGATGTTGTTGTTGGCGAATTCGACCTAATCACAGAGCTAGTACTTTGCCTATGAGATAAGAAGAGTTTGTCAGGTTCTGTATGAACATAACAACTGTTTCTTCTGGGTGCTTGAAGGCACTCACGAAATAATTCGGAGAGAGAGCATAGTTCAGATCAGTGTTATTTTATTCTTAATTCTTATTCTTAACAAACTTTGCCTTCAGCCCTTTCATATCTTTTCAGGAAAGAATCATGCCATTTTTTTTCTTTTAATGAGTAATCCAGATGCCAAATCTACTGGCAGAAAACATCTCTAAACTTTTATTGGTCTCCCAGTGAAATACTTATGGGCAGTCAGGGTGAGAAGTTAGATATTAGTACTTCCCAGTTCCACTCATAAATGTTTCTTTAAAGTTAGCTAATCTCTAATAGCATCCCTCCTCCTCCCTGAGGTCAGACCCACTGAACAAAGCAATGCTATTGTAAAATAAAGGCCATGTTTAGCAATATTATCAAACAGATATACAGTCACCGTATGTCAAACTGCTGTCCATAGACGCAGTCTTTAAGATAAACAGAAGTTACCTTACTATTTCAAAACTCCAATTAGTCACACAGGAAAAAAAAAAAAGACAAATTCAATATTATCTATGTCAATTTTCCAAAAGAATGACCCCAAATTAAATATGCCAATTTTATCAATTAAAATAGATCAACAATTAGATAAATGTTTTACTTTGAAAATAAAACTCCTGGTATCTCTCAGCCTTCAATCTAACTTAAAACTCTGAGTTGTAACACATCTTGAGTTTGCTAATAAAAAATATTTTGTATCAAAAGTTCAATTAAATCACTGCACTGTCACATAATTTTTATGATGCATTCTAGTTTGTATCTGTTTCTCTTCATAATTCATGAATACTCTGCTTTTTCATGTTCTCAAATTCTCCAGGTTCCTGTTATTTGTTCTTTCATTTTACAAATGTTGCACACACCAGGTTCTTATTACCTCACCTTCTCACTTCTGGATCTTATTTCTGAATTAACTGTTTCCCTCATTCCCACCCCTTCTCAACTGGTTTCACCTTTCACACCTCTTTTGTTTTTTAGATCTCATTTTTTAAAGATGACACAACAACACTTTAATAATTATAAGATACTTTGGAAACGACATTTCAAGTAAATATCTTTGCTTCTGCTGATTCCTAGCTAAGGTCTATACATGTTAGAATAATACTAAAAGAAAACCAATTTTCCAAAGGTAGAAAGAATTTTACTCTTTGAGTGACAGTTGTAGATAAATAATTAAAGTGCTTCTGGGGATGCCAATTAGAAGCAATTATCATTTGACCCGCCTTGGCACTAAAACGCCTCAATAACCTCCCTCTGTCATTGCAGAGTGGAGGTCTGTCTGCTGTGATCACGACCCCGATCTTTTCCAGACTTAGGAACAAGCAGTCAGAGAGAGGATGCCCGAAAGACTTGTCACTCACACTCAACCAAATTACACTCGACCAACCTGAAAATCTCAACCTACTTAGCCTTGCCACCGCAAACTGCTTTAATTTCTCCAAAAAGCAAGTCATCTTTTAGCGTCTTTAAAAGTTAAAACAATCTCCCCCCCCCTTCTCTTCGCCTGGCCGATATTGAAAGTGCTCCCCAATACAGTTTCGGTGGCGGGGGCGTCGCGGGTCGCCCGGCCGTGCCAGTCCGAGTGCCCAACGCTGACAGTCGGGGGACCCTCCTCCGCCAGCCCCTGCACACTTCCAGCCGCGTCCCCCGTCCCCTCGCCCCACCCCTCGAGTGCAAACCCACACGCCTCGCCCCACCCCACCACGCGCTCCGCGAGCGCCCACCGCTCAGAAGCACTCCAGGCAAAACTTTCCCCCGCTCGGTTAGAAGGCAGCGGCGAAGAACCCCGGGATGTCCAGCGAGCCGCTGGCACACAAAGCTCCCCGATGCCTCGGGCTCCGGACAGCTCCCGCCGAGCCCGCGCTCACCCCGAGTAATTGTTCTCGCTCCCCACGTCGATGGTCTCGTCCATATCGCTCTCAGAGGTCGTCTCCTCGCAAGGGCGCTTCATCGCGGAGAAGACCGCGCGGGGCGCCGCTGGGCCGGAGCCACGGACGCCTAGCGGGACGCAGCGGCCTCCCTGCCTGCCTCCTCCCGCCCGCCCTCCCTGGGCCCCGGCAGGCGCGGCTCCGGCGGCGGCGCGGTCAGCTCCTCGCGGCTCTTTCCCACGCCGCAGCCCAGCTCGGCCGCAAGAGCCGGCGCCGGCCACGCCTCCCTCCCCGCGCGGGCGGGGCCCCCTCGCCCGCCACCGGCGCGCAGGCCCCCGCCCGCTCCGCCGGGCACCGCCTCCCTGGGGGCCAGCGTGACCTGGGATTGGCTGAGGCGGAGGGGCGGGGCCGCGCTGGCCAATGCCGGCCGCGGAGCTCGGGCTCGAGGCGTGGGAACGCGGCCGCGCCTCTGCGGCCCGGGAGCTGCGCGCGGGTGGGTAGGCGCCGCGGCGAGCGGGAGCGCGACGTTGCTAACCCTAGATAGGGAGGCGCGCGGACGTGGGCACGGGCCCCGGCGCGGACGCGGCGGGGGCGGGCCGGCGAGGGGCGGGCTCTGGTCCTCGGGTTTTGGCGCTCGTCCGCACCCCGCCGTCTGCCCGTGAAGTTTCAGCCCTGTGTTTAAAGAATAACCCCAAGCGCGTGGCTGAGTGTGAGCGAACGTGTGTGACGTCGGGAGGCGCCGTGGCTTAACCGAACCGCCCCACTCGACTGCCCCTTGTCTGGACCAAAACTGCTGACTGCCTAACCCTGGCGGTCACATTTGCCCTATGGGGTTTTTGGAAACCCTAAATCAAAGTTGCTTCTCTCCCTGGCAACTCGCACGGCTGCTTCCGCGGCCTCTGGGCCGAGAACAGATAAGGACGCGAGTTTCCCCGACCAGGTACTTAAAACCGCTGGCGGTCGGAGGGTCTGAGAGACAGGCCACCAAACGATTTTCGATTTGCTCTGAATCAGTTCTTTCCATTTGGCCACCCGGGCTGTAGGCTGTAGATAATAGACCCCGCTGAGTAAACCTTGGGTCGGAGTTGTGTCTACTCTGGTGACAGGAAGGACTAGAGCAATGATGCGGGTATTTTAGGACACAAGTTTAGTAGTTTTTTCAAGTTCGAGTTTTTCGGGCTTGGATGATAAGTGCAATTCTCCACAGGCCCTGGTTTGGGTAGTCGCAGCGGCAGAGTTAATTAGAATCCCTACTTGAAAGAAAAGAAGAAAAATCGAGCTTGGAAACTTGTTTCCTAAAAGACGAATTCGTGTCCACTTTTTTGTGCATTGGACAGCGTGGGTTGTATGCCATCCTAGATGTGCCCTCAAAACGCGTTTTCAAACTTCTCTTTCTCTCCATGATCTGAAGTAGTACCTTTGGAACCGGCGGCTACGCGGATGGGTCTGCGAGGGCAGCCAGAGTCGGTTTGACCGCCCGGGCGCCGCGGTACCGGGAGGCGGGCTCCGGGTCGGTCCGGGTCAAGCCGAGACTGCAGTCATCGCGTCCGGGCAGCTCTGTGCTAAGTGCGGAAAAGCCACTGAGAAAGAGGCGTCAGTCAATCGCCAGAAGCCTGCGCCACGGACGGATTCTTATTTTTGGGGGGATCTGCTTAGGGTGTCCCTCTCACACTGCACTCTCTCCTCACACAAGACCGGCGCGGGGCGGGGAGGAGAAAAGGAAGGGACGCGACTTGAGAAGGCCGATCCCGGGCGGGAGCTGGGTAGGCGGGGAGCGAGAAGGACCTGCAGTCCTCGGGTTAAGCCCTCGTTAAACCACAAAACTCCTTCCCCACAAGCCCTCGTCTCTTTTGTGCGGTCCCCACCGCGGCGCCTGCAATAACCGTGTGAACAGAAACCCGAAACGTTCCATCCTGACTTCTGAAACTTAACACCCGGCAAAGCACAGTCTCGGGGTTGGGGTTGGGGTGGGGGTGGGGGGAGGCCGGGCGGGGCCTGATGGGGCAAGACCAGGTCAGCTCGGGGCCGCCGGGGACGGTGACCCCCAGCTCGGCTGTGGGCTTCTGCCCTGTCCGGGTCTCCCGGCCTTTGCTTCGCTGCCGCTCGGCTGCCCGAGCCAGCTGCGGGAGCCGAGCGGACTCGCGTCCCTCCGGCTCCGACCTCCCCAGACGCCACTCGGCTCCCTCTAGGATGAGCGGGTGTGCGCGGGTAGCCAATCGCTCCTCCCCGGCGGGTGCGCCCAAGTCCAGTCTGCACAGGCCACTGGGGGACACATCGCCTCCGACCTGCGAACTCAGCCTTCACAACCTTCAGCGAAGGCTGCGCATTTTTCTGAAAGTGAATGCCTACAGGTGCCATTAACCTTGGCCACGCGATCAAATTAGCGGGCGCTTCCAAACGCCCGGGGGGGGGGCAAAATCGTCATTGAAAAAAAAAAGTTTTCTCACTATACGGCTGCATTTAATTATAATAATTGCGAAAAATTGCAAAGAGGGAAATGACTGGCTTGCTATAAAGTTGCAACTGGTTAAAGTTTTTCCGTATTTGTCTTTGAAGACTTAACCACTGTACCCAAGTTATAAAGAAAACTATGGCAAGGATGTTCGAAATGCACACGCGGATTTAATGTCACTTAGAAATACTTTTAAAAACAAAGAGGGTCGTGTTTTAAAAGCGTTTGGAACAGTGTCTGGTATATGGTACGCGCTGTATACGTCTGTTAAATAAACATGAATGCTTAAGGCAAAGGACCTCAGCGTTTTGTACAAGATCAAATTAATAATATGCTCACTTATCTGCAACATACTTAATCGTAATTAAGCAGCACGAGGTTTTTCAATTAGGTCTTTTATTCCCCTTAAGTATCCTATTTGCCTATCCCCTGGTTAGGCGCCCTAACACTGAAAGAGCTTCTCGGGTCAGAGGAAGAAAGAGGAGATACCTTAAAACACACTTAAAAACGGTGATGAATTGTCGCGAGTCGGGAGGTGGCGGGGAGCGGGCCGAGGTGTAGGGGTGGCGTCTTCGGAGAGAAAGAAAAGGGAATGAGAAAACCGCCGGATTTCAAGCCTCATCGCTCCTCAGGGACATCCTTTTCAGCAAAAGTTGGTTGAAGGCTTAGTTAAGAACCCCGGCAGAAGAAAAGATGTCTGCGCGCAGAGCAAACCGCAGTTCGTTCCTTTTCAAAGATTTGTACAATGAGATAATTAAACCGAAAGATGTGAGGCACTTCCCTACAAAAGAAATGCCATTAGGAAAGAAAGGCCAGAAGGACAAATCTGAACGAAACGCAGGAGGGGAGACTCAGCTGCCTTCTCGAAATTGGTCTTCTCGTCCCTTTTTGTCCTTCTGTGATTTAGCTTACTTAATGACGTGAGTGAGATGTCCAATGCTGACATCTGGAAACATCAGACTCAGTGGTACCCATCCTCCCCAAGTCTTCTGCCAACCATTTAATATAAAGTTGCAGTTTTTGCACCTATATACTCCTGGCCACCTTGACCCTGTTATTTCTTGTCCCACAAAATTTGAGTCGTTGCATAAATTCATGAAGTGATTACTTTGCAGCATTCTAAAATTCTTCTTGCAGCATTTTTTGGAAGGGATCTGGGATATTTTTTTATTCTTGCTCTGCTTTTTTCCTTATTAGAGACCTCAGATTTTTCAAGATCGGTGATCACACTTCCTTATTTGTTGATTCTCTGAATCCTTTGAGATGCTGCTTACAGTTACTTAAAAAGTGTCAGCCACTCCAGTGTTTGGGTTCATTAGAAAGTCACTAAGGCATGACGAACTTTAAAAAAGTGTTTCAGTTTAACTTCTTAGTGAAATACAAGCAACTCTGTCATTTAAAGACTCTTGTGTTGGTCTGAGAAGGCTAAGTGTACATAGTTCAAATTGAGAAATCTAATATTTTGCCTTTTTGGAAATATGGTTATTTACACCGCTTTCTCTTGCAAATGGAAGACAAGCAGGTCGTCTGCGATGTGTGTGCTAGCGTATTTATAATTGTTGGGGCAAGTGACCCACATCTTCAGGCTGCCTCACTGGGCTGGCTTCTCTGACTACAAGGTTATTGTGAGCTGGCAACACTTTATAGTGTGTGAGAATGCTGCACCCTGAGAGTGAAGGCCAAGGGCAAGATCCTTGTAAATTTCAATAGCTTTTCCAAAATCGGGCCAGCAGCAGGCAGGCCACCCTAGGGTCAGTGTGAGACTGGTATGTATTTGCAAGCTGGTAGAGCAAAACAAAGCTGAAAGCAAGGGCAAGTTTAGGCCCACCAACATTGAAGTCATCTCTGAAAGTGAACTGCTTTACCGGTTAAAAATGATACTTGCCTGGTTAGCCACACAAAGTGCATTGTATTCCTTGGTTTGACCCAGTAGGTACAGAAGCTTTAAGGTAGGGAGTCTTAAGACCCAAACCCCCTTTCTTGGGAGTTAGAATGTTTAACTTGATCTGTTATTAAGGGGCAATTTATTTAAAAACTTTTATTTCATGAGTGATGTTATTAGTACTTAGCACATGTCTGAGTATAAAGGCTGGTTTTATTCCAGGACCCTTGAAAAGAGGGTTGTATAATTAAGTAACCAGTTTTCCATATCCCTGAAAGCAACAATCAAAAGATAACTATACTGACTATATTAACTTCTTCTTTGTGAGGGTTAACTTGATGTTGGCAGGCTTTTCTTGTAAGAAAATTCTTTTAAATTTTCGTTTTCTTGAAGTTGGTTTGACTGACAAATTTTTCCTCTCTCACGAATACAGTAAGAAATATTCACTCCTCTCATGGACATCATTTTTTAACTAACTGCATCTCCAGCCTCTAGACTAGAACAGTGCCTGACACCTAATGGATGCACAATAAATGGTTTGGAATGAATTTCTTATTGAAATGAATGAACTCTTTGCTTCTTTCCATATATATAATCTATTAGATACATCAAAATAATGAAATGGAAATAACTGTGAAGTGAAAAATCATGAAAAAAATGATGAGAATATATTTAAATATGAGCAGGAAAGCATTTATTATTCACCCCCCGAGCTTCCTGGCAGCCGAGTCAGAAAGGGAAACATAGTGAGTTTTCTAATTCTTGTAATCAGAAAAGAGAAAGCATATTATGTGTCAAAGAAAACTTTATCCAACTGCTAAATTCTAAGGCAACTACATGATTGCCTTGTTCACAGGTTTTAAAATTTAATTTTGTTGAGAACAATTCTTTTCTTTATCTAAAATTCTTCCCCAAGTATCTACATTAATTATTACATGAACATTCATATGATATATAAATGAAGATAATAGTTTATCTCCTACTAGCTGAATAAGTAATTTTCTATGCTCTCAAGATTAATAAAGTGACATGAATAGGACCAGTGCCTCACAGAATTATGAAAAGTATGAATTCTCCACAGGAAAGTTTCAGTTTTAGAAAAAAATTAAATCAAAGATTCCTGGATCTGGTTGGTTGGCATTACTTGATAAAAGTGAAAGAGAGTCTACAGATTTCTGAAACAGCAAGTCCTACAGAAAATTTTAGGACTAAAAGCATTTCCCACTAGAATGCAGACCACATATATTTTTCTTCACACTTTAATTAGAATACTTCTATTAGATGGGTGCACATTTAGGCCCTTATCTGTTTATTTTTAAATTGATGGAGAATTTATAGGGAAAAACCCCTCATAGGTTGAAATAAGAAGTTGCTAATTTTAGATTTATTATGGAAAAATACAGGCTATTTTTGTACCTTCATGCTTTGTAAGCCTATTGAAGTAGTACTTTACAAGAAACATAGAAAATAGCAAGTTTTGGCAACTATTGGTTGAGGGGACAGCACCAAAGTTTTTAATTTTTTTTTCTGACTTTAGCCTTTAAAATAATTTAATAATGCTATAATGTATTGGTAACATATGACTAAAAATTTTTAAGGTAGATTTTGGTTTTAAGTAATTCTATTCCCAGGAAATGAATAAAAAAAATAACAGTTCTGTGAGTAACTGCAGTATTCATCAGGGCAATGCAATCTGTTTGGAAGCAAAGGCCATGGTGCTTAGTAGAGCACAACCTTGCTCAACTGCAGCGTGAAGAAGGGCTGTGTACTCTGCCTTGAGTTTGTAAGAAAAGTGCACGGAATGTACATTTCCATAGCACTTTTAATCTGTGAATCGTAGGGCTTTATTGAGTCATAATCTAAATTCACAGCACTGCAACACTTGTCAAGGCTAGCTATCAGGATTTTGCTAGAATAACAGTCTCAATAGGAACATAAATAGAGTCTGAAAATAGTAGACCAAGTTATGGATAGAAAACAGAAAACCAACATAAAGGATGCATGTGGGAGTATATGTATCTATCTATCTGTATACAAATGGATAGATAGAAGTATCTCTATGTTACACAGAGATTCTGTGGTATAAAACAGGGAGCTCAGCTTGGTGCTTTGTGGTGACCTGGAGGGGTGGGATGAGGGGTAGGGTGGGAGGGAGGTCCAAGAGGGAGAGGATATGTGTATACATATAACTGATTCATTTCATTGTACAGCAGAAATGAACACAACATTGTAGACCAATTATACTCCAATAAATATTATCTCTCTATATATGTACATATAAAAGAAACAAAATAATTTTTTTTAATTAACATGACTTGATTGTTAATTTATAAATGCCTGTGGTAATAATCTGGCAATGATCAGTAGCTCACATCACAGGAAAGTGTTGCATTTTTGTAATTAAACCACTATTTGTAACATGAAATTTATAAACTGTGTATTTTTGTGCATATTTTCTGCACTTTAAAAAATTACATTCACTGTACTCCAGTTGATATTATTTTAGATATTGAAATTTTTAAAAATTTTATTGTCTACATTTCAAGTGTTTCCTTATGTAATTTATCATGTCTTTATTTTTGGCTGGGGTGAACCGTCATTGCTGTACAGGCTTTTCTTTAGTTGTGAGCAGGAGTTACTCTCTCATTGCAGTGGCTTCTCTTGTTGGAAAGCAAAGGCTCTAGAATTCGAGGGCTTCACTAGTGTGGATCCCAGGCTCTTGAGCACAGTCTCAGTAGCTGTGGCACACAGGTCTAGTTGCTCTGTGGCATGTGGGGTCTTCCCGGCATATGTGCTTAGTCGCTCAGTCTTGTCTGTCTCTTTGTGACCCCATGGACTACAGCCCACCAAGCTCCTCTGTCCATGGGGATTCTCCAAGCAAGAATATTGAAGGGGGTTGCCATGCCCTCCTCCAGGGGATCTTCCCAACCCAGGGATCGAATCCCAGGTCTCCAGTATTGCAGGTGGATTCTTTACCTTCTGAGCCACCAGGGAAGTCTGGGCCAGGGATCAAACTCATGTCTCCTGCATTAACAGGCAGATTCTTTACTACTGAGCCACCAGTGAAGCCCTTCCTTATGTAATTTAAAAAATATAGATCTTTAGAAAAGTAAACTAGTAGTTGAGCCTCTTGGTGCAAAGTTATGTTATTAAAGGGTTTTGTTATGTTAAAGAGCTGGGAGAGTGATTCTCTCTGGTGTTCAGGTGAACAACTGAAGAAATGTGTTCTCTTTACATGAACCCATAAAATATTGATAAATAACTATATTTGCATGCATAGCTTCTAGTTAAGAGAATAAAGATTTGAGCAAGATTTAAAATGGAAACATAGTAATCATAAATTTCTTTGTGTGTGTCTATGTGAATTGAGAAAATCTTATCCATACTTTAATTTTAACAAAGAAACTCTTTATTTTCATTCAAAACTGTAGTTTGAGAGCTAGTACATTAGGAACATCACAGTGGGGACTAAATAAACAGAACTGTGGGAGGAAATAATCTGGACGTAAAGCCAAAGACATTAAAGACAGAGATCGCTGACAGAACTATTGGTGTGTGTACTTGAAACTAACAAGGCTAACTCATTAATCATGGCTTGATTTTTCAGACTGTGCCTCTCATAATTGGCCTCATGATTTGTTCTCATTTCCAGGCCACTAAATGTTGAACATCCACTTCGAGCGATGCTCTCTGTGAAGCAGTGTGGGTGATACCTGGTAAATAAGCCTCTGATCTTATTCTCAGGAAAGAGCAAGGGAAACAACACAGGCGTCTAAACACAAACAACTGTTTACCAAGATGGGATGCAGTCAAGGCCAAAGTAAAAGGAATACCGCATGCTATGGGCACAAAGTGAAAGAAGATTCATTTTTAATGACTCAGTGGCAGTGGCATATTTTTTGTATAAGATTAAGGGAAGCAACCCCATTGGAAGGGTGGGAGTGGCCCAAGGACTTTGGTGTTCAATTTCCTTTTATGTGACAATCACACTCTTCGTACTTACATATTGTGTTTATTGAGATATCTTTGTATAGCTGTTAAACATTATGAGAAGCAGAGTTTTCCAAGCCCTCATCTATCCTTTGATGCAATCATAAGATTAAGGGAGAAAATGAAAAGAGCCTTGAGGGGTGTGCAGGATAGCTCCAGGCACAAATACAGTCTCATGAAGAGGGATCAGAAGTGCCAAGACACCTGAAGAGTGCAAGCGATTAGATTCTTAGGGGAAGATGGATGATTCTCTGCTGACATGAGAGATAAGGAGGAAAGTGGGTGGAAGGGAAAGAGATGTCTGGGGAAATAAAGTAGGCTGTAGCCAAATCATGGTGGCGCTTGCATGCCAAATAGGTGTCTTGAAGTCATTTGAGAGGCACTAGAGGTTTTTAAGAGAAGTGACATGTTTAGAGCCATAATTCATTAGATTGATCCAGTCAAGTCTGTTCCTTGGCTTAGTTGTCATTAATTTGAATTGAAAACATTATAAAAGAAGAAAAACTCCAGGGCGGTTTGTCCTCATAAATGGAATTCTTCTTCTTTGTTTCTCAGTGCAAGTCATTTAGCCACCAAAGAGCAATGTCAGATAGGACTGTTAACGCAGTCTTTGGGAAACGCATTGCTTTTAATTGGAGTCTTTGTGTTTATTTAGTATGTCCTGATTTAGATGAAAGAATACGTTCACTGTCTGTTTTGCGGAGTATTCACAGAATTATGCCAGGACTTGCACATCAATATTTATACATTTGTTTTACAATCTGTCATGTCATAATTAAAATAGCACACTGTTATACTCTCAAGGTTTAAGAGAACTTTCTAAAGTGAGGTTTCAGCTTCATTGACTTCAAAGCAATACATAACATGAAAGTTGCTAGCTATTTTAGATTTATACAGATTGAATACTTTCAGTGAAAGATTGAGCCAAATTCTTTCCTGCTACTTTCTTGCTGAAGGAGAGAAATAGGTTGTAGTTACATTTCTAGAGGATGTCATAAACAAATATTCAAGGATGTTACAACTTGAGTTTTGATTAATGATTTTTTAGACTAGTCAAATTCCATCCTTCCCTGAGAAGGCTTGTTGAAATGAAAGTAACTTGTATTTAAATATTGGATATGCTATCAGTAAACAGCAATAATGTTTGTTTAAGAAATGCAAGAGAATCTTAACATTGTGATTTTCTTTTAGTCACTGCATTGCAGATGAGAATAAAACAAAGTTCCTATTAGTGGACAAAGGTTAGCAAGGTAGGATTCTCTTTGAAATTGAATCAGAGCAGAGCACTTGAAGTCCAGAGACTTCTCTTCAGATAATACTTCACATTCAGCTTTAGTCCACTAAACAAACATCTAGTGTACTCATTAGGAAATTCAAAAGGAATTTAACATGTGATTTTTGCCCTTGGAGAGTTTACTAGCTAGAGAATAGATTAGTGATGTGAATAACTGCCATTTATCAAATGCTTGCTTTATTTCAGATATTTAGCTATCAAAGTCCTACATGGTTTAGTTTATTTAATCCTCACCAAAACTCCTTGAGGTAAGACTATCATGTTATGTATGTATGTATGCCTGCATGCTTGTGAGTTTAGATTTATCTATTTATATTTTTTCTTTCAGTTTTATTGAGATATAATTGACATAGAGCATTGTATCAGTTTAAGGTACATAGCATAATGATTCAACTTACATATATTTTGGAATTATTGCCACAATAAGTTAAGTGAATTTCCATTATCTTATATAGATACAAAATTAAAGAAATAGGAAAAGAACTTTTTCCTTGTGATGGAGATTGTTAGAAATTATTCTCTTAACAACTTTGATGTATAATATACAGCTGCTGCTGCTGCTCAGTTGCTTCAGTCGTGTCCGACTCTGTGCGACCCCGTAGATGGCAGCCCACCAGGCTCCCCCAGCCCTGGGATTCTCCAGGCAAGAACACTGGAGTGGGTTGCCACTTCCTTCTGCAATGCATGAAAGTGAAAAGTGAAAGTGAAGTCACTCAGTCATGTCCAGCTCCTAGCGACCCCGTGGACTGCAGCCTACCAGGCTCCTCTGTCCATGGGATTCTCTAGGCAAGAGTACTGGAATGGCGTGCCATTGCCTTCTCTGATAATATACAGCAGTGTTAGTTATATTTACCATGTCGTATATCACATCCCTAGCACTTATCCTATAACTAGATGTTTCATTGTCTTTATCTTACTGGTGAGGAGTCAGACCCAGTGATGTTAAATAACTGCCCAAGATTTTATGGATATTAAGGGACAGGTCAAGCCAGGTTTAACCTATTCTAGGCCAGTGCTCTTACCCATTATTGGACATTACCTCTGAGAAGAATTTACATGACACAGACACAGATTGTGCAAATCAGTAGAAGTGATTCACACTTGAAGAAAAACTTGTTAACTGACACAATATTGTTAAGCAACTATACTTCAATAAAATTTAAAAAAGAAAATAAAAAAGAAAAAAATGTTTCCCAAAGGCCATTTATAAGTGTGTTGTTTAGAATGCCAAAACTTTTTTTTTTTTTTTACAGAAACTATGATATCTGGTAGTTAGTTTTTTGAGTCTACTCTCAAAAAGCCTAACTATGTCCTAACAGACCCAGGAAAGTTTGCGGTTAAGAACATAGGCCTTGGCATCAGACAACGGGGGAATTCCAACCTCTGCCACTGGTTGCATGGCCTTGAACACACTCCTTTTTCTAAACCCAGGACCTCATTCATGGGGTTAATGATACCTAATAAAAGAGTAAGGATCAAATAAAATAGAATGCCAAGTGCTTAGTAATGTGCTTGACACAGGGAAACAGGTTTTAAAGCAGATTAGCATGGGTTCTGAGAACAGGGGACTAACTTTGTCATTTGATTTCTTTATTAAAATTAAGGACATCTTTCATTGCTTTTATATTATAGTAGCAGTACGTATTCATTGCAGAAAAATTAGTAGATTTTATTAGCAATAATTACATTCAAATTGCCATTTAACCTGACAATCAGAGACAATCACCACTGATATTTAGATAATTATTCTTTCAGTTTTGGTGTTTTTTCTTTTTCACAAAACATGGAATCATTTTGCCTGATAATATTTAATAATCTGCTTTTAAACTTAAAAATATAATGAGAATTTCCTTCATTCCATTAGTCTATAAAATTTTTTTCCTGATAGTATAGAATTCTTTGTTATAGATGTACCATAAACTCACTTAACCATTCATTATCTCTGGACATTTATATGTTTACAACCTTTTTTTATATTATGAACAATGCTGAAATAAACAAACTTGTAAGTAAAGAAATGTGTATTTGTTTTATTTTTAGCTTTAATCATTAGAAATAGAATCAGGTGACCAAATGGTATTCACATTTTAGACACTTTTGGTATTTCCTGACAAATTACCTTAGATAACTGTTGGATTGATTTATATCCTATCCAGCAATGTGTGAGAATATTCATTTCTTTGAATCATCACCATCACTAGATAGTATGATAGTTGCCAACCTGATAGGTGAAATAGTATCTATCATTTTAATTTTAGTTTCTTTGGTTATTAATGATGTAAGATTTTTTCATAGTCTTTTTGGCTATTAGTAGTTTTTATGACTTGATACACTTTATTATTTTTCTCTTGAGATAGTTGTCCTTTCATTATTGAGTTAAAAGTGCTAATTATAAATCAAGGTACAATGTTTGTTTCATATTTTACAAGTGTACAGCAATACTTATTTAAATTTCTCATTTTCTCTTCAATCTTATTTATGTACCTTTTGATATATATGTGTAGAGGTTTTTACTTTTTCAAATTTATCACTATTTGATTTTTTTTCATGAAATTTGATGTCTTTAAAATGAAATTAAAATTTTATTTACATTTTTCAGTTAAAATTATATTTAATTGAGAATTTATTTTAGTATATTTTATTATATAGAAATGAATTTTAATTCATTCAACAAATGTTAACTATTAATACATGCCTGCAATGTACCAGGTATGATTTTGCTTGGGG
The DNA here is from genome assembly GCA_007570785.1 of Antilocapra americana. Taxonomy (NCBI): domain Eukaryota; kingdom Metazoa; phylum Chordata; class Mammalia; order Artiodactyla; family Antilocapridae; genus Antilocapra; species Antilocapra americana. The sequence continues at coordinate 23,591,382 of ML662442.1, forward strand.
AACAGTTGGTGTACAAGACAGGCAGAATTCCTGCTCACTGGAGGAGCTCCTCCTGCAAGTGGCTCATTAGTTGATGTTTGTACATTACTGTCCTCTCACTAACATCCTTTCATGTCCCTTTCTGTCTACCGTTTGTTTTGTTAAGTCTGTCTTTCCAGTTTGCTAGTACAGAATGCCTTCATACTGGCCCAAGCCAGCACTGTACCTTGATCCTTGAAGTTCCCTCAAGCTGCCTCATGCTTCACAGTTAACTAGTTACATCTTCATTCTCCAGTAAAAATGGACAATTTCTTATTTGCAATTAATCTCATAGAGGTATTGGGAAAAGAATCTGAATTATCCCTTAGTTGTGAAAATTAGATGCCTCTTGGTGGAATGTGTATTTTAGGAAAAGGCTATTTGTGAATTTAAATGATCTGCTTTTTTATTTTTTAAAAAATTACAACATAGCAAAATATCTTTTAAAATTTTAGTTTACAGGAGAGTAGCTTATTTTTGAGTTGATAGCTTCTTAAGTCTGCCTGCCCATCCACAGTATGTTAAGGCATCCCTGTTTGTCAGCTGTTTTCTGTGTGAAATATGAACTCAATTTTCTGTTGGACTTCCTACTATAGTAAGGATCATTATTGACTCTAGTGACAGTAGGTGTGTTGGATGTAGTTTGTGTGTCTGATTGGTAGTGAGTCAGTATAAATCAGGTATTATTTTAAAACAGAGATCTCTTGTAAACAATCAAATACTAAGCTGTGTATTCTGGTACATCGTTCAGGGAAGGAAAAGAGACATGAAGGCTGGCGTGGTATGGGACAGCTTCATCGGTATTTCAAGAATAATTTATTTGAAAAAGATATGTTTCTTCTGGTCTTTGCAAAGGTAAGGACAAGCTTCTAGAAGAAAGAAACTATTGGACTGGTGATGTTTATTAGTCCAGTATTGCATGTGTAATGGAAAGATCAGTGGCTTTGGAATTGTGTATAAATGGCTTAAGTTCTTGGTTCTGTCACTTGGTAGCCTATGTTATCTCAGTCAAATTAAGGTTTCCTCTAAGCCTTAGTTTCCTCAACTGTAAAATATTCTTCACTCAGTTGTTTTAAAGCTCAAACAAGATAGATAGTGTGAGACCTCCTAGCAATATGTAGTCCAATGTAAACATTCAGTGAAGATCAGTTTCCTTTTCCTTCCTTCCCTGTGATGATGTGCTCAGTCATGGCTGACTCTTTGCGACCCCATGGACTGTAGCCCACCAGGTTCCTCTGTCCTTGGAATTTTCCAGGTAAGAATACTGAAGTGGGTTGCCATTTCCTTCTCCCTTCTTTGCCTAAATAACAACAAAAATAGTCTGTATAGGTGAACCATTTGTAGCACTGAAAAGTCAACTCTTCTTGGTTAGTGGCTGAATAAAGATAATGTCTTAATTTTTCAAAATGCCTCAACTTTCCTATGTGTAGCTTTCATTTTATGCTTCACTAAATTATGGTGCTTGCAAAGCGCCTTGAGCTTTTCCAGTACAAAGAATACTGTAAGCAGGATGGAATTAACGTTATCCCTGGTCTATAAAGTATTGGACCTGCATTCTTAGTGATTGACAGGATACATGTTTATACAGTTGATGTTGCCTAGGGACATATTCTTACCCGAGTCCTACAGTACTGTTTTGCCACCTGTAACTGTGCTAAATAAAAATGGTCCCATCTATCATTTCTGTAGCTTTTCCTCATAGAAGCAGTCTTGATAAAGATAAAAAACCCAGGACATCATAGCATCAACAATCTTTTCCTCTTCAAAGGCATCTTTCAGACCAGGCTCTAGCAGTCCCTTACAAACATTAATTATATAAATCTTATACACTGTTGCTTTGTGGGAGGTGAAGTGTTTAGTAAAAATGATCATCAAAACAGAGGTTGACTGTGTGGGGGCAGGACAGAAATTTACAAAGTGGGATGTGAGTGCTCAGAGAGCATTCTTTGCTAATACAAAGTCAGCTGCATGCTAGGCTGATGCTGTGTACACTTCTGCTAGGATTTTGAGTAATGCATAAAATTTAGGCTATTCTTCGTGAGAGCATTTGTGAGTGGCATGAGCTACTTAGGTCTTCCCTAGTAGCTCAGCTGGTAAAGAATCTGCCTGCAATGCAGGAGACCCTGTTTCGATTCCTGGGTTGGGAATATCCCCTGAAGAAGGGCTAGGCTACTCACTCCAGTATTCCTGCCTGGAGAATCCCCATGAACAGAGGAGCCTGGTGGACAATAGTCCATGGGGTTTCAAAGAGTTGGACGTGACTAAAATGACTAAGCACAGCACATGAGCTACTTACATATTAAAGATACTAATTTTTAGGGTTAACTCTGCATACTGTGTACTCAATGGCATGCTGAGTTCTGGGGTTGAGTTGTCCCATGTCATAGGATGAAGAAATAACTTCACGTTGAACTCAGATTGAGTCCAGATGGCTCATTTTGACTCCTGTAGGAAAGTAAAGGATAGATAAGAAATCTGGAAGCCCTTCATCAGAGTATAACTTCCTGCTAGAGAATGATTTAGTGGAGTGTTGAACTTTAAAGTTAATCCCGAGAGTGTACAGGATTTATGGGCTTCCCTGGTGGCTCAATGGTAAAGAATCTGCTTGCAATGCAGGGGCTGTGATTTCGAGATGCTGGTTTGATCCCTGGATCAGGAAGATCCTCTGGGGAAGAAAATGGCAATCCACTCCAGTGTTCTTGCCTGGGAAATCCCATGGACAGAGGAGCCTGGTGGGCCACAGTCCATGGGGTCGCAAGAGTTGGACACAACTTAGCAACTAAACCACATCCACTATAGGATGTATATGATTTATGCATATTAATTAGTATCTACCCTTTTTGCTTCTTTCATTTTGATTATTGCCCCTAATCTGGGGCCCTGTATCACTAGTGATTCACAATGGTCATCATAAATATTTTTGGGGGAGCAGGGAGAAACTATTTCTAAAAACCTAAGAGAAGTCCTGTATGTCATTTATTTAAATTTTAATAATGCTTTTCAGGGTAACAGAAATTATATTATCTATTGTATCATAGTGATACTGAATAGACTGATAAAAATATCAACTGTCTTCAATGTTTCAACACTGGTCATTAGTTACCTTTTAGGACTTAAAACAAATTTCTTTTTACACTAGGTCCTTGTTGGTTATCTGTTTTAAACATAGCAGTTTGTACGTGTCAGTCACAAATTCCCAATCTATCCCTAATCCCCACCCTTTTCTGCTGGTAAGCATAACTTCATTCTCTAAATCTAAAATTGTATCACTTTCTTTTTTTTTTTTTTCTTACCTTTTAGGATTTCTTATAACTGATGTGTCTGGTTAATCTTTGAAATGAGAAAGCAAGTTAATGCTTTTGTAGTTTATTGGATAGGTAATGTGTTTTTGCAGTGTGGAATTAGTGTAGAAAAATTATGAGGTATCCTTGGTGTCTAGAACCTGGTACAGTACCTGGTACATGTAAATACTTAATATTTGCTAAATGAATCAGAGCTACTGACATTAATCATTTTCCATAGTTGAAATCCTTGCTAATTTGATTCTTTGATTGATTTCTGATAAACTCATTGGTTCTGCATTTTTAAAAACATAATTTAGAATAGGATTTTTTTTTTTCTGGTGAAAATCTTATACTTTCCCATGGTTATGTTTGCCCAGAAAATGTAAGAGCTGCTGTGACAGTTCATACAAACTACCTGTAGTGAATGAACATCAATTATCTACCCCCTTTCTCTCCTTCCTTACAGTACTCAGGTTTTGCTTTGAGGAGCCACCCCTCCTCATTGTGTAGTAGCCTTTAGTTGGATGGGATTGAACTGCCTTCAGTGCAGGGGTTGGACCTGAGCTGGTGTAGACCAATCAGAGCATCCCCTGACTGTCACTTGCTCTAGGCTAATAAACACATGTGCAGCAGTCCCCAGGTCACTGTTGGTGGTGCACCAGAAATTCAGTCTCAAGCTGATTGAGAGATGTGAGTGAGAGCATGTGAAACAACCTTTCTGGGAGGCTTGTTTTGGAATCATGAGGGAAGGCTGAACTTGACATTATGGAGAAGGGCAAAACCAGGAAAACTGTAGAAAAACAAGAATCATGTTCCTGACAGAGCTACATCTGAAGCCAGCCCTAACTCTGACCTTTACTGTTATGTGAGTCCCTTTTGGTTTTTAAACTAGTTTATTAGAGGTTGTCTGTTCTTTAAGGGAGAAAAACCACCTTAATTGATAATTATATAGCCTTATCTTAATTATATTGTTTTAAAGGGAAATGTTAAAAAATACTAGCTTCTCTGCAAAATAGTTTGAGTTTTTGCTTTTAGAGAGGTACAATAATTTTCCTCTGACTAGAATACAGAGATACTTTTGTGTATTTTAGGTAACAAAACCACTAGAAAAACAGAAGTTTATGAGAAACTCCTAAATGTTGTCCTTTTCCCCGACAAATACCCGAGATGTTATGGGGTTTTGCATGAAACAATTCATCTATCATTCCATGCACCTGATATTTATCACTGTACCTTTTAGGCATTGTCTGTTAGGGGTTAAATACCCTATTATGAAGGAGGCTAGGAAAAAAAAAAGACATGTCAGCAATACATCCATTTAGGTAACCTTTGCAGAGTTGGTGCTTTTTTCATGTCAACAAGTCTTTTGCTTCATATTCTGCCTTGCTTTCCATCACTATTCATTTCAAAACTTTCCAAGTCAGACTTTTCATGAGGAACTATCCAAAACAGAATACATTTGGAATTCTGCTTCTTATGACCTAGTTGTATCACAAGAGGGATCAAAGAGGTTTTGTTCTGTTTCTATAATCAACTATTTCTTTGAGAGGGCAGATTCATAAGAGTCTGAATTATGCTTAGAAATGCATACAAGGCAAGCAGCTACATGGCATGTTAATTACCTCCCTCCACTTTAGTGGGAAAGAAAAATATCAGGCAGAAACAGATGTCTAAGGTTAAATTCAGTTTGGTTCTCTTCACATAGCAAATAATTGGACTGTTTCCTTTCTTCCTAGGCTTTTTCTTTTCTTTTCTTTCATGTCTTGTCTTTAGTCTATTTTCTCTCCAGCTCTTCCCTTTCATTTCCTAAGCATTCACCTTTTGCTCATGTTAAGGAGATTTCTACTTGACAAATTCTTCTCCTTGATGGACTCTATAGGACGTAATATTAGTACAAAGGGAACAGATGGCTGCCTGTGGAACCCACCAATTATAGTAGTACCTTGCTTAATCTGAATTGATTAATTAAAATCCTCAATTAACTGGAATTGATAATTCAGCATACATGACCCCTACAGTGACCTCAAGATATAGTGAGCTTGCTAATGAGTGTCTAGAATTATTTTCCTACCCTTTGTTGTGAGGACATGAAAACAAAAGGTAAGGAAATTAACTCATTTAAGGGATTTATTAAAAGTCTAAAAAAATCAAATCTTAGTGTCTTATATTTGCTGTGAAATCAGAATACATATAACCTAAGTTATATGTTTTCAGCATATATATGTGTAACTTTGTTCTTATCAATAATATTGACATTTGGATTAATCATTAGTACTTTGAGATTTTCCATTTTTCCATGCAATTTGATGAACATTTATTAACTTTCCAAAATATTCAAACTACTATGCTGTCAAGGTGATAAAAGAAAAAAAGAGTTTTCCAGTCACGACTGTCATTTAAGAAATCACTCCAAAACTTATGGCTTAAAATAACAGAAGTCATTTTATTATGACCACAGGTTCTTTGGGCAGGAGTTCAGGAAGGGCTTAGATGGGTGGTTTCAGCACTGGGTGTCTCATATGGTTGCACTCAGATAGTGGTTGGAGTTGGAAGAGCAAGAGAGCTAGAAGAGTTAAGGCCTCTGTTTTCCTTCAGGGGGCTTTAGGGTCTGTCATTGTGGTCTCTTTGAGTGGGATAGGTTGGACTTCCTTACAGCATGGACGCATCAGGCAGTTGGATTGCCTACATGACAGCTCAGAGCAAGAGCTTAAGGTAACAAGGTAGACACTGTATCGCCTTTCATGATTAGTTTTCAAAGTCATGCAGTTATCATTGCTGCTGCATTTCATTGATTACAAGAGTGTCATCAGTCCCTTCAAATTCAAGGAGAAGGATATTTATTAGACTTTGTATCTCACTGAGAGGGCTAAGTTTCTAAAAAAGCATGTGGAACTGGATTGTGGTCATTTTTGGAAAAAACAATTTGCCATAATGAATGAAAACTATCTTTTCCAAAGAAGTTCCTACTCGAGTGAATAGAACCGTTAGACATTTCTTTTGTCCTAGTTATGCCATGAAAAAAAATTATAAAGACGCTAAAAGATTATAGAGGCAGAAAAGTCTAGGAACCTCCTGGATAAAAATAAGACATAGGCATCCAACTGCAGTCTTAGCAGGCCCATAACTGACATTTGTAGGGTCTGAGGTTTGATAGAAATGAAGCTCTTAGCTTCTTCCTGTCTTTTCCCATTACAACAGAGGCGCTCCCCCTTTATATTCAAGCTCTGTACCTTCTCCCCCATTGCAATAACAACTTCTTGGCTCTGGGAGTGAGCATACCATAGGCAGATCAACTCTCTGGAGGAACAACCAGAGAATCTGCTTTTCATGGATAAAAGGCACATGCAAAAGTAGCTTCAGTATAGATTTAAGTGAAGAACTCTGGAGTCCCAGGTATGTGATTTATGAAAGTAGACTGGGGCTGTGGGTGAACATGCCCAGCTGGGCCCTCAGGCTCCAGCCCATGTGGAGGGTTATGGCAGGAGGGCCTTCTAAAATTCAGGGGCCTGGGCAAGACCTAGGCCAAGTGAGGTGCTAAGGCCAAGCACAGAATCCAGTATATAATTGGTCCTCAATATATATGTGACATATAAATTATTCTGGGGCAGATTCTGATAAGTATGATGACAGAGGCAAGTATTGGCTGCTGTGAAAACTGCAGAAAAGAACCATTAATGTTGACTAGGTATCTAGGCAAGACTTCTGTGCCTGCTACCTCCAAGAATGAGGAATGAGGGATTGAAAAAGTAGGGGGAAGTGGGAAAGTCAGGAAAAGGCAGGATTTAACAAATTCTAGAGGCAAGCATCAAAAGTAAATCGAAAATTATGTTCTCTGTCAGGGTGAAGCTGGGTTTAATGGCTTTCCAAAGCATAAACTCAGTATCTCTAAATACACATGCAAACTCCAAATTTATTAAAGCCTATGACCAACCTAGATAGCATATTGTCAAGCAGAGACATTACTTTGCCAACAAAGATCCATCTAGTCAAGGCTATGGTTTTTCCAGTAGTCATGTATGGATGTGAGAGTTGGACTATAAACAAAGCTGAGCGCCAAAGAATTGGTGCTTTTGAACTGTGTTGTGGGAGAAGACTCTTGAGAGTCCCTTGAACTGCAAGGAGATCCAACCAGTCCATCCTAAAGGAAATCAGTCCTGGGAGATCATTGGAAGGACTGAAGTTGAAGCTGAAACTGCAATACTTTGGCCACCTCATGCGAAGAGTTGACTCATTGGAAAAGACGCTAATGCTGGGAAGGATTGGGGGCAGGAGGAGAAGAGGATGACAGAGGATGAGATGGCTTGATGGCATCACTGACTTGATGAACATGGGTTTGGGTGGACTCCGGGAGTTGGTGATGGACAGGGAGACCTGGTGTGTTGCGATTCGTGGGGTTGCAAAGAGTCAGACACGACTGAGCCACTGAACTGAACTGAACTGAACTGATGAAGCCACAAATACCAAAAAAGAAAGAAAAAAAAGTCTAGAAAGAGCAATTTTTTTTTTGTAAGTAATAAGTGGATGTATGTAGAGACAAACACACTCCATAGGCCATCTCAGAAGGCAAAAGTGGCCTTGAAATGTGGAGTAATTTCATAGGCTAATGAATGAAAGGATTATTCCAACTATTTTGGGGAATATAGTTCCAGGAATTGGGTCACTGCCCATTTTTTAGTCTTTGATGAAGGCCTTGGAACTGTCATGGTGCCTTGTGTCACGTAGCTCTCTGATGTGCCATACTGAGGTTCAAGGTCTAGTGGAAGTCAACTCCTCACCATCTTAGACTTACTTGGTTCTAATGAGTTTATGTTGTGTCCTGAGTTTATCTGATTCTTTAAAAGGTTTTGCCTTGCCCCCTTCCCTCCTGTTTCATCCCCCCCAGAAGTTTTACTCCCATATTCTTATGGGAAGGAGAAAGGTGATGGTCCATCTTCTGTGATTGCTTCAAGGCCAAGGAGGGATGTTGACCTTGCTTTTCAGGGAGTAAAAATCTCTGAATGCCTGACCTAGGGACCCCAGGGGCAGGATAGAATTGGTCCTTGTTTTAAGGACCTTGTTTTAAGTGAGGATGGGCTGGAAACCTCCCATAGCCATTATCTTGATGTGAAACTGTTGTAACTGCTTCCATAGCTATGGAAAGAGCAATTTTTAAATTAACTATATACCACTCCTCTATATTACTTTTTAAAAAAATACTGTTTTGACTGTATGCTCTTTGCTTCTTTACTAAGTGTCAATTTTATGCTCTGTAAGGAGATAAGATATTTTAGTCTTGATTGAATATTTTAAAAAATTATTGCTTAGTTAAAATTTTAGCACCATCGTTGTTAGTAAGAGAGCTTCCCTGGTGGCTCAGATGGTAAAGCATCTGCCTACAATGTGGGAGACCCGGGTTCAACCCCTGGGTCGGGAAGATCTTTTGCAGAAGGAAATGGCAACCCACTCCAGTATTCTTGCCTGGAAAATCCCGTGGATGGAGGAACCTGGTAGGCTACAGTCCATGGGGTCAAAAAGAGTCAGACACGACTGAGTGACTTCACTTTCTTGTTAGTAATGTCATAAATTTTTACAACTGTCGTCAAATTGGGAAAACATTTTGTCATATTGTTGAACTGTGACAAATTTGCTCTCTATTTTTAATATAGTTAAGGATTTGTTTAAATCTAGAATTCTGATAAAATTCTCACACTCTTATCATAAACTGTGAGAAATATGGACCTTTTATAATTGCATATTGTTGTTCAGTCTATAAGTCATGTCTTACTCTTTGTGATCCCATGAACTTCAGCACGCCAAGCTTTCCTGTCCTTCAGTATCTCCCGGAGTTTGCTCAGACTTATGTCCATTGACTCAGTGATGGCATCCAACCATCTTATCCTTTGTTGCCCTCTTTTCCTCCTGCCTTCAATCTTTCCCAGCATCAGGGTCTTTTCCAGTGAGTCAGCTCTTCACATCAGGTGGCCAAAGTATTGCAGCTTCAGTTTTAGCACCAGTCTTTTCAATGAATATTCAGGTTTGGTTCCCTTTAGGGTTGACTGGTTTGATCTCCTTGCAATCCATGTAACTCTCAAGAGTCTTCTCCAGCACCACAGTTCAAAAGCATCCGTTCTTTGGTGCTCAGCTTTCTTTATGGTCCGACTTTCACATCTGTTCATAACTACTGGAAAAACCATAGCTTTGACTATACAGACCTTTGTCAGGAAAGTGATATCTCTGCTTTTTCTTACGTGGTCTAAATTTGTCATAGCTTTTCTTCCAAGAAGCAAGCATCTTTTAATTTCATGGCTGCGGTCACCATCCATAATGAATTTGAAGCCCAGGAAAACAAAATAATAGTATTTAAATGCTTCTTAAAATGTATTCCTGATAAAAGAAAACATCTCATTTTGATTAGATTTTGATGAGAACCAAATCCTCTGTTAAAATATTAGACACTTGATATTTGAAGAATTTTCTACAGATTGCTTCTGACTCCATAAATTTCAACCTCACCACTCCACCATCACATGCCATCAGACCTGAGCTATGAGGGAATCCACCTCTGGTCCTGTACCTCTATGTCATGAGCCCAGGAGAGTTGACACAACGGGTTGTAAGAGGATTCTTAGAATCTACACCTGTACAGCCGTGATGACTTTCATGGAAGTATCTGTGAACCATCTACATATGACAATGTACCGAAAATGTGTGTATCCCTAACTGAATCAACCACCCCTTAATCATATCCTCCAAAGGCACATGGCCATCCAGTGTTACCTAACAGGAGGGAAAGTTGGAGTGGAAAGAGATAGTGGCCTGAACCTCTTGCAGTTAAAAAAATATATACATATTACTTTGAACATTTAAAAAAGTCATATACTCCTGTGAACTCCATGCTTTGGCCCTCTCAGGGCCTTAGAAAGGGCCCATGCAAATTAGGTACTTGAAGCTTAAACTTTATTCCCTTAAATTCACTTCTGCTCACCATTCTCTCTACATTCATTAAAGAAAAGAAGTAGCCCAAAGTGAGCTAGGGGCTTTGTCCTGGTTCTCCCAACTCTGTTCTTATGGGCCACCTTTTGGGAATTACTCTTGTTATTTGTTAAGTGTTGGCCCTTTCTCATCTGCAAAAGGAAGTGCAAAATCAGAATTCCAGTCATGGGACCCTTTGTGGCCCCTCCTGGAAGGTGTATCATATTAAATTATGTCAGTTATGTACATTTTCATCTGAATCGCTTCCGTCAGTTAGCACCACCATTTCTGTAACTCACACTGATGTCACCATTTACGCAATGATCCAGAACTTAAAAATAGTTTAACTCAACTATAGCGAAGTAGGAATAGCACAAAGAACTTACGAAAAGGGAGAACAAACAGGGTATCATTCTGCATTCCATCACTAAAAACACACTGAAACATTTTTTCCCCCAGTTTTAAAAAAAGTTGATCTTTAGAAAAAATTTGCAAAATTCATACAAACTTCTTATGAAATTTATATAGCAAAAAAAAAGAAAAGAGCTCTCATTCCCAAATTTCACTTGTGAGAATTACTGCTCACAGTTTAGACAAGTGCAGCCTTCCAGAACTGGTGTATGCCCACACAATGGTAAGATGACATTTTGAGATATTAACTGAGGATTTTTTTTTCCCACTGTATTTCCTGGTGGTCTTGGCCTTTCACTCATTCCATAAACTAGAACATTTTGTATTCACTGCTTCAGGGAAAAGATGACCCAACTGAATGCATTTTAAAAAGGAAGTCAACAACTTTTGAATCTCAACATTTTGAGCCCTGTGGGAATAGAAAAAGAAACGGAATAAAAAGAGATTTGGGAGAATATGTGTTAAGTCCAAAGAAGCCTTAGAGCTTTCAAGACTAGATAAAAAAGCTATCAGTTCTTGGAAGAAGAGAGCGATTTAAAGAGGAAGAAAGGACCTCTAGCAGCTTATACAGCTTCATTCTGAAAATTAGAAAAAGACCACGTTTTGGTGAATGAATTATAATAATGCACCTTGTGGAGCAGAACCTTCCCTGGGCAGCAGCTTAGGTGGCTGACAACAACTTCATATAAAGACACAAGCCCCTCCTTCTTCCAGCAAACTTGGGCCCATGCCATTGACTTTGTAGATTTCATCCCTACTCATACTCAAGAAGATACTTTTGTGTGATGTTTGTCCCACACAACCATATTGCAGCATCTTTTCTTAGGGGTTCCTGGGAAGGAAGGTCCTCTTCCCTGACTCCTCAAAGCAGATGAACTTGGTGGTGGAGAGACAGGACTCAAGCAGCTTTAGCAGATCTGAAGGTGGAGTGGCTGTGCCTGCTGTCTTGGTAGAACCTCAGGCTGGGCTGGTGTCAAGGCCCAGGAAATTCCAGTGGAATGTGTCTAGACCCACTGGACTTTAGACATTCTCTCAGAATTTCCTACAGTGTAGCATGAATGGAATGACCCTTGGGAAAGGCATGGAAGTAGCTGGGAGAGCCAGACTCGGGAAAGGGAGGAGGCAGAAGTGACTGGTACAATCTTAAGATGGGTGACTGGACAGGGTAAGAATGGATCCCTGGATACCAGTGTGTGTGTGTTATCACTTAGTCGTGTCTGACTGCGACCTCATGGACTGTGGCCCTCCAGACTCCTCTGTCCATGGGATTTTCCAAGCAAGAATACTGCAGTGGGTTGCCATTTCCATCTGCAGGAGATCTTTCTGGCCCAGGGAATGAACCCAGGCCTCCTGCATTGCAGGTAGATTCTTTACCATCTGAGCTATAGGGAAGTCCCCAGGATACCGGTACTGACAGAGGACAGAATCAAGGACAAGATGTCTCTTCACCCATATTTTGACCCTAAATAAGTCTTTCTGGAGCACAACTGAAATATCAGGGATTAGTTTTCTATGACCACATAAAAATAAGGTTAAAACAGAAAATAAGTTCATTGTTTTTAAAAAATGAAATTGCTTGCATATCTGAATTTGTAAATCGAAATTCACACTTCTTTAGCATTGTAACGATAATAACATTGTATGTATATTTCACAACATACTCAGAACAATCTTTTTGATGAACATATATGAGTCAAGCTTCTTAGAAATAGCCCATCAAATATGGCTCAGTGTAGCATTTATCTAACCATTTGCTGGATGTTTAAGTTGTGGCATCAGCGTTTAACTCTTATCAACACTGTGGCAGTATTTATCCTTTAACATAAACTAACTATTGTTATTAATAGCACTCTTCAAATTTTTTTGTGTACCTAGATGCCAGATATTGAGAGCTGGAAGTGTGCACACACATTCATATCAGTGTGAGAAATCATGTGCTAAAATTCATGTTTAGATCAATTTTTAAAATCTTTTTATCAGGTGAAATATTATTTTGTGGCAAGTGTGTATCTTAAAGCTCTGAGGTGGAGGCCCTCTGCATAGAGCTGGAAGGCTAGGAGATGGTCCACTCTGGTCAGCTGCCTGCCTCAGGGCCTCATGTTTTCCCTTCCGCTGCCTCTGAGTCAGTTTCAAAGTATAAGTGTGATATCTCATTGCTTTCCTGATCAGGGGTCAGGAATACCACAGACAAGATTTAGGACATTGATCTGGAAAAAGGAGGTAGCTTAAGTGTCTTTTATGATTTTTTTTTGATTCTTGCTTCTGTGATTTAATATCACCTGTTGTGAGGTTAATCATGCTCTCCTTTGTATTTCCATGCTACTTAGTATATGATTCCATTTTGGCACTTACCGTGTTGTTCTTTCCAGAAAATACTGTTCCAGAAGAGGAACATTTCCTTTAGCTTTAAAACCTGTAGAATTTACCTGTAAAACTTGGTGAATACAAGCTTTTCTGTGAAGGCCTTCTGAATGAATGAATGAGTCATTCACATTTTCACAGTGCCTTAAATATGGTGTGGACAAGCTCTTCTTCAAGTGTATACATACTTTAGAAAATACAAATGTCCCTTTTTTAGTCTCTGTCAGTTGTCTTTAGACCGACTATATAGGTGTCTAAGGGTTCCTGCTTTAGAATGGATTTATAGAAAAGGACTGGAGTTGGCCCAAATGTCTCACATCATATTCTTGCAGCCACCTTTCATAGATGACATAATGGGAGCAACATATGTACCCATAACAACTACTACTGTGTATGAAGGATGGATCTGGTACATGTTAAATAAAAACGGAGCTATCTCTGCTTTTTATATCTGAGAGTTAGGAGAGTCAAAAGGCTGCCCACTCCACCCAATTTTGTTACTGGGATGCCTGGGTGGATCCCATAGAATGCAACACAATGGGACCTAATTAAAATTAAAAGCTTCTGCACAACAAAGGAAACTATAAGCAAGGTGAAAAGGCAGCCTTCAGATTGGGAGAAAATAATAGCAAACGAAGCAATGGACAAACAATTAATCTCAAAAATATACAAGCAACTCCTGCAGCTCCATTCCAGAAAAATAAACAACCCAATCAAAAAGTGGGCCAAAGAACTAAACAGACATTTCTCCAAAGAAGACACAAAAATAGCTAACAAACCCATGAAAAGATGCTCAACATCACTCATTATCAGAGAAATGCAAATCAAAGCCACAATGAGGTATCACTTTACACCAGTCAGAATGGCTGCCATCCAAAAGTCTACAAGCAATAAATGCTGGAGAGGATGTGGAGAAAAGGGAACCCTCTTACACTGTTGGTGGGAATGCAAACTAGTACAGCCACTATGGAAAACAGTGTGGAGGTTCCTTAAAAAGCTGCAAATAGACCTGCCATATGACCCGGCAATCCCACTGCTGGGCATATACACCGAGGAAACCAGAATTGAAAGAGACACGTGTACCCCAATGTTCATTGCTGCATTGTTTACAATAGCCAGGACATGGAAGCAACCTAGATGCCCATCAACAGACGAATGGATAAGAAAGCTGTGGTACATATACACAATGGAATATTACTCAGCCATTGAAAAGAATACATTTGAATCAGTTCTACTCAGGTGGACGGAACTGGAGCCTATTATCCAGAGTGAAGTAAGCCAGAAGGAAAAACAACAATACAGTATACTAATGCATACATATGGAATTTAGAAAGATGGTAATGAGAACCCTGCATGCGAGACAGCAAAAGGAACACATGTATAGAACAGACTCATGGACTCTGTGGAAGAGAGCAAGGGTGGGATGATATGGGAGAATGACATTGAAACATGTTAATTATCATACGTGAAATCAATCACCAGCCCAGGTTTGATGCTGAGGGCTGGTGCACTGGGATGACCGAGAGAGAGGGAATAGGGAGGGAGGAGGGAGGGGTGTTCTGGAAGGGGAACATATGTATACCCATGGCAGATTCATGTCAATGTATGACAAAACCAACACAATAAAGTAAAGAAAATTAAAAAAAAAAAAGAATGCAACACAAAATGAAGTAGTGCAGAGAGCATGTGATAAGTGCTCTGTAAGTAATGGGAGGATTAACCTCAAGAAGATAATTGTTTTCTTCTTATATAGTTTTATTTTCACATAATTTCAAACTTACAGAAAAGTTGCCAGATAACTTCAAAGGATTCTCTTATATCTGTCACTCAGAATCTCAAAAAGATAAAAACCAAAACTTGCAGACATGAGGTTACTTACCTCCAATTATTTGTGTATCCTAAAATCAAGGACATTTAAAAAAATATTTATTTATTTGGCTGTGCTGTGTCTTAATCGCACCATGCAGGATATTAGTTCCCTGACAAGGGATCAAATCTGCACTTCTTGTGTTGGGAGCACAGAGTCTTAGCCACCTGACCACCAGCGAAGTCCCAGTGACTTTCTTTCACATAACTAAGTGTAATTATCAAAATCAGGAAGTTAACAGTGATATGTAGCTATTATTTAAGATACAGACAGATTTTTCAAGTTGTCCAAATAATTACCTTTATAGAAAACAAACTAGCAAAAACACAGTAGCAGCAGAACAAACAAACAAAAAACTCTGCCTAATCTCACATTGCATACAGTTTAGTGTCCTTTTTCCTGGAATAGTTCTTCAATACTGCTTTTTATTTTATGACACTGACGTTTTTGAAACATGTGGCCAGTTACATTTTAGAATGTTCCTCAATTTGAATTTGCTGACGTTTTCTCATGATTAGATTTGGAGTATGCACTTTAAGCAGGAATTCCACAGTAGTGATGCTATTTCCTTTCCAGGGTATCATACCAGGAGGCACGTGATATTGATATGCACCATTAATGATAATGTCTGATCATTTGGTTAAGAGGTGTCTGTTAGATTTCTTTACCAAAAAGTTGGTACTTTTTTCCTTCTGGTTAATGAAGAAACTTACAGGAGAAACTTAAGACTATGTAAACAGTCTTACTGGGCTTCCCTGGTGGCTGAGATGGTAAAGAATCTGCCTGCAATGCAGGAGACCTGGGTTCAGTTCCTGGGTTGGGAAGGTCCCCTGGAGAAGGGAATGGCTACCCACTCCAGTATTCTTGCTTGGAGAATGCCATGGACAGGGGAACCTGGAGGGCTACAGTCCACGGGGTCTCGAAGAGTTGGACCTGACTGAACGACTAACACTTTCACATTCTTTCAAACACTCTTGCTACTCATTAAATTCATGCACACTAGTTTAGCACCCGTTAATGATTCTGGCCTGAGTTAATTATTTCAGTGATGATTGTTGATAGTGACTTTCCAAGTCAATTATTTCTTCTATCTTTATTAGTTGATTTTCTACTGTAGAGAAGATCTTTCTCTTTACATGTATGTATGTATGAATAACAGTGTACACTCATGGATTTTTATTTTATTCAGTGGGTTATAGTAAGTTACTGTTATTTTTATTTGATGCTCAGATTTTCAACGTTTGACTCCTGGGAAGTTCCTCAGGCTAACTTCTTTGTCCTTCTTGTATGCTCCCACCATTCTTTGAGCACTTCCTTATTTTCTGCCACAGAAAGATTTTCAAGTTTCAAGTTGTACTTTTCCTGACCCAGACTAGTTTTGTTTTGCAAGTGGAGAGTAGGTATTGTGTTTTGGCCCTCTCAGTAGGCAGATGGAGAAAGCCCAGGGATCATTTAGACCTTCCTTCTTTCCACATATGTAGCTCTTCATTATCAGTGAGGAATCAGGCTTGCACCGACCACCATAGATTTACTTTTTTGTATGATCCTAGAATATACAGAAAATAGTTTCAGGGATTCCCCTGGTGGCCCAGTGGCTAAGACTTGGTGCTCCCAATGCAAGGGGCCAAGGTTTGATCCCTGGTCAGGGAACTAGATCCCACATACTGCAACTAAGACCCAACACAGCTAAATAAATAGATAAATAAATGTTTAAAAAGTAAACAAAAAAAGAAAACAGTTTCATACCTATATTTCAGTGATAACAAGAAACCCCTGCTAATTGGACTTCAATAATTGTTAGCACTTTTTGCCTTTGGCCTGAAGGTATTAGTCCAGCTATTCCCCTTGAAAGTTTCCTGAGTTAGTGTTCTCCCCTGTCCCCCAGTTTGGCTCATGTGTTTGTTTCTGTTTGTATTCCATTTTAGTTTTTCCTTCATCCTTGTTTTCTTGAATGTGTGAAGCATTCACATGATTCCAAAAGTCAGGATTATATAAAAAGTGGTATACTTTCCTACCATTCCTTTGATTATTTTCACCAATATCATTGGTTTCTAGTTTATCCTGTGTTTATACACAGATGAGTAGATATATGCATATTTTCTTTTTTTTCTTTTCTGAATTCATATATATTTGCCTGTTTATGTTTACCATTTTAAAATTGTAGTTCATAAGCATTGTTGGAGAAAATAAAAATAATATAGGAGCTCTCTCTGTCATTTTTTTTACATTTGATCTATTTATTTCCTTATACGTCTGAGCATACATAGTGACTTAGCTGTACATCTTTTTTTTTTTTTCCTAAAGAGTCTATTGAAGTATAGTTGATTTACAATGTGTTAGTTTCAGGGGCACAGCAAAGTGAATCTGTAATGCATATACATATATCCACTCTTTTTAGATTCTTTTCCCATATAGGCTAGATATATGTATATCTTCTAAATTTCTCTTTTTTCTTACACAAAAATAATTTACTATAGACATGCTTTTCTTTTTTCACTGAACAGCGTATCTTGGAGGGCACTCCATATTGTTTCCATAAGGATCTTATTCATTCTTTCTTATAGCTGCCTACTACTTCATTGTGTGAATGCACCATTATTGATTCAACTGCTTTCCTATCAATGGGCATTTAGGCTGTTTCCAATATTTAAACATTATAAACAATGCTTTGATGAATAATCTGAATAATAGTTTACAAATATATTTTTATATGTTTGGAGGTGTATTTTCAGGGTAAATTCCTAGAAGTGGTATTGCAGGGTCAAGGTAGACACACATATAGTTTTGTTAGATACTGCAAATCCCTGTCCATGCAGGTTTTGTACATACCTGTTAGCAATATATGAGTGTGCCTGTTTTATATCTTTGCATATGATAGATGAGAAATAAAATCTCATTGTAATTTTAACTGACATTTATTTATTTTACTATGAATTAGGTTGATCATATTTTAATATTTTTAAGGGCCATTTGCATATCTCTTTTTTGTCAAGTAATCTATTTATATTTTCTGGGGCCAATATTCAGTTGCCCCATGGAGTAAATGAAGTAAGTGAAATAAACATGCTCATCTTTAAACACTTTTTTGAGAGAGTATCGAACTCTATATTCAGAGGATTGTAGGTTTCCACATCTGTAATCCATTGTGTACCATTGACAAGCCTCTACCTAAGCTTTCTCAGAGAGAGGGGAATCCTTCGTTAAAAGGATATCCAAAGCAGAAGTTCCGTAACAACTAGAGACATTGTTCTGACGTTTGTAATTGAGTTTGGGAAGTCAGGAGAGAAAGAATGAAAATAGGAGCTGGTTTTTCCACTTATTTGGGTGGTTGAATTAGCTGACCTTTAAGGTCTCTTCCACCCTGAGTTTTATGATTCCATGAATCATTCCTCTGACTCAAGCCAAGTTAGTGATGAAATGGCTGGGGAGGTGTAGGGGTCAGAGGTGAGCTGGAGATGTGTTGAGTGGATGAGAACAAGAGGAAGAGGGGAGAGATTTTAAATGAGAATACAGAGTTAAAGAAATAAATATTTTTTTTTTCTTCTTTCAAAGCCTGGTATCAGAGACAGGAGCAAAAATGCCTATTGGTGTAAAAGAATATTGAATGGATAGAGGATGGCAGGAGGTGATAGTATCATTGTGGTAGGGAGAGCTGGACAGAATTTTAAGGATGAATAAGATGACAAAAGCATCAGGACTTCCTAGGCAGTCCAGTGGTTAAGATTCTGTGTTTCCAATGTAAGTTTGATCCCTGGCCAGGGAACTAAGATCCCACATGATGAAAGGAAAAAAAAATGGCAAAAGCCTCACTAGCCACTGTTTCAACAGGGAGAACAAAGCAGTTACGAGGGTGCACAAAGTCCTTAGGGTGATTTTTCCTTCTTCCAATTCCAACTACTTTGTGTATACATATATTTTTTAAAAACTACTTTGGATAAAACAAACTAAGGTAAAACCTGTAACATTTTCTGAATAGAAACAAATTCATTGTATTTTACACAACTATTTCAGATTTTAAGGCTGTTCTTAAGAGGAGAGACATTAAGTCAAAATCTTCTATAGATCAAGGTCTTTATAAGAAATGATGGAAGGTATCTTGAAGTACCTTAACATCATTTAGCTATTCAGTTGTAGAAGATATTTTCCTTCAGTTGACCAAAGAGAGGTTGAGATTGCAAATCAATGTATATGAAAGTGGACATGACATTTTCATTTCATCTTAAAGAAATGTTCTGGAAGGAGCTGAGAGTTGGAAGGAGACCCCAATCACAGCAGCTGGGCAGCAAGTCTGTCACTGAAAGGACATCTCTGGGCCAGACCCTGGGCAAAGTGGAGGGAACAAGTGGGTAAGGAAGACACAGTCCCTTTGCTCAAGGAGAAACAGTTCCATCTGATCCATCAATGGTTAACTTTTTCTTAATAATTCTTTATTGCCTAAAGCTCTGGATGAAAGGCTTTCCTATTCACGGGCAAAAAATAATGATGTATTGAAAATAGCATAGATAGACCTGAGTTTACCCTTGGAGAAGTCACTTTTCCTGAGCTGTCATTTATTTATCTATATGTTGAACATCACAATATCTTTTAGAGTTCTAGAAATTAGACAAGGTCTTTACAAATTTCCTAGCAAAAAGTTCTAATACTTAGTAAGTATTCAATAAATGGTAGCTATTATTACTACCTTCCTCATCCTCATTATATTCATGGCCACCACCATAAGCCTTCTCTATAAATCCCTCATGATGGACTCAAGTCACCTTTCCCTTCCTTCATTTTGATTATAACATATCTTCTCAAATATGTCTGGGTCTTCACATCCTATTTCAAAGCATTTCAGCTCTCCGATTCTTGTGAGTTTACTAATGTCTATTTCTCCTACCGTTGCTGTTTTCTAGAAGAAGCTTCCTTAACACTTCTATTCCATCCTTAAGTTTTATCCCCTTGGCTGCAATTCATGTCTGTGAAGCTTGTACACTTCAGTTCAGCAGACGTTCTTACACATTAGATCATTCTTTTTTCCATAAATTTCCCTGGGATGACTGGAAAAGAGCAGCAAATCTCACTGACACACCTCCCACATGATTCCCCCTTGTACTGTTACCAACTATTACTTACTGCATATGTTTTCTACTTGGCTTACATGCAACGTTCATAAAAATTTATTACCAGGGCAAAGCCGGAAGTAATCTCAGAAACTTTTGGCCTTGTCTGTCTTATTCAGAAGATGGAGAAATGATTCCTAGGGAAATGAAGTTGCTCATATTCACACAGCTAGTTAAGCAAAATGAGAATTCTGATGATTACAGTTAACTCTGTGCTTCTGTCTATTCTATAAGTTTATATTCATAAGATATAAATCAATCAATCAATATAGTCAACAGAGAATTACCCTTTAAGAATTTAATAAACACATGAGTGGAGATGGTTCTTACTTACTCTTTGTCTTCCCGATTAGTTACCCTAGAATGAGGGGAGATGGGCCAGTCTTGAGCTGGAAGGTGTTTTTGTCTCCATCCCCCTTTCTCCCGTCTCTGTACACCTCTGCCAGGGACCTCCATGGCTAGCTAGGCTGTCTCTGAGAGGAGTTATTTCAGGAACAGGTGGGGTCCGTGGCTTACCTTCAGGTTCTGACCACCCGGCATTTCCAGATCTCAGGTATCAATTCCCTGAGGCCTTCTTTTAAAGTGAAGGTGGGACCCTATCCTGCAAGGCTCAGAGCAGAGATGAGAATCCACAGACCCAGCATGCCTGCGTGTGTGCTAAGTCGCTTCAGTCATCTCCAGCTCCTTGCTACCGCCAGGCTCACCTGTCTGTGAGACTTGCCAGGCAAGAACCCTGGAGTGCACTGCCATTTCCTCTACAGGATCTTCCCGACCTCGGGATCAAACCCGCATCTCTTACGTCTTCCTGCTTTGCAGGTGGATCCTTTACCATTAGCACCACCTGGGAAGCCACAGACCCAGCAAGTGCTTTCAAAGATGTGCTGCCCAGAGGAATGCCCACTTAACCTGGGTTAGGTAAAGGGAACTCACTTCAGTGTTCTCCTGAGGAGGTTCTGTTGGAACCTGGAAGGGCACATTTTAAATACATGAATAATCCCTGGTTGTGTGCCCTCTCTCTAAAACAACTCACAGAACTAGTGACTTCAGAGGGCTGTGGGGTTTTCCCTTGGTTCAAGTTCTGAGTCGTGGTGCTCTTTACCGACAGTTTAATGTATATTAGGAAAAATTCAGTTTGGCTTGGGCCAGTTCCAAACCACAGGCCGTTTTTGCATTCCTGCCCTCTCTACTATTTCCTCTGTGGGATTTGTAGAGGAGGACAAGACAGTCTGGAGGAAAAAAAAGATTTTGTATTCATTAATTATAATTATAAATTTGTCAAGTTGGGAAATTTAAGTCAAAAGTTAGATCCCAGAAACCATGTATGTGAGAAATTACAGATTATCTCAGGCGTTTCTGAAAGATGTAGTTTGGGCTTACACAGCTTTCTTTGAATAACTCAACAGACTTCATTTTTTTTTAATCTTTGTATTTTAAATTGGAATATAACAAATTAACAATGTTGTGAGAGTTTCAGGTGGACAACAAAGGGACTCAGCCATACACATACATGTATCCATTCTCCCCCCAAACTCCCCTCTCATCCAGGCTGCCACAGAACATTGAGCAGGTAACTCAACAGATTTTAAATGGGGAATCCTTTCAACACAATGGTTGTTTGGGATTTTTTTTTTTTGAAGTCATAGGTTCTGCAAACATATCTTTTCCATTGTTTGAAACCCATACATTGCTTTTGCTCAATAATTGGTGATAAGTTGGTTTATATTATTAAGAAGTTACTGAGAATATGAACGATACTTTGTAATTCTCAAAAGCCAAAGAATTTTAACTCACTCTTCTTCATAGATCCTAAATAATAAAGAGGTCAATGCACACATTCCTCTGGTTATAAACATCTTTTCACAGGGATGGAATGGTGATTAAGGAATGAACTATCTCTGCCCCCATGGAGTTTAAAGTCTGGAGAGAAAGCAGACCTTGAATATGCATTTGAATAGTACAGGAAAACACCACCTCCATAAGTACTGAATGCTGTTCTTTAATAAGATTACAAATGAATACCAGGTAAAAATGATTAGAAGTAGCCAAAGAGATAAATGCACATAAGAATATTCCAATCTGTGTTGAGTGCAGTGGTGATGCTTGGCAACCCTTGCTTAAGAAGATCGGAGAAGAGAAGTGAAAAGCTTTTACAAATATAGCTTTATTTTTAAGTGTGTAGTTTCTCCCTTTCTCAGAAGGAGCCTAAATAATGGCATTTTGGCTTTGGTTCAGGGCATAGCTATTTAAATTGGTTGTTCCTGGAATGGTCTAGGGGGTGGTCATAGCGGGCACGGAGGGAGTGCAGGCCTGGCTTCCTTTTTGCTTGCACAGATTCAAAACACTGACTCACTTTCAGAGACCCGGAAGGTATTTTATTTAGAAATATAAATTAATAAATAGCAACAATGGAAACTTCAAGAAAGGAGACTATACCTGAATGTCAAGATATCAGTCAGATCTGCTAGGCTCTGGAATAGTATGTCTCAGGAAGTATAAGAAACCCTGTTGCTTGATATCATTTCAAACTGGAGTGACTAATCTGATAGCAAAACAAAAGAAACGATAGCTTACATCAAAAAAAGAATAGATAAAAAGACTTGTAAAGATTTTCTACTGTAAGTTTTCTGCTATAGTTTTCATATTTGACTGACCATTGTTCGCATAATAATCACTTCCTAGTTTAATAGGTTTCTATCGGATATATATTCTCATAAACACATAGCACAATAATAAAAAGCAAGAAAGTTTGAAATCATTACATGACAATAAAAGTACAGTGAGGCATGTTCTTGCTTTGCACATCTGGAATAAATATTCCCCAGAGTAAAAGAGACTATTGGGTGAGCTTTAAGTCTGTTTTAATTCCAGAAGCTCATGGTGGATATACTGAGTAGAATTCTCTTTTCCTTTGTAATAGATAGAAACACTCAAATGTGACACCACAACATCAACTATAAAGTAGTAGCTGGACTCCTTTGTCATCTCTCTACCCATGTCCATCCCAAGCACTTGATAGCATTTCTAAAATTCAGCCCAGGATGCAAATGTTAGATTGACTGCATTACATACTTTCAGAATGCATTGGTCTCATTTTTTTTAATAATAGCTTAGATTTATTATTATTTATAGAATAAATAATATTCTATAATATTATTTATTATAAATAAATGTAGGAAGATATTTGCTTCTAGTAGTATATAAATACAGAAGCAAATAAGTTTGCTTCTATATTTATTATTTTATAGATATTTAATCCTGTATAGTAAACTACAAAAAAAACTTTGTTTTCCTGGGACAGAAAAAGATGAACCTGACAAACGTCTGGATAATATGTGTCTGGAGTACGTTTCGTTAGCACAAGGAAGTTTTAGCACTTAAACAAATGAGAAAGGATACAGCCTGTCAGGTGAATTGGGAGACAGTTCTGAAATATCCAGACCAGGGTTTGGATACAGCAGGCCAGGGTAATTGGTTAAGTTCTAGAAATAGTGACAGGCCTGGATGGTTCAGGTAGACCGCTCTGAGGCAGGGAATGGCTGGGCCTTTGAGCAGGAATGGTCAAGCATGTCCTATAGGCAGTTTCTGGGAGGCTGGTGGATCAAGAGATGCTCAAGGTGAGCAGTGAAAAGAACACAGAAGCGATTTGTTCTCTGACTGTTTTTGAACTTCTGCTATGTGGGTGGGCTAGGGCTTGCAGGAGCCTGTAGCCAGGAGAGAAGGACCTCGCTAAGATCAGCTTTCAGTTTTCTGTTATCCTCACTCCTTGTCTCCAGCTATTCAGCAACATTGCATCTTTAATGGTTAAGCTCTGGGGCAGGTGGCTATTTGTAAGGCTACTAATTAGATAAAGAGACTAATCTGCACCAGGATGCAGATAATGCATGGAACTGTGCCAAGACCCACAGCTCAGGAGTTTATGACCCCCAGCTGCCATGGCGACCGTGGCTATTCAGTCGGAAGAGCCTTTGTATCGTGGGATAGGAGGCAGCCCACAAGGCAGAGCATCAGCTTCTGTGTGGTTTGAAACATAGAACAGAAAGTGGAAGAGAAGAGACAAGTAGGCAAGAAGGCATTCGACTTTTACCCAAACGTGCAGGTTCTTCTGTGCGCTTCTCCTTGTGAGTCTTTTCTTCTTGCACTGTCTTTACACTTCACAACCCTTACCTCTCGGCCTTTGATTTCTTTTTCTTATCTTTATTTTTTCCAAATGTTCTGTTGTATTTGCTAAACAGAGCGTATTCTAAACGTCAAGCTCATGACTTCAGAAGAAATGGAGATCTATATTCTGGTTTTAATGTATGTAATATAATCATATATTCTGGAGTAGGAAGAGGGTATAGTAATAGATGGTCACGTGCTCAGTTGTGTCCTGATGTAATAATGAATAACGCCCCCTTTTCACCCTCACAAGCAACCTGGATGGGGGCAATGATTGTCCTACTTGTTAGTTGCTCAGTCGTGTTCAATCTTTGTAACCTCATGGACTGTAGCCCACAGGCTCCTCTGTCCATGGCATTCTCCAGGCAAGAATATTGGAGTGGGTAGCCATTCCCTTCTCCAGAGGATCTTCTGGACCCAGGGCTCAAACCTGGGACTCCTGCTTTGCAGGGGGATTCTTTACTATCTGAACCACCAGGGAAGTCCTGCTTAGATTATCCTACTTAGAGATTATGTTATCCAACCCTTGATTTATAGATAAAGAAAGACCCATGGTATTCAAGAAACTTGAACATTAAGCTGAGGAGTCAGCACTCTTGGAAATGAAGAAAACTATTATAAAAGGGGGAACATAAGATGAGTGAAATGAAGGACTGTTGAGGCTAGGCTGAATTGGGAAGAAAGTAAATCCAGAAAGAGGCTGAAAGATGGGGAAAAGCAGGAAAGGGAGGGATCTGGAGCAGGAATGAAGAAAGCCTGAGTCACGGAAACAGGGAACCGAAAGGATAGGAAGTTGTGGGCAAAAACAGAAATAGTGAGTTTATGATGGCAAATTTCAGTTCAGTTCAGTTCGGTCGCTCAGTCGTGCTCGACTCTTTGAGACCCCATGGACTGCAGCACGCTAGGCCTCCCTGTCTATCACCAACTCCTGGAGTTTATTCAAACTCATGTTCATTGAGTCGGTGATGTCATCCAACCATCTCATCCTCTGTCGTCCCCTTCTCCTCCTGCTTTCAATCTTTCCCAGCATCAGAGTCTTTTCAAATGAGTCAGTTCTTCACAGCAGGTAGCCAAAGTATTAGAGCTTCAGCTTTAACATCTGTCCTTCCAATAAACACCCAGGACTGATCTCCTTTAGGAGGGACTGTTTGGATCTTCTTGCAGTCCAAGGGACTCTCAAGAGTCTTCTCCAACACCACAGTTCAAAAGCATCAATTCTTCTGTGCTCAGCTTTCTTTATAGTCCAACTCTCGCATCCATACATGACTATTGGAAAAATAATAACTTTGACTAGATGGACCTTTGTTGGCAAAGGAATGTCTCTGCTTTTTAATATGCTCTATAGATTTGTCATAACTTTCTTCCAAGTAGCAAGCGTCTTTTAATTTCATGACTGCAGTCACCATCTGCAATGATTTTGGAGCCCCCACAAATTAAGTCTCTCACTGTTTCTATTGTTTCCCCATCTATTTGCCATGAAGTGATAGGACCAGATGCCATGATCTTAGTTTTCTGAATGTTGAGCTTTAAGCAAACTTTTTCACTCTTCTCTCACTTAAGAGGCTTTTTAATTCTTCTTCGCCTTCTGCCATAAGGATGGTGTCATCTGCATATCTGAGGTTATTGATATTTTTACAGGCAATCTTGATTCCAGCTTGTGCATCATCCAGCCCAGAGTTTCTCATGATGTACTCTGCATATAAGTTAAATAAGCAGGGTGACAATATACAGCCTTGATGTACTCCCTTTCCTATTTGGAACCAGTCTGTTGTTCCATGTCCAGTTCTAACTGTTGCTTCCTGATCTGCATACAGGTTTCTCAAGAGGCAGGTCAGGTGGTCTGGTATTCCCATCTCTTTCAGAATTGTCCACAGTTTGTGGTGATCCACACAGTCAAAGGCTTTGGCATAGTCAAAGAAGCAGAAATAGATGTTTTTCTGAAACTCTTTTGCTTTTTCAGTGATCCAGCAGATGTTGGCAATTTGATCTCTGGTTCCTCTGCCTTTTCTAAAACCAGCTTGAACATCTGGAACTTCATGGTTCACGTACTGTTGAAGCCTGGCTTGGAGAATTTTGAGCATTACTTTACTAGTGTGTGAGATGAGTGCAATTATGTAGTAGTTTGAACATTATTTGGCATTGTCTTTCTTTAGGACTGGAATGAAAATTGACATTTTCCAGTCCTGTGGCCATTGCTGAGTTTTCCATATTTGCTGGCATATTGAGTGCAGCACTTTCCCAGTATCATCTTTTAGGATTTGAAATAGCTCAACTGGAATTCCATCACCTCTACTAGCTTTGTTTGTAGTGATGCTTTCTAAGGCCCACTTGACTTTGCATTTCAGGATGTCTGGATCTAAATGAGTGATCATACCATTGTGATTATCTGGGTCATAAAGATATTTTTTGTACAGTTCTTCTGTGTATTCTTGCCACCTGTTCTTAATATCTTCTGCTTCTGTTAGGTCCATACCATTTCTGTCCTTTATTGTGCCCATCTTTTCATGAAATGTTCCTTTGGTATCTCTAATTTTCTTGAAGAGATCTCTAGTCTTTCCCATTCTATTATTTTCCTCTATTTCTTTGCACTGATCACTGAGGAAGCCTTCTTATCTTTCCTTGCTATTCTTTGGAACTCTGCCTTCAAATGGGTACATCTTTCCTTTTCTCCCATGCTTTTCACTTCTCCTCTTTTCACAGCTATCTGTAAGTCTCCCTCAGACAGCCATTTTGCATTTTTGCATTTGTTTTTTGTGGGGATGGTCTTGATCCCTGCCTCCTGTACAACGTCACGAACCTCCATCCATAGTTCTTCAGTCACTCTGTCTATCAGATCTAACCCCTTGAATCTATTTGTCACTTCCACTGTATAATCATAACAGATTTGATTTAGGTCATACCTGAGTGGTCTAGTGGCTTTCCCTACTTTATTAAATTTTAGTCTGAATTTGGCAATCAGGAGTCATGATCTGAGCCACAGTAGCTCCTGGTCTTGTTTTTACTGACTTTATAGAGCTTCTCCACCTTTGGCTGCAAAGAATATAATCACTCTGATTTCGGTGTTGACCATCTGATGATGTCCATGTGTAGAGTCTTCTCTTGTGTTGTTGGAAGAGGGTGTTTGCTATGACCAGTGTATTCTCTTGGCAAAGCTCTATTAGCCTTTGCCTGGAGTGGCAGCTGCATGGTGCTAGAGTGGCTATGAGGAGATACCCCACCTCTAAGGGCAAAGGAGAAGCCCCAGCAAGACAGTAGTGGGGGGGTGAATTCACATTTATAATCAAACCTCATTCCTGCCAGAAATGCTCAGAGAGCTCAAACAAACCTTATGTGCACCAGGACCCAGAGACCCCATAGAGACTGAGACAGAACTGTTTTTTAATGTCTCCTGTGGAGGTACGGGTCAGCAGTGGACTGCCATGTGGGCAGGGGCTCTGGGTGCAGCAGACATGGGTATGGCATAAGCCCTCTTGGAGGAGGTTGCCATTAACCCACCATTGAGCTGCCAGAAGTTACACAGGACTGGGGAAACAGACTCTTGAAGGGCACAAACAGAACCTTGTGTGCACCAGGACCCAGGAGATAGGAGCAATGACCCCACAAGAGGCTGACCCAGACTTGCCTGGGAGTGTCCAGGAGTCTCCAGTGAAGGTGTGGGTCAGTGGTGGCCTTCTGGAGTTTGGGGCACTCAATATGGCAGTACCTGCATCTTCATCACCTCCACCATAGTTTGGCCTCAGATCAAATAACAGGGAAGGAACACAGCCCTGCCCTTCAACAGAAAATTGGATTAAAGATTTACTGAGCATGACCGCACCCACCAGATCAAGACCCAATTTCCCCTCAGTCAGTCTCTCTCATCAGGAAGTTCCCACAAACTTCTTATCCTTCTCCATCAGAGGGCAGGCAGAGTGAAAACCACAATCACAGAAAACTAACCAATCTGATCACATGGACCACAGCCTTGTCTAACTCAATGAAACTGTAATGGCAAAGGTGAAACATAAATAGTATGGCCTGGGGCTGTGGAAGCTGCAGCAGGAAGTAAACCACTAAAGATTAACCGAGAGAGTTAAATGAAAGGAGTGTTTACAGAGGTGTGAGCTGGTAAAACAAACAAACAAAAAACCCCAACAAAGAATGGTGATGCATTTAGCAATGAGCAGAGCCAGGTTCAATTGCTGGGTCAGGAAGATCCCTTGGAGAAGGGAATGGCTACCTACTCCAGTATTTTCGCCTGGAGAATTCCATGGACAGAGGAGCCTGGCGGGCTATTGTCCATGGAGTCCCAAAGCGTCAGACATGACTGAGTGACTAACACACACACGAAAGAGACAGAAAGCCAAGCCATTTTCATCCCTAGGCCTTAAAAATCAAGGAGGAATGACATTTGGCTGGTGGTACAGCCATGGGAGAGGTACTGTTCCTGAGAACTCTGGCCATAACCAGATGAATGCAGCTACTGGCAAAATCTTGGTTAGAAAAGAATGTGTGAGGATGGGATCGCTCTTCTTTTACTCTTGAGTCTCCTGCCAAGGCCTCCTGTAGGTTAAATCTGAACAGGAGGCAGAAAGAAGCAGAGAAGCTCAGAAGATGGATCTGACAGGTACTCAGAAAATAAACAGCACTTGGAAGTGTTGTGAAAACAGAGTTGCAGCAATTGGCTGTAGATGTTGGCTTCACCCAGGATGACAGAGAGATAATGGAGAAAGCAGGTAATAGTCTCTCCCAAGGGAGACCCCGGTTTGATTCCTGGGTTGGGCAGATCTGCTGGAGAACAGATAGGCCACCCACCCCAGTATTCTTGAGCGTTGCTTGTGGCTCAGCTGTTAAAGAATCCTCTTGCAATGTGGGAGACCTGGGTTTGATCCCTGGGTTGGGAAGATCCCCCGGAGAAGGAAGAGTCAACCCACTCCAGTATTCTGGCCTGGGGAATTCCATGGACTGTCCATGTGTTCACAAGAAATCGGACATGACTGAGCGACTTTCACTTTCAGAGTTCTTTATACATTCAATATCATCCTGTGCAACTACAATGCATGATAACTGGTTGTTAGAAATATAACCAGAAGGCAACCTAAGATTTTGAGGTCTCATAAGAAGTAAAATTTACTCAAATAGTTTTGGTGTTATCTGTATTCCTCTTATTTACAAATTATAAATCTTTGAATAGGTCATTGTAAAGTAAAGGGCTGGATATGCAGTCCACCTTAAACAACTAGAAAACCAGAGAAAATATATGAAGCAATGGTTTTTGGACAATAGTCAAAGGTAGCTCAGGACAGTAATCCCTGAGAGAAAGGGATCCAGTTATGGGATTGGTAGCAAAGGAATAAGAGCAAAATTTAGAGGTGATGGAGTTATTCCACATTATAGTTATGACTGGTTCTATGACTGTGTACATTTGTCATAAATCATTGAATTTTTCATCTAGAAAAAGTGAATGCTATTGTATATAAGTTGTACTTCAATAAAGATTTCATAGGAAAAAGAAAAATTTAGGCTATAGATGATTTTTTATAAGTTAGCTTTTAAAAATTATATGTTTACATGCTTATTTAAACAAAATGGAATCGAAGGGTATAAAATGTAAAGCAAAAACCTTTTTCTCCTCAAATACCACTTCTTGAGCATTTTGCTAAAAATAATTTAAGCAAATTTTCAGAAATTGTCTACATTATTCCTATTGTTTATTATAAACATTTATCAGATGTGTCTTATGCTTAAAATTTTTTCTTTCCTTTCTCCCTCCAACCTTCTTTCCCTTACTTCTTCCTTCTTTCCCTCCTCAATGCCTTTCACAAGAAGACTCATTGTATGACTTCAAAAAATTTTGGACGCAGAAATAGGTAGATTTACCTTTTTCTTACTGTCTGCATGTACTTCTATTGAATGGATAGAAGTATTCTAATACATTAGTCATTCTTCTACTATTAGATATTCAGATTTACTCCATGTTTTGCTAGATTAAAAAATGCTACAATGACTGCTCATAGGTGTATATATATTTTTATGTCTTGTGCCTAACCATGTGGGGGCGATTGTTTATGAAAATTTTAAAATTTCATGAATATGGTTGAATAACATTTTCAAAAAATTGCTCACTCCAAAAGTATCTATTTCTTTGCATCCACACAGATTCTGGGCATTATCAAACTCTTTTATCTTCACTAATCTGATAGAAAAAAGAAAGCTACCTCCTTGCTTTTCACTAAATAGTTATCATTTTCCTTGCTACCAAACAGAGCACGAGATCATAGGACTGTCTGATAATCCATACACTTCTGAATGACCATATTTGCCTTCTAGATTTTTTGATGAAGACGTATGTGGGGCTTCTGCAGTGGCTCAGTAGTAAAGAACCCACCTGCCAATGCCGGAGACACTAAAGACGCAGATTCGATCCCCGGGTCAGGAAGATCCCCTGGAGGAGGAAATGGCAACCCACTCCAGTGTTCTTGCCTGGAGAATCCCATGGACAGAATCCCATGGACTGGCGGGCTACCGTCTACAGAGTGGCAAAGAGTCAGACACGACTGAACAACGAAGCATACATGCTTTATGTGCACGGCTGCTGAGTGAAACCACTTGTTTTCAGAAATCCCTCCTCCCTTCCCTTCATGATCATGCTGCTGTTATGTTTTCTGTACAGCCCTAACACTTTAGATCCTACAGGAGTAGAATATATGTCCACGTATCTCTTAAAGTTCATGCTTTTAGCCTCTTCTTTTAAATGTTTTTGCTCTCCCCAGTGTTCCTTTCCCACATAGATATTTAATCATGTATACAACAAACCAGCCTTACATGGGACTCTCCTAGTAATGCCATATGGTTTCTCTGAATGAGGATAGATGGAGGAATTTATGGGCTTTGATCATTGCAGTATAACAAATACAATTATGGCATGGGAAATTTACTACTAGAGTTCAAGAGAAAATGGGGTACGCCCCTCCTCTGGATGATTTGTGTGTCTGAATGAATCAGGAGGTTCCCCTACTTCCCATTCTCTTTCATATGTAATGAGGGGGATGATGTGCCCATATGCCTTACTGTTGAAGGATTTCTCTCCACCCCTGTTGTCAATCAAATAATCACTCCTTTAAAACAGAGGAAATGATTTAGCAGTTCAAGTGTTGGCTTTGAAACATTTAGACTTGGTGGCATCTTACAAAGTTTCATCAGGATTGACTTAGTACTTCATTCTGGAAATATCACAACCACATGGACTCCTAAGCTGTTATAGAAGAGCTCTCTCTCTCTGAGAAACTCCAAACCTGGGGGCCCTATTTTCTCTGAGATTGTTCAACATACACAGTATCATTTTCGGAATTGCATCCTTATTGGACAAACAAACTGAGACTCTGATCTTAGTTATCTCTGGTAGGTTTCAGCATTTTAAATAGTAAATGTAAACTAAATATTCAGTTCTGTTCTTAACTCCCAATGCTATATGCATTTTCACACAGAGTGCTTTTATGCCATCCAGTCATTTCAACCTCTGACTCCCTCCTCTCCTTCTGCCCTCAATCTTTCCCAGCATCAGGGACTTTTCCAATGAGTAAGCTATATGTATACACATATCCCCCCCCCTTTTTTTTTTGGATTTCCTTTATATAGTTCCATAGTTGTCCCTGTGAATAAACATGTCACTTTGTTTAGGTAATTCACCATCAGAGTGTTGCTTTCTGAAACTCTAGCAAAAGTTAGCCTTTTGTTTGAGCTTTGTTCTTAAAAAACAGGAGGGAGGGAAGCAAAGTTTTCAAATTCAGGACACCCCCTTAGAATTCCTGCTTTATGCATTGTTTCTAATGAAATGAATTGTCAGGAAGCTGCATGCCCCCTCGTCCTTGGCCTGGCCTCTTTGAGGACAGTCACTATCATCATCGTGACCCGCAGCGTCGGTCAAAGCATTCTTGATTAGAGAACGGAAGAAGTCACGAGAGCCCACAAAGCAATGTTATATGTAGCTGAGTGCTGAGGGAGGTGTGCAGAGGTGGGAAGCCAAGGGTAAAAGCAGAGGTCACCGGAGTACAAGGACGTGCTTTTGTGTGAGAGGCACCACCCGTTGTGTGATCACCAAGACCTCTCTGGAGGAGAGTCAACTCGCTTTGTTCCTACACTCGGCGGGACAGGAAGGGATCTTGTGGGTGTGGGGCCCGAAGGTGGCTGGGTCACCAAGAAACACAGGGGCCTACTTAGCCTGGACCTGAACTAAAACCCATGACAACAATAAAAACATATAGCAGCTTGGCCCTTCTTTCAGGCTTCATCTAAATGTCTACGGTTCTGCGTCTCTTGTCAGCCCCAAGGCTTCAGTCCCTGTGGGACCAGGAGTCTGGCATCCCTCAAAGTTCGACAGCGGTTGGGACCGTCATCATCTGCACTCCAGATCGGAGGTAGTTAGCTCCTGGGCCTCCTGGGTGGCTTCTGGTGCATTTTTCTTCTGTTTGATGTGCTTGTGTCCTTGTTGTTTGTGTGTCTGCGGCAAATCCTCCCAGCCTTGGGAACACAGAGGTGCTGATAAGTCTTCAGTAGAAGGTCTCTATTAAACTATACACGCCTTTTCTTTTTGTTTGTTTCTAGCACCCTGCTGGTGGTCAATGGCACTGTGTCCCCCTGGTCCAAACACCACTGAGGAATGATGTCCTTGTGAGTTTTCTTTAGAAAGCAGTCTGTAGGTCTCAGTAAGGACTCTTTCTTAACATCAACCACCAGCCTGTTGAGAAGCCTGGGCAGACCAATTTTTAAAATTTAATTCTTATTGGAGAATAGTTGCTTTAGAAGGCTGTGTTAGTTTCTGCAGTACAGCAAAGTGAATCAGCTATGTTGTTGCTGTTGTTCAGTCACCCAGTCGTGTCTGACTCTTCGTGACCCTATGGACTGCAGCACGCCAGGTCTCCCTGTCCTTCACTAGCTCCCAAGGTTTGCCCAAGTTCATGTCCATTGCATCAGTGATGCCATCCAGCCATCTCCTCCTCTGATGCCCTCTTCTCCTGCCTTCAATATTTTCCAGCATCAGGGACTTTTCCAGTGAGTAAGCTATATATATATATATATACACATATATCCCTTCTTTTTTTTTTTTTTTGGATTTCCTTCCTATTTAGGTCACCAGAGAACACTCAGTAGGGTTTCCTGAGCTATACAGTAGGTTATTAGTAATCTACTTTATACATAGTATCAATAGTGTCCCAATTGCCCAATTCATCCCATCCCTCCCCCCTGATTGAGGGCAAGAGGAGAAGGGGGTAGCAGAGGATGAGATAGTTGGATGGCATCATTGACTCAATGGACATGAGTTTGAGCAAACTCAGGGAAATAGTGAAGGAGAGGGAAGCCTGGAGTGCTGCAGTTCATGGGATGTCAAAGAGTTGGACATGACTGAATCACAACAACTCTCCCCTGGTGTGTGTGTGTGTGTGTGTGTGTGTGTGTTTGGCTGCACTGCATGGCTTGTGGGATCTTAGTTCCCTGACCAGGGATGGAACCTGAGTCCACAGCAGTGAAAGCCCAAGTCTTGACCAATGGGCCACCAGGGAATTCCCCTGGGCAGACCATTTCATTTGACCAGAACCAAATCTAGTTAATGATCACAAAAAATGAATGCTTTTAGGTTGGTTTCCCTTTGCACACTTACAGAGCTAAAGATTAAATATATAAGCACTCTGTTTCTAAGATATAAGAAGGCAAAAAATTTCAAGGGCTTATTTTTTCATTTTAAAATTTGGATGGAATTCCAAGCATCATGATGAAAATATTCTCTGTGCTAATGGAGAGTTCCATAGATCTTTAATTTCTCCCTTATGTAAGTAACATTGATGTAGCATGAACAGATGGTTCAGGACTCTGTATAAGTGAACTGCAAACTTGGACACGTTTTCTAGTTTCTCTGAGGCTCAGTCTTCTCATCTGTACAATGGGCATACTGACAGCACCTGTCTCCCAGACGTTACGATGATTTAATGAAACAATGCATGCACAATGCTTTCTATGTAGTGAAAAAGACATGTTAGCTGGAAACGTTTCCTTGGTATAAGTATGCAGAAATTTTACAGCTGGCTAAATGCATTTGATTAAAATAAACATATAAAATTAAAGCTTTAAAAAATTACAGGGAGGGGGGAAATTATAGCTGTAGCCCACATTCAGTGGATTGTGTCATTATGCTGTGTTGTTGTTTGTAGTGTAGCGTATGTGTGCTCAATCGTGTCTGACTCTTTGTGACCCCATGGACTATAGCCCTCCTGGCTCCACTGTCCATGGAATTTTCCGGACAAGAAATACTCGAGTGGGTTGCCATTTTCTTCTCCAGGGGAGTCTTCCCAACTGAGGGATTGAACCACTGTCTCTTGCATCTCCTGCGTCTCCTGCATTGGCACGCAGATTCTTTGCAACTTGCACCACCTGTGTCATTATGTTAGATAGAATAAACACTTTTTTGTTGTCTGCCTACACCCTCTCCCCAACCCAGGGCTGATGTATCTTGTGTTTGTTAACTCATTGGGGAGAACTGGAAGTGTATATGATAGCTTTTGCTTTTTTACTTTCTTCTCTGAATCCATGCCTCCCATGCATATATCTCTCGTAGCGCTTTCTAAATTGTATTGGGATCATGCATTCATCTATCTGAATTATCCACTAGGATGAGAGCCTTTTGAGAACAGAGACTGTGTCTTATTAACTTTGTCTTGTGAGCAACTTTTATAGCACTTGGCATCCTGTGGGTCCTGAGTAAATGTTTCATGACTGACCGAATGTATTTCTAAGGACTTTCTGCCAGCTGATAGCAGTACTTGGCTATTAACTACAACCAGAAACATTTTTTTAAATAAAATTAAGTATAAAATGTGTTCAGGTTGAGAAAATATCACAGTGGTACATATGTCATATTTTAATATCAAATCACTTCAAAATATTTTTTAAATTTTGAAACATTTCAAGAATTGAAAAGTTCAGAAATTAAAATAACAGATGCATGTATATCAGTCACTAAAATTAAATATATAGAGATGCTGCACCTTTCTCTATATTTTTATAAAAACATAATGTTAAAATTAGAGGCCTCCACCATCTACTTCTCTGGTCTCATTGTTTTTCCTTTTCTTCCTCTCTGGAGGTAACTGCTACCCTGAAACTATTTTCTCTATAGTAAAAGCACAAAACTACTAAAAAAATTTTTTAAATAGAAGTAGAGACTTTTAAAATAAAAAGTCTCTCTTTAACTTTCTCTCTCTCTCTCTCTCTCTGTTTTTTTCGGTGACATGATTTTTTCTCTCAGCTCTAAAGACCAACTAGGGCAATGGAAAATGTCACAGCACCTCTTTGGCTAGAGAGCCTGACTGGGGAGGGATACAGATTTAAAATTAAACATAACTGTGCCCTGACTTTTGCTTGCTTAATAAAAAAGTGTGATCTAGGTATCAAATCACCTTGCATTTTTAGTCTTAAAACCACCAGTGGCATATCTAAGCACCAGTCATTTCATTTTTCAAAAAATCTACATCAGTTCTGGAAATAGTCAGTAACCTCTTTGTCATGGGTGCCTAAGAATTTTTCTGCCTGAGGAGGAAAAATTAAGAATTTTGTTCATTTTTAAAGTGATAGACTTATCTTCTTCCACCTTACCCTCACTATGTGCATGCAATTCAGCAGATATACTCCAGAATATACAATCCATTTGATACATCTTGCTACACTGTAGATTCAGATTTTTTTAAAACTTGAGGTTTAATTCACATATCACATATCATGAAATTCATTTTTTAAATTGTATTTAACCAATACAGTTGATTGGTTTTTAATTTATTCAGAATGTTATCCAACCATCATAGCTAATTCCAGGATTTTTTCATTATCCCCAAAAGAAACCCCCTACCCTTCTAGCAGTTACTTCCGATCTCCTCTCCTCCTCTAAGCAACCACTAATTGACCTTTTGTCACTTTGGATTTGCCTGTTCTGGACATTTCATATAAATGGAATTATACAATCTGTGACCTTTTGTGACTGGCTTCTTTCAAGTTTCATTTATGTTGTAGAAATATATCAGTACTTTGTTCCTTTTGATGATTGAATAATAATCCATCATAGATCACATCTTGTTTAACCTATCATCAGTTGATGGACATCTGTGTTGTTTCTACTTTTTGGCTGTTATAAATAATTCTGTTCTGAACGTTTACATAAAGGGTTTTGTTTGAACATATATTTTCAGTTCTCTTGGGTATATATGCCTAGGGGTGGAATTGCAGGGTCATATGGTAAGTCTATGTTTAACTTTAATTCAGGAACTGCTGAATTATTTTCTAGAGTGGCTGCACCATTTATATTCCCAGCAGCAAAGTATGAATGTTCCAATTCCCCACATCCTCAGCAACACTTATTATTGTGTATCTTTTTTATTATAACCATCTAGTGATTATGAAGTGGTATCTTGTGGTTTTGATTTGTATCTCTATAACGACTAAAGATATTGAGCTTTCATGAACTTATTGGTCATTTGCATATGTTCTTTGAAAAAATATCTATCCAAATCTTTGTTCATTTATTAATTAGATTGTCTTTTATTGTTTAACTACTGTAAGAATTCTCTATGTATTCTGGAAACTAGATTCTTTACAGATATATAGTTTGTAAATATTTTTTCCCATCTTGTGGTTTATCTTTTCATTTCTTGATAGTGTCCTTTGGTGAAAAAATATTTTAATTTTGATGAAGTCCAATCTATCTATTTTTTTCTTTAGTTGCTTGTACTTCTGGTGTCATATCTAGGAAACTGTTACTTACTTCATGATCATGAAGGTTTAGCCTCATGTTTTCTTCTAGGCATTTGATAGTTTAGCTCTTACATTTAGATCCTTGATTCATTTTAGATTAATTTTTGCATATTGTATGAGATAGGGGTCCAGTCCCATTCTTTTAAATGTGTATATCCAATTGTTTCATCACCATTTGTTGAAAAGCTTATTTTCCCCCTCTGCCCTCTCTCCCCATGAGTGACCGGCACTCTTGTCAAAGTCAGCTGCTCATGACTGTTTAGGTTTATTTCTGGGTTCTTTACTATTTCTTTGCTCTGTTTCTCCTGACACCAGTGCCATGCAGTCTTCGTTACTAAAATTTTGGGGTAAGTACTGTAGCTTTGGAATTGGAAAGGATGAGTCTTTGAATTTTGTTACACTTTTTCAAAATGTTTTAGCTATTATGAGTATTTCCACACAAATTTTGCGATCAGCTTGTTGGTTTCTGCAAAAAAGCTAGCTGAGGTGTTCTATAAGAACCTGGAGGGACAGAGTGGAAGGGGAGGTGGGCGGGGCATTCAAGATGAGGGTGCATGTGTGCACCTACGGCCGATTCATGTTGATGTATGGCGAAAACCGTCACAGTTTTGTAATCATCTGCTAATGAAAATAAATAACATTTTTAAAAAGCTAGCTGACATTTTGATAAGGATAGTGTTGAATTAATTTGGAAAGTATTGGTATCTTAATAGTATTGTCTTCTAATTCATAAACATGCAATATCTTTTTATTTATTTAAGTATTCTTTAATTTTTTTCAGTCATGTTTTATATTTTTTCACTGTTTACATCTTGCACTTCTTTTGTTAAGATCATTCATTAAGTATTTTATTCTTTGACACCTTTATAAATAAAATTATTTTCTTAATTTTCAGATTACTTATTAAAAGTGTATAAAAATACAGTTGCTTTTTGTGTATTGATCTTATACCCTGAAACCTTGCTGAACTCATTTATTGGTTTTAATAAATTTTTTGTGTGAGTGGATTTCTTAGGATTTTCTGTATATAGGAGTATGTAATCTACAAATACACACAATTTTATTTCTTCCTTTTCAATCTCAAGGCATCATATTTCTTTCTCTTGTCTGATTGCCCTGGTTAGAATTTCCAGTCTCTGTATTTGTGAATGAGATATTGGTTTATAGTTTTCTTTTCTTATGATAGCTTTGTCTGGTTTTAGAATAATTTAGAAAGTGTTCCCTTCCTTGTATTTTTTGGAGGACTTTGTGAAGGATTCATGTTAATTCTTTTCTTTAAAATTTGGTAGAATTCACCAGTGAAGCCATTTTTTTTTCTAGGCTTTTCTTTGTTGGGAGTTTTTAGCTATTAATTCAATTTCTTAATTTTTATAGGCCTGTTTACATTTTGTATTTCTTCTTGATTTAGTTTAGTTAGATTGTGTCTTCTTAGGACTCTGTCTATTTCATCTAATTATTAATTTTTAGCATTCAATTGTTCATGGTATTTCTTTATTGATTTTTTTTTTAATTTCTGTAAGACTAAATAATACTCCCATTTTTTTTCCTGATTCAGTAGTTTGAGTCTTTTCTCTTTTTTCTCAGTCACTTTACCTCAAGGTTTGTTGATCTTGTTGCTCTTTTCAAATAACTAACTTTTGGTTCTGTTGATTTCCTCTATATTTCAATTCTTTATTGTATTCATTTTCATGCTAATATTTCTTTCATTTTTCTCATCCTGGGTTCAATTTGCTCTTTTCTAGTTTCTCTTATAAATTTTATTCTGAGCAGTGCTTTCATCACATCTCATATGTTTTGGTGTGTTGTGTTTTTTATGTGTGTGTGTTCCCAAGATGTCTATGAATCTCTCTCTTATTTTTTCAGTAGTCTATGATCTCAATTAAATACATTAAAATCTAGAGTGATTCAAATCTCAAACATCTTTTCACTGTTTATTTTCATAGTCACTTAAGTATAGTTATTGGCCTGGCATAGCTGAAGTTGTGTCTTTTTCTATTCTGTAAGCCAAACAGCCTCTTTTCCTAGAGATGTGGACTTAAACTAGAGCCAGTCACACATTTCATACATGGCTTATGGTTGTTTTTATCTTCTGATTAATTATATTTTTGTACTCTTTTTTTTAAGTCTTAAACACATAATTCAGATTTTTCAATTTTCTATTTTATTCATTTTCATACTAATATTTGAGTTTTTGAGTTTTTCAAAGTTCACTATTGTCTTGATATTCCCTTGCTTTTGTGAACTATCATTTTTCCCCCCCAAGTGAGTTATTTGACATACCATCATTCTTCCAGTTATCATTTATAAGAACCTGAGTATACGACATGAAAGTCCAGTAAACTTACGACTTTGGGGGAAATCTGGCTAAGATTGAAGGTGTGTAAAAAAGAATTACCCTTCATTTGTTTAACAGATATTAAAAGAACTCCTACTGTGTTGCCAGGTACTGTTCAAGAGTTCACAAAACTGACAAAGTTCCTGGCCTTATGGAACTTACATCCTAGTTATGGGAAAAAGGTAATACAGGTAAAGAAATAAGCAAATAAATATAGGTGTCTGGTGTTAATAAGTTCGAACAAGAAAAATAGAGCAGGTCAGGGGAATAATATTTAAACAGAATGTTTATTTAAGGAAGGCCTTTCTGATTAGAAGTCATTGATTTGAAATCAGAATAAAGTGAAAAGTGAGCTATATGACTGTCTTAAGATGAAAAAAAAGCCTTTGAGGTAGGAGTTTGCTGGGTAAATTCAAGGAGCAACAAGGAGCCCTGTGTAGCTAGAGATAGAGGATGTAAACCAGTAGGTGAAAGCAGAGAGGTAACAGAACCAGGTCGTTTCAGGCCTTGGCTGCATATAGTAAGAACTCCCAGCTTTCTCTGAGTTGAGTGGGAGCCTTAGAGGTTTTGAACAGAGCTGTGACAAGATCCAGCTTATGGTTTGAAAGGGTCACTCTGGCTTTCGTGGAAAAAACACAGTGTAGGGGGACAGGCATAGACACAGAGAGACAAATGAGGAAGCTGTTTAATACGCCAGGCAAGAGTTGATGCTGGTTTAGACTATGACAGTAGGAGGGAAACATTCAATGCTGTTAGAGTTGGTGAGAGAAACATGGAAATATACAGCAGCTAAGTGACATACTTCTTTTAGTTTTGATTGTTTATAGAATTCACAGGAACCAAGTAGAGATTTATCCTAAAATGAACACTTGACTATTCATCAGCTAGATTAAAGAATAAAAATATGACCAATACCTTAAAAGCCTTTGTGATCCCCTTCTCAATCATGTCTTGCTCCTGCCTCCCAGAGTTAACCATCATCCTGCCTTTTTTGATCATTCTCCTAAGCTTCTTTATAGATTCCCAGTGATACATGCATCCCTACACTAATCTTGCCCCTGTGAGATAGAGGTTTCTGGGAGGAGATGAGTGACCAGGACTGCATGGTCACAGTCTGGCCACAGCTTTTCTGAAAGTCGACAAGACCCTTCACCTGGAGAAGTCTTTGGGCAAGGTCTTGTGTGACTATTGGGAAACACTGGGCTGGCCTACTGGAGTTGGGCCAGCAACCAGGACTGTATTGGGGACTGGGTTCTAGATGTCTAGCAGGAAAATCATAGTAAAGGGAGTTGCTTTTTATTTTTTTTGCTTCTCAGCTAATCACTGCTGCTCAGTTTCTAAGTTTACCTCCAGCTCTTGAGAGCGGGTCAAGGCAGAACACTTCCCTGGAATGAACTGAGTGTCTTCCACTGATCTAGGCTGCAAGGTGTCGGGTGGACAGCAGTAACTTACTCAGCATGTAGTCAAAAGAAGCCAAGACCAGATAATAATTTTGTTGGGATCACCCAGACATTCTCAGCTCATGAAGAAAAGATTTTGAGTCACATTGTTCCAGTCTTAGCTAATTGCCCTCTCCTTCCAGTATAGCTTATCATCCTGGGATATCCCTTCAATCACCTTCTTGGAATGCCTTCAGTTTTATCCTGTTCCCTGCATCTTATGTTTTGTGAGCTTCGAGCTTAATTCTACCATTGTTATATTCTTTCATAATCATTTAGGCTAACCAACATACCATTTTTTGGATGCTCTTTATTCCTTCTTATATCTTTATTTTTCCATCTGGGACCATTTTCCTTTGGTTTGAAGAACAGCCTTTGGAATTCCTTTGATGCCTGTCGGCTAGTGGTGAGTTCTTTTGGAGTTCTTCTTCCTATTATTTTAAAAATGTCTTTATTTTATCTTTATTCTGCATTGAGAATCAGCAGTGTTTTTTTTTAAAGAATTTAATGTGAACATTTATTGATCTTCACCTGACTTTCTTTTTTTCAGCATTATCTGTTTGGATCTATTTGGCCCTGCGTGACTGGCTCTTTGGTGCCGCATTCAGCCATCTGGCTCTTCTGAAATGGGAACTTCAGCAACTTTTCATCATTTCCACCCTCATTCTCTCTTCTTGACTGACTTTCCCTGTTCCATATAGAGGGTTTACCTACTGATCTTCTAGACTTTCTACCTTTTGACCTTGCTTCACGTTCTCCTCTTCAGTAATCTTGCTCTGCTTCTTCAGACCAGGCTTGGCACAGTTTCTTGGCTACACTCTTGGCTCCCTGCTTGACTGTCATCCAAATTCTCTTCCAGCTCTGCTGCTTATAGCCACTCTGGAGAAATCTCTCTCCAAGTTAGGCTTGGATCATGGAAGCTCTGACCTCGGTACAATTTTTGTGGAAATGATTTTTTGGTTCAGTTCAGTTCAGTTCAGTCGTGTCTGACCCTTTGTGACCCCATGGATGGCAGCACGCCAGGCCCCCATGTCCATTACCAACTCCTAGAGTTTACTCAAACTCATGTCCTTTAAGTTGGTGATGCCATCCAACAATTGCATCCTCTGTTGTCCCCTTCTCCCACCTTCAGTCTTTTCCAGCATAAGGGTCTTTTCAAATGAGTCAGTTCTTCGCATCAGGTGGCCAAAGTATTGGAGTTTCAGCTTCAGCATCAGTCCTTCCAATGAGTATTCAGGATTGATTTCCTTTAGGATTGACTGGTTGGATCTCCTTGCAGTCCAAGGGACTCTCAAGAGTCTTCTCCAACACCACGGTTCAAAAGCATCAATTATTTTCAAATTATTACAAATGACTTAAAATTTGATTTAAAACATATATTCA
The DNA here is from genome assembly GCA_007570785.1 of Antilocapra americana. NCBI lineage: Eukaryota > Metazoa > Chordata > Mammalia > Artiodactyla > Antilocapridae > Antilocapra > Antilocapra americana. The sequence goes on from ML662442.1 coordinate 23,633,465, forward strand.
GAGTCCTTGTTACAATGATCTTATAGTAAATTTGTTTGACTGATAGAATGGTTTTAAATGCTTCTGAGTGAAAGCCAGTTTCTTTTTGAGAAAAGCATTCTACCAAGGGTTACTTTTATAGCAGATGTGGGAAAAGGAGGTGCAGCTCAATTTGTGGCTTTGATTTTACTTTGATTTTACTGTGTGTTTTACTTTACTGGCCTGGATCTCACTTTTCTCAGCTATAATATGTGGAGACTCATTATTACAAAGTGTTATGAGAACCTTAAGTGGATGATAACCATGAAAGTGCAAAGAGTAGCCAGACATTTTGCTATTTTGACATTTTGCTACATTTGTGTTCATCTGATTTTGAAATTTGTGCTCTTTTTCCAGTTTCACAGAGGAAACATCATCTGCATATTTCATCCTGTTGTGATCAATTGTAAGAAGGGATATAGAAGTTAGCTCTAAGTTTCCTTTTCTTTTGGTGTATGGAAACCAGTCTTTAATATTATTGTCCTGTTGTTTTTGTGGTTTCCCTTCCTCTATGTCAGCTGCATTCGTGTGAAGGGCTTTCTCCAAGATTAAACATTTGCCCCATTGGCAGCTTTTCTGAATTTTCATCTGCCAAACTCTTCACATACAGACTATATAAAGCCAATTTTTTTTTCAACTTAAAACATGACTATGTCCTGACACCTCATCATTGTCAGGACCTTGCAGGGAAATAAGGCAACTGTTATAATGCAGGATTGAATATGAAGATGAAATTGTGATGTGGGGAGAGAGATCAAGAGTATTGAAGGAAAGTTCTTTCTATTAATAGTAAAGAACAATCCAGTGGCCTGATTGGATAGGAACATGGTGTCAGTGATAATGAGACAGAGATGCAAAAGTCTGGCAAGCTGAGAATAGTGGGTGTGTCTGGGAGTGTTTCGCAAGTCGAGAAAGCCATTGTACTTTTGAAAATGGGAGATGGTCTCTGAATTTGTGAGGTTAATGCTACAGCTGGGAGGCTGAGTCTGTGGGCTCAGAGGTATGTGCAGCATGTGTTTGATCAGTTTCCCCACTTGGGACTGAAGAAGGGGGCATCAAAAAGAGTATGCTCAAAATAGGCTTGAAAGTATGAGCCAAGTTTTGGGGAATAAATCTTGGCTTGAATGTAGAGTCTAGAGAATTTCACTGTTGAAATCTTTTGCTACAGAAAAAGTGTGATTTGTTTTGAACTTTTCAACATAGGAAAAGCACAAAAAATATTTTAGTGCCTCCATAAGCATTTGTGAGTCTCCTGTTCTTCCTCTCCCCTCATCTCCAGGAATCTGGCACCAGCTCTGCCTTTTAGGGAATGTAGCATGGAACTAAGCATGATAACAGTTTTCATGACCTTATTGTGTCTTTGGAAACCAAGAGATATGGGTCAAAACTGGCTTTGAGAAAGCAACAATTGGAAACCTCAGTTTTTCTATTGAAAGAAACTTTGGTAGAAGTCTTTTTATAAAGTTTATTGCTCTTATTCAAGGACTCCATGGACATTTGCTCCTACAACATACCCAGGCAGTAACATAATCTAATGCCAGGAGTATCCTCACAGGTGTAGATCTTTATTCCATGAGTGGATCACTAGCCCAAGGTCACCTAGGATGTTGGAGGAGAGGTTGGGACCAAGCCACAGCCCTGATCTCAAATTCTGTACAAATAACTGTCTGCAACTCCCTTAAAATGCTGATGCAAGATATCCTTGTGGGAAAGAAACAAAGGAGCAGTACTATGGCCAGGTAAACTCTTTAATTTGTGCAAAGAGCTCAAATAGAGAGGTTATTTTATTGGACTCTGGAGCCCTGAAATCTTGAACTAATTCTGTTGCTAGCTGTACTGGGGCTGGACAAGTCACTTAGTTGTTGCGTGACTCAGTTTACTCATCCAAAAATGAGCTTGGTGATGCTTGATCTGTCTATCTTAATAGGGTTCTAAGGAGATGAGGTGAAAAGTGAGGTGTTATATAAGATGTAATATTTGGCATTATGCGTGAGTGCTCAGTCGTGCTAGCCTGTCAGGCTCCTGTATCCACGGGATTCTCCAGGCAAGAATACTGGAAAGAGCTGCCATTTCCCACTGGAGGGAGTCTTTCCATCCAAGGGATTGAACCAGAGTCTCTGACGTCTCCTGCTTTGACAGGTGGGTTCATTACCATGAGCATATTGGCTCTATATTAAACAAGGGCAATGTAACAAATTATCTTTTCAAAGCAAATTGGCATTTAATAAACTCTTGGTGCCTAAGAGATCAATGAGTTATATCAGAAAAAGCAATAGAACAGGAGTCAGGAAATGGGAGCATGACAAGTACCACGAACAAGTTATGAAAGCCAGCTAATCCCCTGGGTCTTGAGTGTACTGAGCATGCACACACACACGCCAAGTTTGTCAGCTGGATAAGGAACTGCAGAATGTTGGAGCAGGAGGAGACCTTGGTAATGATGGGAAATCAAGACCCCGAGGACTTAGCTGGCTTTCATAACTTGCTCATGGTAAGGTCCCTTGTTCTGCCCACATATTACTGACTCCTGTTCTATTATTTTTTCTGATATAACTCATTGCATCTCTTAGGCACAACCATGGTAACTTACACCCTAGATGAAGAATTAAATGACATTGAATTCTAGCTATAAGTAATATTTTTAAAAGGTCTTAAAATTACCTCCATGAGCTATTTTAAACTTTCTTAACATTTTTTTCCCTATAGCTCTACCCTCAGAGAAATACTTTAAACACAAGCATGAAGAAACAAACATTTACTGTAAATTAATTATTGTTTCCATTTCAAAAAGTTGTGAAAGATTTATAGAACTCCCCAAGATTTACCCAAGTTGGTTTCTAAGAATATTTTCCTATAATTATAAACATGCAATTATAGGAGTGGTTGGGAGGATAATTTCAAACTTTTTTCCCCTCTCATTTCTTCTTAAGGGGACAAAATCCCATTCAATAATGCAATGTTCATTATTGAAAAATATTAATGTAACATCAAAAGATATTGTCAGGAATAGGAAATATAAATCTTGTAAATGCAATCAATTCACATTTATCAGAGTCAGGACTATACACTATTTATTTAATTTTTAATACTTTATAAATTACATGCAGAAAAGAAGCAGGGAAATGTTTTAGACTTGTTTCTGGCCAAAATGAAAGCAAATGTTTTTGTGACATTCAGATATGTTCATTTTTCAGTTAAGTTCAATTTACATTTAGGAGAGCCAGATATAGTTTAAATGCAAGATATAGGTTTATCAGGGATCATCCCTGATAAAAATTCATATTGCTAAATCTCTTTCAGCTCAATGAATCTTATGCCAGTTTTGATTCTTAATCATGAGGTGATTTTAAACACAGGTAGTAATGCCTCCTTAGTCCCAGTCAAGCTACACTCAAGCAACTGCTTTTGCTTAATGACTTAATATTACTGGCAAATTAGGAAAATAATCCATATGAAGATGCAGAAAGTATTTACTTTAACTGAAGAGGTGCCATGACCTGTACACATCATAAAAATTAATATTCAGTTCAGTTCAGTCACTCAGTGTATCCGACCCTTTGTGACCCCATGGACTGCAGCACGCCAGACCTCCCTGTCCATCACCAACTCCCAGAGTTTACTCAAACTCATGTCCATTGAGTCAGTGATGCCATCCAACCATCTCATCCTCTGTCATCCCCTTCTCTTCCCACCTTCAATCTTTCTCAGCATCAGGGCCTTTTCAAATGAGTCAGTTCTTTGCATCAGGTGCCAAAATACTGGAGTTTCAGCTTCAGCGTGAGTTCTTCCAGGGAATATTCAGGACTGATTTCCTTTAGGATGGACTGGTTGGATCTCCTTGCAGTCCAAGGGACTCTCAAGAGTCTTCTCCAACACCACAGCTCAAAAGCACAGCTTCAGCGCTCAGCTTTCTTTATAGTCCAACTCTCACATCCATACATGACTAGTAGAAAAACCATAGCCTTGACTAGATGGACCTTTGTTGGCAAAGTAATGTCTCTGCTTTTTAATATGCTGTCTATGTTGGTCATAGCTTTTCTTCCAAGGAGTCTTTTAATTTCATGGCTGCAATCACCATCTGCAGTTATTTTGGAGCCCAAGAATATAATGTCTCTCACTGTTTCCACTGTTTCCCCATGTATTTGCCATGAAGTGATGGAACCGGATGCCATGATCTTAGTTTTCTGATTGTTGAATTTTAAGCCAACTTTTCCACTCTCTTCTTTCACTTTCATCAAGAGGCTCTTTAGTTCTTCTTTGCTGTCTGCCATAAGGGTGGTGTCATCTGCATATCTGAGGTTATTGATATTTCTTCAGGCAATCTTGATTCCAGTTTGTGCTTCATCCAGCCCAGCATTTCTCATGGAAAATTAATATTGCATTCACCTAAATACTCTTGGATTTTTTTTTTTTTGCTACTTACTGGAGATAATGAAAAATCTTGACCTCCTAGAAATTTTATTGAGAGAGAAACTAATTTAAATTAAAAAAAGGAAAACAAGCTAGAAACACTGGGATTTCTTTGTTTAAAGTTGTGAGGGAAAACACATAATAAGACGTTTATAACCACCACTACTTTGTTCAAAACATTGCTTCAGGGATGGATCTGACTCAGTCCTGAAGTGTGTTCACAGGACACCTCCCTTCTGGTGTGGCCAGAACAGAAGGGAAAATGAGCCAGTGTTCACCAAGGCACTTCAAAAATGAAGATCGCACCACAGAGGCATTTATTTGAAAGTTTATATGTTCTAAACTCTTTTAAAAACATGTTGAATCTACTAGTGGTTTGTCTGGACTGTTACTGGACCCCACAGTTTGAGAGTTCAGTTGGCAACACCTGGGCTTCTAAAGGGCCTTTTTCTGCCAAGGTGAGTGCTGTCAAGGGGGCACTCCTTCGACTTGACACTTTTCATCTGGAAAAGCACGCTGGCTCAGCAGCTGGAGCAGAAGGCGTCTGGATGGTCGCCGTCTGTTGTCACCTAATTGACTGGAGCACTTGGAACTTGAGGAATGTAGAAACAGTGGGGAAGGTGGATATCAGCAGTACCTTTGAGACAGTTCCATCATTTTCTTAGATAGCTGATAGAACCAGATTCCAGGGAGAACAGACGAAAACTAACAGCAAAATGGGAGGAGATAATGTCCTGGGCTAAATATAGTCCTAAAGGCTCTATTTCTAAACAGAGGGTTTTAAATGCCACTTGGGAGTTTTTTTGGCATTCTCAGTGTTCTGAGGCACTTGTTCCCTTAGCCAGCTGAAATCAGCCTTGAGGTCTTCCCATCCTCTGTGTCAGGTAGCTTTCTGATCTTTGGTTGAGGATAGAGACAGTGATGAGATTGGATTAAATGCGGCATACAGAGCTTTGAGGGAGAAATAAAATCAGAACAAGTGTTGTCAGAACCAGGTGTGTAATTGTAGAAGATGGATAGTGAGTTGATTTTGAGGATATACCAAGATCCTACCACAGGCATGGTCTGTATATTTGGAAGATAAAGCAAGAATAAATGATATGGGAAAGGGAGGCAAATCTAGAGAAACAAGTAACACTGAAATTGCTTCTGGGAGTGGGGACTACCAGTTGATAGCAGATGCTCTCATATCTCCTTGAGTTGCTGTTTGTTAAGATCCTATAGCAGAAGTTGCTGAAGAAGCTAGAAACCAGATCACCAAGGTTTTCTTGTTGTTTATCCTGGTTTTGATGTATTCTGGGAGGTATACTTAGCATCACAAATCCCTATGACACAGATGTTTCCTCCATGTTTATGGAAGAGATGTGTCATAGTTTGGGTTCTCCTAATACAAGTTCTGAGATTTATAAACAGTAAATGTGTTGGGAAGTGCTCTTGGCAACAATGCCTTTGAGAGGTGAGGAAAGCAGGCTTAGGCAGAGAAGAAGCTGAATTACAATGCTTTTGCAATAAAGCCTTGGCTCCTCCTACTGGGAGTTCTGCAGCTGGAGTAATGCTTGAGAGTTATTCCAAATGGGGGCCTGGATGTCAGTTCTGAATAAAAATCAGTCGCAGGATGCACAAAGAAAGTATTTTTATCCCTATTATGCAGGTAAAGTGATTCAGAGTGTTAAAGTAAGTGCCAAAAGTTACACAATTTCTAAGTGGAATAGCTGGGGTCTGGTCCCACTGCCACTGAACTCTAGACCCATGATCACAGCCAGATAATACATCAACCCTCGTGGAGGAGGATGGAATAGGGTCTCCCATTGGCCCAACCTAAGAAGTAAAATAAATGTGCCTCTGATTTTCTTTACAGTTATCTGATATGCATTTTTTTGTGTATGTAATATAGGTAATAGCACATACTTTATTAAATATCATCTTTTATTGATAAAATTTTCAAAACAATTTTCTTTGCCACTAAAGGTTTCCTTTATAACTTACAGTTTAAAAGTAACTTCACATAAGACTCCTCTTTTAGGTCTTATGTCAGTTGATCTTCTCTTAAAAATAGACCAGAAAACTGTCTCAATGTTTTAACACCAAATAATCTCACCTGAATTAATGTACTTCACCAGTTCAGTTTAGTTCAGTCGCTCAGTCGTGTCTGACTCTTTGCAACCCCATGAACCGCAGCATGCCAGGCCTCCCTGTCCATCACCAACTCCTGGAGTTTACCCAAACTCATGTCCATTGAGTTGGTGAAGGCATCCAACCATCTCATCCTATGTTGTCCCCTTCTCCTCCTGCCCTCAATCTTTCCCAGCATCAGGGTCTTTTCAAATGAGTCAGCTCTTCGCATCAGGTGACCAAAGTATTGGAGTTTCAGCTTCAACATCAGTCCTTCCAATGAACACCCAGGACTGATCTCCTTTAGGATGGACTGGTTATATCGCCTTTCAGTCCAAGGGAATCTCAAGAGTCTTCTCCAACACCACAGTTCAAAAGCATCCATTCTTTGGTTCTAACCTTTCTTTATAGTCCAACTCTCACATCCATACATGACTACTGGAAAAACCATAGCCTTGACTAGACGAACCTTTGTTGACAAAGTAATGTCTCTGCTTTTTAATATGCTCTCTAGGTTGGTCATAACTTTGCTTCCAAGGAGTAAACGTTGTTTAATTTCATAGCTGCAATCACCATCTGCAGTGATTTTGGAGCCCAGAAAAATAAAGTCAGCCACTGTTTCCACTGATTCCCCATCTATTTGCCATGAAGTGATGGGACCAGATGCCATGATCTTAGTTTTCTGAATGTTGAGCTTTAAGCCAACTTTTTCACTCTCCTCTTTCACTTTCATCAGGAGGCTCTTCACTTCTTCTTTTTCTGCCATAAGGGTGGTGTCATCTGCATATCTGAGGTTATTGATATTTCTTCCAGCAATCCTGATTCCAGCTCGTGCTTCATTCAGCCCAGCGTTTCTCATGATGTACTCTGCATATAAGTTAAATAAGCAGGGTGACAATATGCAGCCTTGACATACTGCTTTTCCTATTTGGAACCAGTCTTTTGTTCCATGTCCAGTTCTAACTGTTGCTTCCTGACTTGCATACAGGTTTCTCAAGAGGCAGGTCAGGTGGTCTGGTAGTCCCATCTCTTTCAGAATTGTCCACAGTTTATTATGATCCACACAGTCAAAGGTTTTGGCATAGTCAAAAAATCAGAAATAGACGTTTTTCTGGAACTCTCTTGCTTTTTCAATAATCCAGCAGATGTTGGCAATTTGATCTCTGGTTCCTCTGCCTTTTCTAAAACCAGCATATACATCTGGAATTTCATGGTTCATGTATTTCTGAAGCCTGTCTTCGAGGATTTTGAGCATTACCTTGCTAGCCTGTGAGATGAGTGCAATTGTGCGGTAGTTTGAGCATTCTTTGGCATTGCCTTTCTTTGGGATTGGAATGAAAACTGACCTTTTCCAGTCCTGTGGCCACTGCTGAATTTTCCAAATTTGCTGACATATTGAGTGCAACACTTTCATAACATCATCTTTTAGGATTTGAAATAGCTCAACTGGAATTCCATCACCTCCACTAGCTTTGTTTGTAGTGATGCTTCCTAAGGCCCACTTGACTTCCCATTCCAGGATGTCTGGCTCTAGGTGAGTGATCACACCATCATAATTATCTGGGTGGTGAAGATCTTTTTTGTATAGTTCTGTGTATTCTTGCCACCTGTTCTTAATATCTTCTGCTTCTGTTAGGTCCATACCATTTCTGTTCTTTATTGAGCCCATCTTTTCATGAAATGTTCCCTTGGTATCTCTAATTTTCTTGAAGAGATTGCTAGTCTTTCCCATTCTTTTGTTTTTCTTTATTTCTTTGCACTGATCGCTGAGGAAGGCTTTCTTACCTCTCTGCTATTCTTCGGAACTTCGCATTCAAATGAGTGTATCTTTCCTTTTCTCTTTTGCTTTTAACTTCTCTTCATTTCTCAGCTATTTGTAAGGCCTCCTCAGACAGCCATTTTGCTTTTTTGCATTTCTTTTTCTTGGGAATGGTCTTGATCCCTGTCTCCTGTACAATGTTATGAACCTCCATCCATAGTTCATCAGGCACTCTGTCTATCAGATCTAGTCCCTTAAATCTATTTCTCACTTTGACTGTATAATCATAATGAATAATAAACATAATAAACGTTGAACTATTGTAGTTGAGAGTTTTCCACTCTCTCCACACAGTAACTATGTGGGTTTGAGTAAACAGTGGCCAGAACATAAATATGGAATCCATGGTTTTGAGAAGTTATGAAGTTTACCTGAGGTTACATAGTCCATGCAGGTGATCCAGGCCTCACATACCCCTTCCTGGGATATGAATATCCTGTGTGCTCCTTATACATCGCCTAACCCTAAGGAATATTCCACCAAGGCTCTTTAGTATCCAGGAAGTTATGTGTTGTACCATATGAGTCAATGAAAGAACCAGGGCCAATGTATTTTCAGTGCAAAAGGTGCAGTCAAAACCACTGCAAAGAGGCACTGGAGCTTGGATCTACCGTGAGTTCTTAGGAAAAATAGCTGCTTTGGAAAGGCACTAAGAGTTTCAATAGAACATATTATCTATTTTCTTTGAATAAACTCCATTATTAGTCAATGTGACCTGGGCTTGGGTACCACATTAGAACCAGTAACAAAAAAATATTGATCCTACAGCTTGTGAGAAGCATAAAGCAGGCATGGGTTTATCTCAGCGCTTCCATAAATGGTGACTTTGATTCTAGTTATTTGAAGGCTTCTTAACTATTGTTATTTGAAAAAGATCCAGTTAAAACAGCATTTGCCTGGATTCTTGGGTCAACAATTTCACTTCTAGTGGCAGAAATATACTACTTAAAAGGATTGCGTCTATTTTTTTTAAAGTTTCCATTTTGGTCACTCAGCCAAAGTGAAGTCTTGGAAAATATTTCCCACACGCTCAAGTGTGGGGAAAATGTGTGTGTGCGTGTGTTTGTGTGTGAGAGAGAGCGCACACTCAAATGAATTAGCTGCATCTGAATGAATTATAACAGTAAGCATGGCTTGCTCAATAGACCGAACCTGTTAGGAATAGCGCTGAGACTGGCTAAGGTTCGATCTGGGCTGCTGAGTAAGTGTTATTTTCATGATGTGTGGATCACATAGTGAGTGTTGGGAGATGTGTCCTTGGAAGCAGTGGTTGAGGCTGTGGCAGGAGTCAGCCTCTGTCTTCAGAGATGTCTCACACATGCCAATGACTCTGGCACACTGCTTGGTCTAATCTCTGGTAGGGTCAGGGTAGTGCCACCTTTGTTGGGATAGTGTCCAAAGATATGCTGCTGCCGATAATTAAGACAGACATCTTTTAGAACAGATGGATAGTACAGGAAAGGTGACTGACAATTCCTAAGTTCGACAGGGAGAACTGAGGTTACAACAAAGCAGTTTTTGGTAGAGATTGAAATGTCCATGGTTATGCACATAAAGTTACTAGGTGTTGTCAAGAACTGAGAGCTCTGATTTTACCATACAACCCAGAAAATAGGATATCAGCATTAGGAGTCTTATCATTTGACAAATTTAACCATTTTAAGGAGAATTATTAGGTCCTGGGAATTGAGGGCCACAGAAAATATTCAGGACTGAATCAAATAATTGTGTTGTAGGTTGTAGTGCCAAAAACTTTAAAAATGTCCTTGGACTTCTTTGAGCAATTGTTTCTAGGAATTTATCCTAAATAATTAAAAATATGTGCAAATAATTTACTACAAGGATTCTTTGAAACTTCTCTTTAGTTAAAAATTAGAATAAATGAAGTATTGCAATCAAGAATTTGTTAGATTATTTTGAATCCGCACAATAGAATCACATTTGCAGATAAATATAAATATGATGGGATAGAGATATGTTTATTATATATTTATATATAAAGGTAAATATGTTTACTACTTTGAAATATTTCAAATGCACAGAACAGTTGAAAGAATGATACACTGATTATCTGTTAATGACTTGCAATACCTTCTCTTTCTCTTTCCCTGTCTACTTATATATGTATATACGCATTCTTTTCTTTTGCTAACCCTACTGAAAGCAGGCTACCAATATCACGATGTTGTATCTCTTACTACTTCATTCATCCTGTCTCTTCCAAGAATAATAGTATTCTTTTTCAAAACACCATTACCATACCTAATAAAATCATCATTAATTCAATTACATGATTCACAACATTTAAATTATCCTAAAAAATTTCTTGTTTTTTTTTTCTGACCCAAATTCAGACGAAGTTTCACTCAAGGCCTCAACTGCTGTCTATCTTCAGTTCCCTCAGTCTAGAACACTGTTCCTCTGTCTTTCCGTGAGAGCAAACCCTTTGAACAGTCCAGCTCAGTCTTCTTACAGAAAGCCCCAAATTCTGGATGAATCTGTTCCTTTGTAATTAAATTCAGGTTAGACATATCAGGCAAGAATACTTCATAGATGATGTATGTGCCTCCTATAGCATTATGTCAGGAGGCGCACAGTATGAGGCAATTGCATTATTAGCAAAGTTTGGCTTGACTAGTAAGTGCCTTTCCTTAAATGCACATTTTCAATTTAATGCAGTCTGATATTTTGAAATGCAGATGGATATTTATTGATATGGAGTGATGTTCATGCTCTATTAATTACAAATAGAAAATTACAAAACGCAAAGTTCTCAATTTTGTTAAAAGTGCTTCACACACACACACACACACACAGAAAGGTCTAGGGGGATATAAATCCCAAGGCATTTATAGCTGTTATGTTTATATGTGACGTGGTTGTCACATATATGTGAGATGTCACTTATGTGCAGTTCTTGACTTTCGGTGATTTTAATTTTTTTTGTTTGTTTTCCTTAATTTTTATGATGATTCCATTTCACTTGCATATTTTAAAAAGTTAGTAAAATGGTTTGGATGCAACTGATGATCCAGTCTATTTTACATAGGTGAATATTGTGTGTGTGTTCTCCTTTCACCCTTCCCTGTTTTGGTGAAAGTAAAATTAAATATTTTGTCTGCAGAGTTGGAGCTACTTTTATTATTACATCAGACCCTACCGGGCATATTTCCCTAGGAAGGAGCTGTTAAGTTAATTCAAGGAGAAAATTCTCATACTTCTTTCCAGAATTTCAACATGTATATTTTAATAATCACAGTGTACTTAAATAATATAATTTATAATTTAAAATAAAGTCATCACAGAATAGGAAACATTTATTTCTTGCTTCAGGATAGCATAAAAGTGCTGTGGTTTTGGCCAATTTTTATGCATTTGCCTTTCAAAGTGATATATACATTTGTGGTCATCCTCTGGATGTTTGAGTTAAGGGTGTGTGTGTGCCTAGTCACTCAGTTGTGTCTAACTCTTTGTGACCCATGGACCCACCAGGCTCCTCTGTCTGTGGGATTCTCCAGGCAAGAATACTGGAGTGGGGTGCCATTCCCTTTTCCATTTGAGGAAAGGAAGTAACCTTTATTTAGCATGGTCACAGGGAGCTGGTGAGTCAAGGAGGGGTGAACCTAGACTTGTTGACCGCTGACCCATTAGTATACTCCAGGTGGTAGGGCCAGCGAAGACCACAGGCTAATGGTTCTGGGCAAGGTTTGGAAACCATCTTGGCTAAATAACCGAGTTGAAGATGGCCAGATCACAGCCTCCTGCCACCTTTGTTATGGATATGCAGCCTGTTGTTGCTGGAAGCAAAGGTTGCCACTGCCCTTGCAGCAACGCTGACCGGGCCAGAGGCAATGATATTGGGTTCTCTCCTTGGGGAAAGCTTCATTTCATCCCTGGGAAGGCAGACAAGCTGGTGCAAAAGGAAACCCACACCTAGTAACTGATACACAGCAGTGACGTCCTGCTGGGAGATCTGCAGAACAGGGCGAGATGGACTTCAGCATTCCATTCACTGTGAGCAGGATGTGAGAGATTAAAAGGGAGTTGGAGTGGGCTGCACAAGGCTAAAAATTATCTACTAGAATCACTGATATTTTCCACTGGAAACATCAAAAGCACCCTTGGTATATACTTGCAGGAATAAATCCTCTGGAATACTATTTCTGGGAAATGTAATAAGGTTAGTGCTAGGCAAAACTGATGAGTAGGTGGTGTGATTTTTATAGTATGCTTCTTCTTTTTTTAAAATTTTTGACAGGGCTGGATCTTCATTGCTTTGTGCGGGCTTTTTTCTCGTTGAGGAGAGTGGGGGCTACTCTTCCTTGCAGTGTGTGGGTTTCTCATTGCGGTGGCTTCTCTTGATGTGGACCATAGGCTCTAGATGGAGAGCTTCAGTAGTCGCAATGCATAGCTTCACTAGTGTGACTCACGGGCTCTAGAGCATATGCTCAGAGTTGTAGTTGTAACGCATGGGCTTAGTTGCTCTGTGGCATGTGGGATCTTTCTGGACCAGGGATTGAACTGATGTCCTTCACACTGCAAGGCAGATTCTTAACCACTGGACCATCAGGGAAGTCCTGCTACTTCTGTTTTAATGCCCATCTCCACCAACCCTGGTATCCCATTTTTCTTAATACTATATTCCTTTCCATTGAAGAATCTGTTCTCTATTTTCCACCTCAGAATTCAAGGAATAAATGCACTTTGCTAAATCTTGGTGGAGCTGAAAGAATTCTAGACTAAGCTTCGGAAGACTTGGGCTCAAGTTTGAACTGTATTACATGTGTAACTTGGGCAGGTCTCAGCTTTTTTTTTACCATCTGTAAGTGGGAGTCATGGGCTTCCCAGGCGGAACTAGCAGTAAAGAACCTGCCAGCCAATGCAGGAGACACAGGAGATGTGGGCTTGATCCCTGGGTTGGGAAGATCCTGGAGGAGGGCACGGCAACCCATTCAAGTATTCTTGCCTGGAGAATCCCTTGGACAGAGGAGCCTGGCAGGGCCACAGTCCATAGTCACAAAGGGTTGGACACAACTGAAGTGGCTTAGCACAAACACAAGCAAGTGGGAATCATAATCCAATATTTAACCTATGTCTTAGTATGTAGACAAGGAAAGGAATGAGAACTCCTGCTTGCTGGGCATCTGCAGATGTGCCAGAATGTGTGCTAGCTAACACATGTAGCAGGGTCTAAGCTTGAGCCCAGACTACCATCAACATTTGGAGCCTGCGATGTCTAGGTGCATTCGGTGACCTGGCAAAATGAATCTTCCAGAAGTTTGAGAGAACTTAGAAGCACCTGGGAAGAGAACTTATCTTGAGGCAAGAACAAGTTCAGTGGACAGCTTGGTTCTCTAATATACTACTAGCAGAGAGGAGTTTCTAAAAGGCTATTTCTATGAAATAATGTAGGAAAGCTGCATGTGGGAGTGAGAGGATAGTTAAGTTGGACACTAACAGGAAAGGACAAGTAGCCAGCATTTTAACTATGAGCTCTGGTTATGCATAGTTTTCTCTAGGAAGACATTTTCAATTAAGACATGAGGCAGGTGGTCTTGGGAGGCTTGTGGATAATCTTTCGTGGATTCCTTTAGTTCAGATCAAGAAAGTTTTGAGAGAACCTAACTCCTTCATGTCCAGAATGGGTCTTGCCATTTCGAGTTACATAGGAAGGGGATTATATCAATGTAGGCTGAGTATATGGATGCAAAGGGACTCTGGGGCAATAGGCAATCTCTTTATAAGCCTATGACTTACTTTGTATATTCATAAGAGCTCTTTTATGTAGGAGACCCAGCTGAATGGGAGGTCTCTTTATAAGGGAGTTAAAATGAAAATAAAGACCATGTGATAATGATTGATTATAACGAAAGGCATCATATCATTTTGGCCAGGAACTTGGTGCCTGTGTAAAAGACCCAGGATGCGGTCTCAGGCGTGCCAAGGCTGGTGTACTGAATCTAGACATGCAAGGCCAGGGATTTCCCACAACATCGAGGGAGATTCACTGACTGACAGACAGTACTCAGGCTGCGCTAGCCCTTCTATATCCCAGGAAGGATGTGATCCTGGAGTTCAGGAGAGGCACTCCTGGCAAAAGGCACTTCTGTTTAGGGACTGAAGGACTAACCACGCCATGAGTCGACAATTCAGCTGCAATGTTGGAAGGGCTGTACAAGGGAGTCAGTGTGCCAAGTGTCTGCAGACAGAGTGATACATGTCTTCCTGGGGTCGTGGAGAGGTTATCACAGCTCGTCTATATTACAAAGTTTACATCAGGTCCTTTTTCAAGGAAACTTTCTCTTGCTAGCTGGGTAAGCTGTGGAGATACACAAGTCCTGAAGGAGGAGACTCTTGGGCAGTAAGTGGATTCAAGGGGGTGATTATTCACTGAGGTGTATTTCTTATTCTTGATGATGCTTTACCCTTTGGTGTTGTATGTGTCAAATCACTTTCTTCTTATTTTCCATGCAAATGATTACTCTTCATTAGAGAGTCATTGTGTTCTATTTTTAGGTGATTTTAATGTTTTACAAATTGCTCTTCAGTAACTTAAAAACAGAGTGTTTACAGGCTCCAGGTTGTCTGCCCACTTGTGAGTGGGGTCTTGGGCCGGGTCACTCAGATTCTCACAGGATTCATTACTTACCTACATTGTGGTCTGCAATGCACACCACACGCCATGGAGGTAACTATATAGCCAGCTTTTGTCTGCAATGAAGGGGCAGGAAATCAAAGGTAACAACTACTTCCTGACCAATTCAGCTCTCTGTCATAGAGTAGATGTTCGTTTGATTATTTAAACACAGAGCGGGGAAAACAAGTTCCAAACTCCGAAGGCAAGCAGCGGCCAGGATGCCCTCCAAATCCTTTGGGGGCCACATGTCAGGCCTTGTTTTCACCCAAGTTCATTGAGGTGTAAGAGAAACTTTATATAGGCAACAAGTAACTGGATATGTTCATTGTCCGAACATGCAGGGAATTTTGTTAATAATCACTGCACAAAATGGGGGGGGGCAGTCAAAAGGAGACTTTCTCTTTATGCCTAGTATCCCTGAATTCAGTACTAGGATCCGGGGCAGGCTCTGTCTCACCTCCTGCACTGTTGTTTTAACCAAAAGTTTCACCTCTCTGAGATTTGAATCCACATGGATGGGAGGCGAGGCTGGTCAAGTCTACTCAACCCAACAGTGAAAAAGCAGCATTCATCCTGCTCACACATCTTCTAGAAAAGCAGATAAAATGGGACATAGAGAGACCAAGGCTTTCTATAAGAGGAAGATGGGTAACTATGTGGACATACCAGAGATGTCTTTCTTGCTTGAGCAGAAGAGAGAAATAGAAAGCTAAACCCTCACATTTACACAGATGAGAAGATCTCCTTGTAGAGAAGATCAAAGACCTGGGTCTCAGATGAATGTTCCTGTTTGGTTTTCGTGCAGAATCTGGCCAACACTTTGAGGTTACTTCTGCAAAAATTCAAGTAAAGAAAACAGAAAACCAGCAACTCAGGAGAAATGCATGAGAGACACAAGAGATCTGAATTAACTGGCAGTGTCTGGTGGGTAAAGATCTAAACTCCAAATTCCTGTGACTGAGATCCCCCAATTCTGGCACGTTCCAAACAAATTTAAGGAAGGACAAAAATTATTCTTTGGAAAGAGAGGCGTGGAAGGAAATGGAAGATAAAGAAGAATGGAAAGGGAGCAGGAAGCTGCTCTGAAAGCTCCTGTTCAAGACATAGAAGCAGAGGGTAGAGAGGAATGACATCCCAATTCATTTATTAATACTCCTCCATTCCTTACATCTGTCCATGTAGGAAAGAGAATAACAGAGACCAAGACTTGCTGCCACACACCAGCCTTTGAAAGCAGTTTGCTTATTTTAATACTTCCCAGATGGATGCTTTAAAAGCTTCTCTGTGGTCCCTTTAAAATGTAGCATTGCAGTTGTTGGGGTGGGGTGGGGTGGGGTGGAGTGAACAGGGGAGGGTATAAAGGCCAGCATTTGAAACTGACAGCCCTTTTGTTGTTGGAAGGCAATGAGGAAAAACCAGGAGTTGAGGGCCGAAAGGACACAGCTTTCCTTCTCCTTTAATGCCAGGACTGGGACACATTTGGTGAAGCCCAGTGGGGAGACCGATCTCTGTCAATGTTGTGTGGATCAACAGGGAGCTTTTGTCTCTTAGGATGTCAGTCTAGCACCTTCCATCAGCATTCAGTTCACTCAAAAATTTAAAACACCTCGTCCCTACCTCCTCTCCTACGTCCCTGAAGGATTATATTACTGTAATCAAAGTAACTCCAGATAGAAAAGACCTTGCAGGTTATCCAGTTCATCCTCTGTTAGTGCAGGGTTTCCTTCTTCAGCCTGGCCCTCACTGTCGTGCTCTGTCTGGTTCCTAGTGTCCTGAGGGAAGGAGTTCCTCACCCTTCCCTGGGGAGGCTGTTCTCTAATCCAGCAGTTCTCACCGCCAGGAAGTCTGCATTGATACCCATCTCAAGTTCTCCCTTCTTCAGCTGGGTCCCATGACCTGCCAGCACTGAGTTTGTACCAAGTCTCTCCCTCGGTGGCTGCATGCTATTTCCCACCTTCGAGCGTCCGTGGATTAAAACCCCTTTTGTGTCATTCAGTATCCTTTATGCATCCTGTCCTCCATTCTGGAGAAAGGCAGGTCACTTTTGGGGATTTCTTCTACCACGTTTTGTTTGCATCTTTCCTCATATGTGAGCACGGAGTAGAAGTCTAATTTTCATAATACAGTGGGGGGTGCTATTAAAAACTTGTTTTTGTAACCCCAGTGATTCTAATATTTTCCCAAACTGTTAATGATTGTAAAGCTCTTGTGTTTCCTCTCAATAGGCTTATTCTTCACAGATCAGCTTTGTAATACACTTGATGATGACAAATTATGTTTGTAGAAACGAGAACATAAGTTTAGAAAAGAAAGATACATATCCTTAAGCAACAAGATGAAAAGTCAGCTTTGGGAGAAGAGCTTGTAGAAACATCTGCAATGTAGCTTTGTTAGGCTGTGCTGTCAGGATTCTTGAAGTAAATGTCTTTATTTTTTAACTTTTTATTTTTTATGGGTATGTGCTATGTGGTTAGTCATATGCGACTCATTGCAACCCTGTGGACTATAGCCTGCCAGGTTCTTGTGTCCTTGGGGATTCTCCAGGCAAGAATACTGGAGTGGGTTGCCATCCTCTCCTCCAGGGGATCTTCCCAACTGAGGGATGGAACCCAGGTCTCCTGCACTGCAGGCAGATTCTTTACTGTCTGAGCCACCAGGGGAGTCTTTTATGGGGTATAGCCGATAATAATGTTGTGATAGTTTCAGGAGGGCAGCAGAGCGACTCAGCATCCTCCCGCAACGCCCCCTCCCATCTAGGCAGCCACGTAACACTGAGCAGAGTTCCAAGGTAAACAGTAGGACCTTGCTGGTTATCTGTTTTAAATAGAGCAGTGAGTGAAGTCAATGTCCTTTATGCCAGAGTGGTCTCAGGGCTGTTTGGTGCTACCACCTCATAGAACATGTGGTTACATGTGAATGACACCCTGAGCCATAAGACCAAAGATTCAGACTCCTGCGTCTTTTCAGGCTGTCCAGGGTGGACTGTCTAATCAGAGAGGTTTTGTACACGTATCTAACGTGGCGGGAAATCCCCTTTTAAAAAGTAGGGAGACTGTTAGAAGACATGGCATCATTCTAATGACAAGTCTAGGCTCTGGAGGCAGACGATATTTTTGAATCTTGGCTCTGGCCATTTTTTTTTTTTTAAACTAGGGCAAGATACTCAGTTTTCTTATCTGTAAAAGGAAATATTAATCACAGATTATCTCGTAAGATTTTGGCAGGGTCTGAGGTAATGCTCGCAAACCAAAGCACAATGTTTGGCACAGAGTAAACACTCCTAACATGCTCTAAGCTTACCTAGAATATCTTTCTGAAAGGTTTTGCCAAATTATGTACCAGGATGCTCTTGTAGCATTGTTTATGATGGTTAAAAAAGTTGGACACAGCCAACATACCCAACAGTGGAGGACTGAAGTCTGGAAAATTTCATTAACAATTCAAATTAATTTAGAAGAGCAGAATACAAAGATGTATAAATAGTATGATCCCAGTTTCATATTTTATATATATATACACATACATAAGCTCTCTCCAAATTGACACTATATATGCATCAAAAAAGATTGGATGCAAATGCACCATATTGTTAAGTGACTTGTTAAGGGTAGTATAAAAGTGGTGTTAGTGGTAAAGAACCTGCCTGCCAATGCAGGAGAGGCAAGAGATGCAGGTTCTATCCCTGGGTTGGGAAGATCCCCCAGAGAAAGGAATGGCAAACCACTCCCATATTCTCCCTTTTTTAAAAAAAAATATTTATTTATTTATTTTCTTTACATTATTGTGTTGATTTTGCCATACACTGACATGAATCCATCATAGGTATACATGTGTGGTGGGCTATAGTCCAGGGGGTTGCAAAGGGTCAGAAACCACTGAGCACAGTTACACAGTTAACGATAGCTGATATTTTTTTTTCCTATTACTAGCAGATATTACTTTTATTTTGCTATTTCCAGAGATGGAATGTTTCATTATCTGGGGAGATATGATCTCTGTGAAATAACCTATATAATTTATGTTTTTAATATTTTAGAGTAAAAAATATCCTTAACCTAAGCCTCTACAAAGCCCTGCTTTATATTCAGCATTGGGACATACTTTTTTATAATCAGCAGAAAGGAGATATGGAAAATGATCTTCTTTATCAGTAGGTCTTGCAGCCTGTTACTCTGTGATTCATCGGAAGTAAGCCCTGGGGAGGACTCAGTCTTGCTGGTTCCCCACCTCTGAGCTGTCTCTTTCATGGCATGTTCTGAGTCATCTTCTGCCCAGGGAAGTCCTACTCACATCCTCTGCAGAGAAAAGAAAGATTATTCGTTGACTTTTAAGTTAACAGGTCTGAGTCTGAGTTCTAGCCTTGGCACCAGAGATTGGAACATATAGGGAGAGAAAGAAGCAGAGTGTGTATGGCATGTGTCAGGATGCACTTTACATAACAATGAGACCAGGGACCAAAAAGCTGTATAGGATGAGGCTGTCTTCTCACTTCACATCCTATGCTCTTTCCTCTTCATCTAGCAGCTGGCTTCTTATGAATCCTTATTATTTTTTTTTTTTTTGGTCTCGGTTCAGTTCAGTTCAGGCGGTCAGTCGAGTCTGACTCTTTCCGACTCCATGGACTACAGCACACAAGCCTTTCCTGTTCATCACCAATTCCTGGAGCTTGCTCAAACTCATGTCTGTCAAGTCGGTGATGCCATCCAACCATCTTATCCTCTGTTGCCCTTTCTGCCTTCAATCTTTCCCAGCATCAGGTCTTTTCAAATGAGTCAGTTCTTCACATCAGGTGGCCAAGGTATTGAAGTTTCAGCTTCAGCATCAGTCCTTCCAATGAATATTCAGGATTGATTTCTTTTAGGATTGACTGGTTGGATCTCCTTACAGTCCAAGGGACTCTCAAGAGTCTTCTCCAACAACACAGTTCAAAAGCATCAATTCTTTGGCACTCAGCTTTCTTTATGGTCCACCTCTCACATCCATACATGACTAATGGAAAAACCATTGCTTTGACCAGATAGACCTTTGTTGGCAACGTAATGTCTCTGCTTTTTAATATGCTGTCTAGGTTGGTCATAACTTTCCTCCCAAAGAACAAGCATCTTTTAATTTCATGGCTGCAGTCACTGTCTGCAGTGATTTTGGAGCCCAAGAAGATAAAATCTGTCACTGTTTCCATTGTTTCCCCATCTAATTGCCATGAAGTGATGGGACCAGATGCCATGATGTTAGTTTTCTGAATGTTGAGCTTTAAGCCAACTTTTTCACTCTCCTCTTTTACTTTCATCAAGAGGCTCTTCAGTTCCTCTTCACTTTCTGCCATAAGGGTGGTGTCATCTGAATTATCTGAGGTTATTGATATTTCTCCAGGCAATCTTGATATCAGCTTGTGCTTCATCTAGCATTTCACATGATGTATTCTGCATATGTTAAATAAGCAGGGTGACGATATACAGCCTTGATGTACTCCTTTCCCAATTTTGAACCAGTCTGTTGTTCCATGTCTGATTCTAACTGTTGCTTCTTGACCTGCATGCAGATTTCTCAGGAGGCAGGTAAGGTAGTTTGAAATTCCTATCTTTTTTTTTTTTTTTTTTAAATTATTGTTTTAGCCATACATTGTTATGATATCACCATGGGTTTACATATGCTTCCCCTCCGGGTCCCCCCTCCCTCCTCCCTCCCCCCCGGGAAATCTCGCTGCACCAGTCCCGAGCATCAATCCTGGGCTGGCGATTGATTAGACACATGACAATTAACATGCTTCAATGCCCTTCTCCCATCTCATCCCACCCTTACCCTCATCCACAAAGTCCACAAGTCTATTCTATACATCTGCGTTCCTTTTGTTGTCTCCCATGTTGGGTTCTCATTACTGTCTTTCTAAATTCCTATCTATTTTAGAATTTTCCACAGTTTGTTGTGATCCACACAATCAAAGGAATATGGGAATAATAATGAAGGTGTTAAATGAAGTAACCTCTTAGGGAGTCCATGGTTGAACATGATATATGCCCAGTTCGGAATGGTGCGATGACAATCTTGGATGAAGAAACTGAAAGACGCTGATTTAGAGCCGAAACAGTAATTCAATGACCCAGTTCCTAGGCAGGTACTCGCTTTACCACTTCCCAGGTAGCCCTAGTTGTAAAGAACCCACCTGCCATTGCAGGAGATGTTAAGAGACCTGGACTTGATCCCTGGGTTGGGAAGATCCCCTGGAGGAGGGCACAGCAACCCACTCCAGTATTCTTGCCTGAAGAATCCCATGGACAGAGGAGCCTGGCGGGCTACGGTCCATAGGGTTGCACAGAGCCAGATACGACTGAAGTGACTTATCATGCACGTACTCTCTTTACCACCGCAGGCACACACACCCTCTGACACAGAATGTAATTATTTCCATGAAAGAATGAATTTGGAAGTAAATGCAGTGTCCTCTTTTTATTTGCTTATGTAATATTTCAGGTATGAATCAAAAGAAATTTTTGACCCAGATAAAGCTCTTTGTCTACCCACTTGGTCTACCCTATTCTGTGTTCAGAGTTCTATTATAATGATATTTTTAAGTGAAAGAATTGACTGATACTGATGGATTTACAAGTGAAACCATATGTCAAATCACACCTTATGAACTAAGACTTGGACTCCTTGTGATGTTTTTGTAGCCTTCATCTTGTTTGGCATATTTATTCACATATGAAGAGTGGTCAGGGCTGGGTCTTTTCTAGGACTTGCGAAGCCTTCAGACCACATGAGGCATGCTCCAAAAAGCTAAAGTCCAGGGATGTCCTTACTGCAGCATCAAGGTAGGTAACCTGTATTTTTTCTGGACCCTGTTCCAGGCTACCATTAGCCACAGTTTCCTTTTCTCATCTCAGAATTGGAAACATTTGACAAATTATGTTTTGCCCGTGGTTATTTTGAGTAGCTGAGATGCCATATCTGATATGGCTCATTATCACGATATTTATATTATGAGCAATATCACATTCCTTTTTCTTTTCTTTTTTTTTTAAAATTACAATCCTTTTCTTCTTGCCAAATTCAAGATGGCTGAAGGAGAGCCTCTGGCTCCTGCAGCGGCTCGGTGCTGCAGTCTGCCATGTGTCTGCTCCCCTGACCCTGGGAACGCGAAGTAGGCTTCTAAAGAGTCCACTGTTTGCTTTGAGCCTCACGCTGGGCCCCTGCTGTTGACCACATTTTGAATGTTTTTCTAATGATTTTTCAACTACTTCCTTGAAAAAAAGGTTCATTTCTGGAATCATCTGCTGGTAATTAGGGTGACCAGTGACTCATCTTCTATTATAAGGCCTAGATCAGGATTTCACGGGCAGTGGTGATCAAAGTCACCTCGTATTGTGGCAGAGTATTGGTTCATTGAGAGAGTTTGGGAATCACTTAAAGTCTATAAGCTGGAGGCTCTTGGTCAATCTATGGTCCTTGTTGATAATGAGGATTATTGGAATTTCTAGTGTTTTATAGTTGCAAAGCAATTTGTGAATATTAACTTATCCAATAGAATTCTGGTTATACAGCAGAATTTCCTATTAAATTACTCAAATTCTGTTTATAACAAGTACAGTCTAGGTACTTTGGATTTAAATATTAGTAGAACGTGACCCTACTTTCACAATTTTCATAGGAAAGTAAACTACAGTCATTTACTTGGTACTCACAATAACCCTGTGATGAGGGATTTATTTTTCTGAGGTATGATTATTTGGGCTGCGAGAAGTTGTGTCAATATATTCACATTCAGAAGGGACCATGCAGATCCTCAAATACAGGCTTCTTTGCTCCAAATGCTTGCTCTTTCCCATGAGCCTGGGCTCTGGACTCTGATGTCTGCATTCTCATCCTGAGCTCCACCACTAACTAGCTGTGAACTTTCTCAAAAGTTATTGAGCCCCTATTAGCTTTGGCCTCCCCAGCTATAAAATGGGGGCAATAATCTTCTTGCCTCCAGTACTATTGTGAAGATCATAAGAGATAAGCATGTGAAATGTTTAGTGCAGTGCTTAGTGCTTAGTAAACCTCAACAAATGCTGCTGTGATGGGGATAACAAGAATCATCATGACTACAGCCGCAGTAGGAAGCCTGCCTGTTAGACATCCTTAGAAGCTTCCAGATAAAAACGTCATGTTTGCAGAAGGGCAATGGGACCAAGGAGGTTATGTCAGTTTCCATTCTTGTTTGCTTTGATTATGGCTATACATATATATATATATATACTAATTTATCATTTATTCAATAATGAATAGTTATTAAACATATATGCCAGGCATCAGTCTAGGTGCTGGAAGCTTACATTCTAAGAACTATTTAACCTTCAGAATAATTGCTTGACTGATTATTTTCAATATCTGCATTTTATATGTGAAGGAAATGAGACTTAAGAGAGTTATATAATTATATATAGCATCTCCTTCTCTCTCTCTCTCTACACACACACACACACACACACACACACACACACACACACACACATGCACACGCACACGCACATGCACACTCACACATAATTTGCCTACAGTTACCTGGCTGGTTAGTGGCAGAGCTTGAATGCTAATTCAGGCCTTCTGCCACCAGGTCCAATGCTGCTTATATTACTATCTGGAGCAAGACAGCTCTTTCATCCTAGAATCTGCTTTACTTTCTTTGATGAAGGGATGGAAGTGACCACAGACCACCATACATGTTATGCAAATCTAAAGTTTTAAGTTGCTATAATTATAATTTATTCAGAGAGGTCCAAACAATTTTTTTTAATTTAAAAAGACAATATATTAGATGACAGGTGATATGATAGATTCCCCTCTTTCCAAATAGATTCATTCTATAGACAGGTAGATATTTACCCTTAAAGTCACCCAAGATACTCCATAATCATTTTTTCCCTCACAACCAATTTCACTGTCGAATAACATCCTTTCTTTTTGTATTGTACAACGTAAATATCTAACATAAACTTGAGCAGTCACAGGCCAATGTGAAGCTTTTACATGGCACTCAGAATGTTTAAGCTGAATTAAATTCTTTCTCATTCTAGAAGCAGTAGAATGAAATACCAGCTGATTACCCTCTTCTCTATATAACACATGAAGAGGGCTATTTAATCCAGATTAGTTCCTCTTTCTTTTTTTTTTTTATTGTTTTTGCCATACAATGCCATGATATCACCATGGGTTTACATATGCTCCCCCTCCAGAACCCCCCTCCCTCCTCCTTCCCTCCTCCTTCCCCCCGGGAAATCTCGCTGCACCAGCCCCGAGCATCAATCCTAGGCTGGTGATTGATTAGACATATGATAATTAACATGCTTCAATGCCATTCTCCCATATCATCCCACCCTTACCCTCATCCAGAGAGTCCACGAGTCTATTCTATACCTCTTTCTTTTCATAAATAAACTCTAAACCCCATGCTTTTCCTTTTGGAAATTATTATTATTTTACCATGTTAGAGTTATTTAGCACGACAGTCACAAACCTAAGATGCTTAATTTCAGCCCAGAGATTTTGGATAGAATTGCTCACTGTCTGCACCTGTATTTCGTCCTTCAGCTTGAGGAAGCAGGGTCTTGGAAGTCCCTCCTGAATGTGTAGTCTTATCCAACACATTTGAAGGTGGGAGCTTGAGAACCAATGAATAAAATTGCAGGCTGAACCTTATACACCTCTGAGAAACAGAAACTTTCCTAAGATCCCCTGTAGCACAGACCTGCTTCAGAATTTATTCATTCTTATTTATATTCCTCTACTTGGCCTTTTCTACAGAGCACTCTTAAAAATATGTAGTCAATCTATCCACTCACCACAGAGCAGCACTGTGTGTATGTGTGTGTTAGTTGCTGGTTGTGTCCAACTTTTTGCGACCCCACAGACTGTAGCCCACCAGGCTCCTCTGTCTATGGAATTCTCCAGGCAAGAATACTGGAGTGGGTTGCCATTCCCCTCTCCAGGGATCGAACCTGTATCTCCTGTGTCTCCTGCATGGCAGGCAGATTCTTTACCATCTGAGCCACCGGGGAAGCCCGTAGCAGCACTGACTTCCAGATAAATGTAGTGGGATCATCACTAAGCTCCTATGGTTTTGAACCTTAATCTTGAATTCTAACCTTCAAAATCAGATAGATTCAAGGAGCATATTTTTTCTTACTACCTATTTCACTGATCAGCATCTCAAAACCACTTAACTGTATATCAGTGACCTAAAAACATTCACATGTGAATGAAATGATACCCCTTTGGGAGCAGAAAAATGAAAGAAATGAAATCATTTCTGAATTTCAAGATGATGAAATAATAATCGTATAAAATGGACAATTCTGCGTTACTTATGAATGAAACTCCTACTTCATGAAAACTTCAATGAAATGCCACATATAGTTACAGTAGATGAACATTTATGTAGGAGATAGAGGAGTCTAACCCCTGGAGTGGCAAATGGAAACCCATCCTAGTATTCTTGCCTGGAAAATTCCAAGGACAGAGGAGCCTGGTGGGCTACAGTCTATGGGGTCACAAAGAGTTGGACATAACTGAGTGACTAAACAGCAAAACAACAGTAGAGAAATCAAAACCTTATGCTCCGATATCTATTCTACATCAAATCTGTACATTTTCAATGGGAATTTAAATATTATTAATGGTGTAGAGTAATGGAGAATGTTTCTCACAAGCATTGTCTCTGCCTCCCATGACATTGCGTTTTGGGAGATGATTGTGAACAAGCATAGACCTGATATGGTTATCCATCTGGGCTGAGCAGACTGCAATGCATGTCAGGTTGTTCCAGGAGTGAGTGGATGGAAGGGCCAGCTGCCCTTGATGAGCAGAACTGAAATCATCACTCAGGCAGTCACCAGTGAAAGCCTTGGGTGGATGCTCCTAAAACCCAAGTGCCCGTTTAAAAATTAATTGCATTTGACATTGGAAACACACATCATGGATCTCATGTGGATGACTTTCCTTTGAGGTCTTCAGTGCTCACTGCTGTGCTGCAGATGTGCTCAGCCCCTGGTAACTACAAAATGCAACTGGGGTGATCCAGGCCTTTATAGTTGGATGATGAGGACCAATCATCAGAAATCAGGAAATGGGATGAATCTGAGAGTTTTCCATGGTGTGGGGAGGCTTAATCCCCCAAAGTATATAATAACACCCAATCAGTCTCAAACACATTCTCACTTTGATGGTAGCCACCACAATCCTCTGTAGTAATAATGAAGAATTATTCTGGGTTAAAGTGTTGATTTCCCTCGAGAGTTTTCTTTTGGTCATTCAATGTTCATGTATTCCTTGCTCTGTTTCTTTGCTTTTTCATCTCACTTACAGGTTTATAGATTCAGGGCTTAAAAACTGCAACTTCAATCCTGCAACTGGAGATTGAAATTCTGTCCCCAGTTGTTTTTATTAATTAAAAATTTGTGTTTATGTCTGTTAGTATTTCTTTAAAATGAAAGCGAATTGTTTCCAGCTTTACTGAGATACCACTGAAATTCTGTTCTTTAACATTTTTGTCAAAGCTGCCGCTTTTCCCTGTTTTGACCCTGTGGTACCCTATCATAGAAAGACACAGGGGCCTCTTCACTCTCCATGTGCGTACCAGTTATCCTTTCAGAGATTTTGTGCTATTTTTCCAAGGCAGCCCAGCATTGCTTGACTACAACACTGGGCTCCTGACCACTTTTCTGTTGTGTGCTGTGACATTATTGGACTTTGTGTGTGTCTGTTTTGGGTGTGGCTTGCTGAACCTTTGAGCAGGTTGTTTTTGGATACTGTTGAGATTCTGCCAAAACATCTTTATGTTTTTGAACCAGGTAAGAAAAGAAACTGTAAAGTTTTACTTAGTGATGATCCTATGCTTCAGTGAGTTTACAATGTGAGTCTGCAAACCCAGTGTTCAGTGTTTCCCCTTCCTTTCTGTTAGAATGATAACACCATTCCTCTCAAGGACAATCATTGGAGGGATCAGTGATTTCGTTATCTGGGCAAAGTAAAACTTCACATCTTTGCCTAAATTCTAACTTTTTCTTTGTTCTTGGCACACTTGAGGCTTTTACACTGACTTAGTTACATAACCCAATCAATCGTCTAGTAGTAAAGTCTTTGCAAAATTACAGAAAGAAATAAAAAGGGAAAAAAAGAAAGGGAGAAAGAAAGGAAGGAAACCCTTTCTCCCTGCCAGCCTCCCAATCCCCAATACCACCAAAAGCTTCCAAAGTCTTAAATTTGCTTTCCATTAAGACAGTGGTTAGACAGCAGCTGTTCAGCTTCTTAAGAGAATACACGATATGGTAATAAACATCATTTCAGAAATATGCTTTTTGTCCACTTTACTAGGAAGCACAATAATGAGCTTGGCATGTTCACTACACTTTTTACTCCAGGCCCCGATTTTAACAAGAGGGGCTCACTACAATTGGTTCACTCCCTACCTAGCAAATGGAAATGTTTGTTTTGTCTTTCAGTTCCAGCCACCCCTGACTTGAATTCTTTTATGCTGTGCATTGTAAAATGCTCTTTGAAGTTCATGTGTCATCCATTTAGAATGAACACCACAGGTTGGCATGCACAGCTCCTGTCTCCAATTGTGCTTGGTGTCCCAGTTTCTCTGGGGAAGGTTCAAATCTGACAGTACCCTTCACTTGGGGTAGAGAAATCCATGCATAATGCTGGGCTTGCCAGATGGAATCCAAAATTTTATGGCAGCTTGCTTGCTGTTTGTGTAGGAAATTCAGTTTATAGGCAGATAGAAGGGTGATGATTTTAATGCAGTCAAATGTCTTGAGAAGTACTTCCTGGATGTCTCCTGCTATACACTCAGTTATAACAATAGACGTATAGTGATCCATGGGGCTCCTCTTTCTCTATAGCCCTGGGCAGTCTTGGGGAAGATAGAGAGAAGACAGGTTTGGTTTAGGACAGTTGTTTGTGGCTGGAGATGTATGTAGAAGGGAGAAGGAATTGGAATTGAAGGATGCCCCCAATGTGTTTTTTCAGAACTCTATTTGGGAGCCCACAGAAGGAACTAGATATCTTCTATACGATAATCTTGAGTCTGGACAAATTAAAAGTTACAAGCAAAATATGGAGACCATGCACTTTGCTCTATGTAGGCATAGTACTTTATGGTTTACAAAGCTCTTTTAAAAAGACATTTCTTTTTTTTCCCCATTTAATCCTCACAAGTTTATTCTGAAGTTAAGACTAATATTTCTGTTTTATAAACAAGAACAGAGTTATTGAGTTGCTAAGTCATGTCCTACTCTTTGTGACCCCATGGACTGCAGCATACCAGGCTTCCCTGTCCTTCATTATCTCCTGGAGTTTGTTCAAACTAATGTCCATTTAGTTGGTGATGTCATCCAGCCATCTCATCCTCTGTCACCCCCTTTTCCTCCTGTCCTCAATCTTTCCCAGCATTAGGGTCTTTTCCAGTGAGTCAGCTCTTTGCATCAGGTGGCCAAAGTATTGAAGTTTCAGCTTCAGCATCAGTCCTTCCAATGAATATGCAGGGTTGGTTTCCTTTAGGATTGACTAGTTTGATCTCCTTGCTGTCCAAGAGACTCTCAAGAGTCTTCTCCAGCACCACAATTCGAAACTTTCAATTCTTTGGGACACAGCCTTCTTTATGGTCCAAAAACAGATTTGAAAGAATGATATTGGGTTGAGATTCCTGTTCTGTCATCTCATCTAACTTTCCTGGACATTAAACAAGACAACTTTCACAAAGTGCCTGGCACACAATAGGGGCTCAATAAATATTTTTTCTTACCTTTTTTCACCTTCCCATCCTTACCAGATAAATACGTTAACTACACTTCAACTGATTGTAAGGCTGGAACTGGGCTTCCTTGTTAGCTCAGTCAGTAAAGAATCTGCCTGCAGTGCAGGAGACCAGGGATTGATCCCTGGGTTGGGAAGATCCCCTGCAGAAGGAAGTGGCAACCCACTCCAGTGTTCTTGCCTGGAGAATCCCATGGATAGAGGAGCCTGGCAGGCTACAGTCCTTGGGGTCACAAGAGTCGGACACAACTTAGTGACTAAACCATCAAGGCTGAAGCTAAACACTATTTGTATACTGAATAATCAAAGTACAGAGTTCTTTAAATTTGACTCTGATCATAATCAGGGTAGTTCATAATGGGCTTTCACTTATGGGTGAAAATAGTCATTAAAGAGAAGCAAACTGAAGCGCTCCAAGTAACTTGAGGGATGTTACTTGAAGACTTTGGAGATATCATGTATGAATGAGTTAATGAATTTTATCAAATAATTAATTTTTCTATTGTAAATGTAAGTCTATAATCCCCTTAACTCTCTGATCTTGAGGTCCTTGTTTGTAAAGTGGAATAGTCTAACCAGTCGTTATTGTGTTGAAGGAAACTCTGAAAATTGTTTGCCCCACCTTCATTTAACAGACAGAGGGAACATGACTTATTCAAGGCCAAGCAGATGAAAATGTGTGGCCTACCACATTCATTTGTTCTTTTCATTCATTTGACAGAGCTGAGGTGATGCTGAGGTGGCCTTTGTTTTCTACTAAGTTTTCCTGAGCAGGTATTCTAGAGAATTGATTTTGGAGGCTACATGCTGCAGTGGTTAAAATTCCAGGAATTAGGCTAGCTGGGCTTGTAGCTTGGCTTTATCACTGATGGACAAGTTTGCTTCTTTGAAGCTCAGTGTAAGCATCTGTACAATGGGGATAAGAAGAGAATTCACCTCCATGGTGAACGTGAGGATTAAATGAAATTGGGCTTTTATTCAGATGTGGTACATAGAAAAACATTTAATAGAGCTTTCTTTTATTATCAATCAATAGTTATTGAGTACCTGCTGTGTACTAAATGCTAGACTGGGAAGGGAACTTGCAATGGACTCTTAATTTTGTCACATTCATTTTTTAATCCAATAATTTTTATGTTTATCTTTTCCTGTTATATATCATGTAATTTTAAAGCATTCATAAATTCTTTTGAAATAAAGTAGGATATAAATAAAAATATTGTTTATGCTTAATTCTAGGCATATTATAAGTAATATTTTGATGAGTTAAAGTATTTGATAATGGGGCATCCCTGGTAACCATACAATTGAAAACTCAAAAACACAGTAGTGGGAAAAGCTGGAGTTAATGAATGCTGAAATTTGAAAAAGAGAATTGCTTATTTTCTAAATTTAAATTTCCCTGTTAGTTGGTACTCAGCTCTCTCTAATATAAATCACTCCTTTCATGTCTTCTACACTTCTTACATAATTTTGATCTTTATTTAATGTTGCCAACTTCCAAAAATGTGAGCAGGGAAGTCAAATGTGTCATTATAGCAACAGATCTCTAGATAGTTAACAATATATGACCCATATATTATTGTACAACTCTTGCCATTAGTATGAGGTCTACACCATATAGCAGATATTAGCTGTAGGATACACACACCCCAATATTCATAGCAGCATTATTTATAATACAATAGCCAAGATATGCCAGTACTCTTGCCTGGAAAATCCCATGGATGGAGGAGCCTGGTAGGCTGCAGTCCATGGGGTTGCAGAGAGTCAGACACAACTGAGCGACTTCACTTTCACTTTTCACTTTCATGCATTGGAGAAGAAAATGGCAACCTACTCCAGTGTTCTTGCCTGGAGAATCCCAGGGATGGGGGAGCCTGGTGGGCTGCCGCCTCTGGGGTCGCACAGAGTTGGATACAACTGAAGCGACTTAGCAGCGGCAGCCAAGATATGGACACAACAGATGAATGGATAAAGAATATGTGGTATATGTGTGTGTGTGTGTCTGTGTGTGTGTGTCTGTGTGCACACACAATGGACTACTCCTCAGTCATAAAAATGAAAGAAATCTTGCCATTTGCAGCAACACAGATGGGTTTGGAAGGTATTATGCTAAGTGAAATAAGTCAAGCAAAGATAAATACTGTAAGATATCACTTATATGTGGAATAAAAAAAATAAAAATCTAGTGAATACAACAAACAAGAAACAAATTCAGAGAACAAACTAGTGATCACCAGTGGGGAGAGAGAAGAAGGAAGGACAAGATGAGGGTAGAGGATTAAGATTTACAAACTATTAGGTATAAAGTAAGCTACAAGGATATAGTATACAACATGGAGAATATAGCCAATATTTTATAATAACTTCCAATAGAGTATAACTTCTAAAAATTGTGAATTACTGTATTGTACATCTGTAGCTTATATTTTATTTCAACTAACTTCAAGTTAAAATAAGAAAAAACACTAATAACTACAATTAATACATGTTATCAATGCTAAATTTCTTGATTTTGATAAGTGATAATCATGTCAGTGCTTTTAAGAAATGCACACTGAAGAGTTTAGGGGTAAAAGGACACGATGTTTCCAGTTTCCTCTCAAATGGTTGAGAGAAAGGGACAAAGAATGGGAAATATATATATACAAGTCATATAATCTGGGTAAAGGGTATTGAGATAAATAGACCAAGGCAACAGCAACCAAATTGGTGGGATGAAGGGCACTAGTCCTAGAGATCTCATCTTGAGTCCTGATGAGTGAGTGTGTGCTAAGTCGCTTCTGTCATGTCTAACCCTTTGTGACCCCATGAACTGTAGCCTGCCAGGCCCCTCTATCTATGGGGTTCTCCAGGCAAGAATACTGGAGTGGATTGCTATGATATTCTCCAGGGGATCTTCCCAACCCAGGGATTGAACCTGCGTCTCCTGCGACTCCTGCATTGCATGCGAAGCCCTTACTTATCTCAGTTCTCTTTTTTGTGCAATGAGGGGTAGATCAGATTCCCTTCTAACTCAAAATTGTGCTTTCAGTAGTGACATCATCAAATTCAATTTCTCAAGCAGTGAAGACTTTGTTAGAAATTTGTTATATAGTGGAATAATTTTTAAAAACTACTAGTTTTATACAATATAAGGAATTATTTCTGAGATTTTTAAAGTTGAAAAAGGTTGGGATCCTCAAGCTTTTAGTAATTTTTACTCTAAAAGACAAGAAACTCTTTGGATTCATATTTTTAGCTCATGCTGGCATTCAAGTCCTGAGTCATTCTATTTGAAAACAACATTGCTTTTTTAAATGCCAGAGTATAAAATATTTATAAGGCATAGCTACAATGATCGAATAAGCTATTAATATAATGCTAACACAAATAAAACGAGGTGCATGCTCTCACAACCCTGGAGAAAGGAAGGGAATTTAAAAATGTAAATAAGTCATAGGAATTAGAAGCTCCCATGAGAGGCAGCAGAACAATAATTACAGTAGTGACATTTTGAGAACTTGGGACTGGAGGATGTGTGTGCATGTGTGTGTGTGTGTGTGTGTGTGTGACTGCTCCTTCCCACAAACCAAAGAGAAAGTTGATAAATTATGCCTGTAACTTCATAGTTTCATAGTTATGTCTTTGTATTACAGATTAAAAACTTTGGTTTGCCTTTTGCTGATTTTTATGGTACTAATAGGGCTACTTTAACAAATTCTGATCTGTAAAAATCCCTACTTACAAAACACATCACTTCTGGAATGATCATTTCTTTGCAATGTTACTTTAAACATCTAGCTTTACGCATAGTATGATTCGATCATCAAGCACATTTACTGTTTAAAGTGAAGTGTAATCTTTTCTTGAAGAACCCCCAAGTTTGAACAAGCAAACAAAACTCTCAGGCATCAGAAAAAGAACTCCTTCAAAACTCAGAAATGCTAAAATATAAAATTGCTTAGTAAATTAATTATATAGAGAGTTTCAAGACAAATTATTTTAAAATAGCAATATATTAGGTCCATAAGGGCTTTGCACATCGCTCAGCTGGTAAAGAATCTGCCTGCCAGTGCGGAAGATGCAAGAGATGTGGGTTCCATCTCTGGGTCGGAAAGATACCCTGGAGAAGGAAATGGCAACCCACTCCAGTATTCATGCCTGGAGAATTCCATGGACAAAGGAGCCTGGTGGGCTACAGTCCATGGGTTGCAAAGAGTCGGACATGACCGAGCATGCTTGCATACACATAGATCCATAATCTCTTAGACACAGTTCTGAAATGCGAAAGGCTAGGAAAACTAGGTTCCTGCACTTTATATGATGGCAAAACTTAAGGTGACCTGAATAAATTTGGAAGAGAACCTGACTTGAACTTATATGAGTCTATTTATAGTTTATTTACTTCAGTTAGTATGAAATTTTGTGCTTTTTTCTGCATAAATATTAATAGGTTGATTACAGGGAATGGCGCCAGCCTTGGCTGACTTGATATGCAACATGCAATAGACACACTGTGTTACCTTTGTAAAATTCCCAAATTCTGAAGTTTGAAATCCACATGGCCACATGGATTTCAGCTGAGGGACTATAAATATAGTATTAAATAATATGACATAATATAATAATATAATATAATATAGTTCTTTGAACTTCTGTTGAATCCTTTATATAGATTTATACAGAATTTAAATAGACTTTTAAAAAATCAATAGTTCAGAGTAACACTGTAGATTTGTTTTATTTACAGATACTTCTCCCTTATGTCTTTCATCTTCCCGAACAGTTGACCATAAAATGAATTTTTCAATATAAATCATATTTTCCTATGGGTTACTTTAGTTCCCCAAAATAACAGAAACCCATAGACACTACCACTATATAATATATATGACTATATAGCCAACTTTGGTCTCATTTTGCAATAAAAATAACTTTAAATAGCTTAACATACATATATGATCATCTAATTAAAGGAGGAAGTTAATATTATGATATTAATTAAAACAAATTGAAAAATCAAAAATACACTTATTTCTCAGAATCTAAAAGTTGTTCTTTGAGATTCAGCTGATATGGGAAAGAGATTTGCTCTCACTTTGTGAGATCTTGCTTGGTGTTTCTATTATGATTCCAAAATGAATATCATCACTATATAACCTGAGACTATTTTCATCATCCAAAAAAGAAACCCTCTACCCATTGGCAGTCTTTCCTCATTCCCACTCCCTGTGGCCCCTGACAACCTCTAATCTACCTTCTGTCTCTGTACATTTGCCTATTCTGCATAGTTCATATAAATAGAGTCACATAATGTGTGTGGCCTCTTGTGTCCGGTTCCTTTCACTTAGCATATGGTTCTTAAGGTTTATCCATGTTGTAGCATGTATGGGTACTTCATGACTTTTTATGACTGAATAATGCTCCATTGTTTGGCTATACTACATTTTGTTTATACATTCACCAGTTGAAGGACACTGGGATTATATCCATCTTTTGCCAATTATGAATAATGTTACAATGAATATTCACATATATGAATGTTTTTGTATGGACATATATTTTTAATTCTCTTGGCTATATCCCTAGGAGTGGAATTGCTGAGTCATGTGGTATCTATGTTTAAATTTTTGAGGAAATAACAAACTGTTTCCCCAAACAGCTACCCCTTCTTTCTGTTTCATAAAATATTTTTGTCATATTTTCCTCTTGGACTTTCACTGCTTCTTTAAAAATATATTTAAATCTTATCTTTATCTTGAACTTTGTATTGAAATCAGAGGTGAAGTAAGACAAG
This sequence comes from Antilocapra americana, assembly GCA_007570785.1. Lineage (NCBI taxonomy): Eukaryota > Metazoa > Chordata > Mammalia > Artiodactyla > Antilocapridae > Antilocapra > Antilocapra americana. The sequence continues at coordinate 23,668,037 of ML662442.1, forward strand.
TAATTTTTCCCTCCAAGGTGGCTACCTATTCATCTGAGCACTGTCTTTTCATCATTGGTTAAAAATGTCATATATACTAATTTATTGTAGGTAATTAATATCTAGTTTTTGACATTATACATTTTGTTTCATTATTGTCTATTTCATCGATTGTCTGTTTAGAAACCCATACCATGTTGTTTTAATTATTTTAGCTTCCTATGTATTATAATTTAAGAAAAAATTTTCAACTCATTACTTTATCCATTCTTCTTGATTTGATGAGTTCATTTGATATTAGGAGCTCTTGGGAGGAAGAAAGAAATCAAGTGAGTAAAAGTTTGCAGGGTGAAAGGAAGATGGTGTCATTTGCTTTGCTGGAGAAATTATGGAATATAATGATTTAAACATTAGCCCTTTTCACCCTGAGATCTCTCCTTCTTGTTGCCTCATCAGTTTGCCATCTAGGTGGTGAGTATCTTGGCAAAGGATGTTCCATCTAGATTTCAACGGTATATCTTTCTTTTTTTCCACACTTTGCATATTAGGATAATTATCCTAAATTTTTGCTTACGACTACATGATTTAGGTTTATGGCTTTGAAGGGATTCTTTTATTTCAGGACTCAATTCTCTGTGAATGATGAGACCAATGCTATGAAAAGGAATGCATACAGTTTACTAAACATTTACCTAAATATTAATAAGAATAATTTAATAATTTATTGCATAGTGTTTAGCTATTACATGCTGATTTATACATAGATTATACCCAGATTCTATAGGTACAGTCCCTTTCCTCTTTCCTGAGAAGCAATGTGGGGCGGGCTGTTATTCAATTTTGAACAGGCCAATTATTTAATGGAAATCATTATATTTTACAAAGAAAATCTGATACTTGCACATGAAAGAGATGAAATGGTAGAGAGGCTGGACACGGAAAGGCCAGTTAAAATGTTATTGGAACAAACTGCTTTATGGGGGTGGTGGCATGAAGAAAACACCAGGGTTGAAAAAAAGACCGAAGGAAACTTGAAGGTAGATTCAAAGCAACCTGATGATTTGAGTTATTTGCAGCTTGGAATACAGTACGTGGTGGTGTTATGGATGATTTTCTCAGAACTTCCCTCTTCTAGGAGGGCTGTTTACATGTCACTTCATCCTTTTTCACTTGTGCCATATCGCTTTCCAATTGATAATGACATTTTACACTCGGGAATGCTGTTGCTTTTACAAAATGCCACGTTGCTCATGCTCGTGCATGGTTGTTCCTGCAATCGTCTATATGCTCCTCAAAGGCAGGGGTTATTTTCCTTATTTCTTTGTATTTCATGGAATCTAATGCTGCTGTTTGGACTACAACAGAGTTTTAATAAACATTGCTGACTGATAGGGTGACCTAGCAGGGAAAGAGAGTGTAAGACAAGGGGACCTGGTACAGCACAGGAAGATTCAGGAAAATAGACCGGATTCCCATGTTTTTTTCTGATGACAAAAGTAGAAATAATCAAAGGAGACCCCCTGTGTGAAGTGGATTCTTCTGGAGCAGACCACCCTGTCATTTCGTCAAGTCTGGTCAGTGTCCCAGGGAGCCTTTTCTTCAGGCTACAACCTGGTACACAACACTTGGCCAAGGGCCTCCCACAGTCTTCATTAACACATGGGCAGCATGGGAGCGCGCGCACACACACACACACACACACACACACACACAACTGGTTAAAAAAAAAAACTGACCAAATTGAAAAAAAAAAAAAAACTATAGCAAAGAAAGGAGACTGTTTCTCCATTTCAGTTTCTCAGCATCTGTGGCTGTCATCTGTTTTCGGTTTGGTAATTTTTATTAAGGCGAAGTGGCACACGCTGTCACAGGAACGGCTCCAGCTCACGCTCCCCGGCAGGTTACCGGGTATCCCCTGGTGTGCTGAGACATGATATGCTTTCTGCCGGTGGATGAGGTGGAGGGAAATCGCTGCTCAGCATTCATTTCTGGTTCCCTACGGAAACCATAGGCAGATGTGTGAAATGCAGACAATCACTCCCTTAAAGAAGTCTGTCCATTAATTTTATAAATAGCTAATCAGCCCTCACCGATCCCTCGCAGTGATTTTATTTCCCTGAGGAGGTTAAGAGAGTTGGCCTGCTATCAAGAGGGTGACCTCTGGGCTGTGATCTTTCCTTGTGGTCCATTCACATGCCCAGGCTGTTTCTCCAGAACCCTGTCTGCAGCTGGGATCAAGCTACCTGCCTTTGGAAGTATGGCCCATGATGAGAGAACAACACTGACTTTGCAACAAAATCAGTGGTTCTCAGGTTTGTTAGCACCAACTATGTGAAGTAACTGCAATGATTTGGAAGAGGACCCTGGCCACTGAACTTGATCTCTGGCAAACTTTGGGATGAATTCACATTTGTCTGCACTTTGAAGGAGTGTCTGGTAGAAGTTGTGGCAGTGCATGTGAATCTTCTGAATGTGTCTCACTAGACAATTGCAAAGTCATGTCGCTACACATTTTCCCAGAGTCAGAACTGTGGCTTTATGTTACTGACTTGAGAGTGACCATGATTCTGCCCAATGCTGAGAAAATGAGGAGAAAATAAGGTGTACTCTGAGACTAGAGACTGCAAGATACATGACTCTCTTTCTTGGTGCCCTAAAGGCCGCAAGGCAACGTTAGGCTGTCAAAGGTAGGCAGTGGAGAGTTCTAGACAGCGCTCAGTCACACCCCTCTAATGATGTGAATCTGCTCTGGAAGAGTATGTTGGGTAGCTTGGCCTTAGCTGCTTCCCTTTAAAAGCAAGCAGAAGTATTTTTGCCAAAATCTGACAAAATGGGCTAACCAATCAATCTTAAAGAAAATCAACCCTGAATACTCTTTGGAAGGACTGAGGCTGAAACTCAAGCTCCAGTACTTTGACCACCTGATGTGAAGAGCTGACTCATTGAAAAAGACCCTGCTTCTGGGAAAACTGAAGGCAAAAGAAAAAAGAGGTTGCAGAGGATGACGCGGTTGGATGGCATCATCCACTCAATGGACATGAGTTTGAGCAAATTCTGGGAGATGGTGAGGGATAGGGAAGACTGGTATGCTGCAGTCCATGGGGTCATGAAGAGTCGGACACGGCTTGGTGACTGAACAATAACAATGAGAAATTGGGCTGAAGCCTGTCTATTGATGCTGTGACAATGAACTTCATAAGATTTTTGGACTCCAAATGCTGAAGCTCTTCTAGAGACTTCCTGTACATAGCTCAGACCCTTCGAATGAAGACTGCAATTCCATCACTTGCTTGATGCTCATAGTGACTTACCCAGCTTGCCTGATTGATCCTACCATCTCTGTCATTCACACCATTTTGACCACAAGCAGGGAATTCATTTCTGTTTAAGTCCTTCTCTGTAACTCATGGAAAAAAAGACTGCTGTGGAGGCAGGGAAAACAAAGAAGGTTGTACTCTCGGTTGTATGCAGTGGTAGTATAGATAAAATATGTATAGTGGACTGATGCTGAAGCTGAAGCTCCAATACTTTGGCTACCTGATGCGAAGGGCTGACTCACTGGAAAAGACCCTGATGCTGGGAAAGATTGAAGGCAGAAGGAGAAGAGGGCAACAGAGGATAAGATGATTAGATGGCATCATCGACTCAATGGACATAGATTTGAGCAAACTCTGGGAGATGGTGAAGGACAGGAAAGACTGGCATGCTGCAGTCCATGGAGTTGCAAAGAGTTGGACATGACTTAGTGAGTGAATAACAAAACTATTATTCTTGACATCTTGGAGTGTGAAGCCAAGTGGGCCTTAGAAAGCATCACTATGAACAAAGGTAGTGGAGGTGATGGAATTCCAGCTGAGCTATTTCAAATCCTAGAAGATGATGCTGTTCAAGTGCTGCACACGATATGCTAACAAATCTGGAAAACTCATCTGTGGCCACAGGACTGGAAAAGGTCACATTTCATTCCAATCCCAAAGAAAGGCAATGCCAAAGAATGTTCAGACTACTACACAATTGCACTCTTTTCACATGCAAGCAAAGTAATGCTAAAAATTCTCCAAGCTAGACTTCAACAGTATGTAAACCAAGAACTTCCAGATGTTCAAACTGGATTTAGAAAAGGCAGAGGAATCAGAGATCAAATTGCCAACATCTGTTGGATCATCAAAAAAAGCAAGAGAATTCTAGAAGAACATCTACTTCTGCTTCATTGACTATGCTAAAGCCTTTGACTGTGTGGATCAAAACAGGCTGTGGAAAATTCTTTAAGAGACAGGAATACTAGACCACCTTACCTGCCTCCTGTGAAACCTGTATGCAGGTCAAGAAGCAATAGTTAGAACCAGATATGGAACAACTGACTGGTTCCGAATTGCGAAAGGATTATGTCAAGGCTGTATATTGTCACCCTGCTTATTTAACTGATATGCAGAGTACATCGTGTGAAATGTTGGACTGGATGAAGCACAAGCTGGAATCAAGGTTGCTGGGGAAAATATCAATAACCTCATATATGCAGATGACACCACCCTTATGGCAGAAAGTGATGAACTAAAGAGCTTCTTAATGAAAGTGAAAGAGGAGAGTGAAAAATCTGGCTTAAAACTCAACATTCAAAAAACGAAGATCATGGTATCTAGTCCCATCACTTCCTGGCAAATATATGCGGAAACAATGGAAACAGTAACAGACTTTATTTTCTTGGACTCCAAAATCATTGCAGATAGTGATTGTAGCCATGAAATTAAAAGACGCTTGCTCTTTGGAAGAAACGTTACAACAAATCTAGACAGCATATTAAAAAGCAGAGACTTTACTTTGGCGACAAAGGTCCATCTAGTCAAAGCTATGGTTATTCCATGATGTGAGAAATGGACCATAAAGAAGTCTGAGTGCCAAAGAATTAATACTTATGAACTGTGGTGCTGGAGAAGACACTTGAGAGTCCCTTGGACTGCAAGGAGATCAAACCAGTCAATTCTAAAGGAAATCAATCCTGAATTTTCATCGGAAGGACTGATGCTGAGGCTGAAGCTCCAATAATTTGGTCACCTGATGCAAAGTGTCAAATCATTAGAAAAGACTCTGATATTGGGAAAAATTGAAGGCAGGAGAAGAAGGGGATGACAGAGGACGAGATGGTTGGATGGCATCACCGATTCAATGGACATGAGTTTGAGCAAGCTCCTAGAGATGGTGAAGGGCAGGGAAGCCTGACATGCTGCAGTCCGTAGGGTCACAAAGAGTTGGACACAACTGAGTGACTGAACAACAAACAAAACTGAAAAGCTCTTCCAATATCGAATTCTCAAGGCTGATGTACCCCGCCGTCACTCCTGTGGATAACAGGCAGGCTCAAAACTGCTGTCCTCTCTGGGAACTGCTCTCCGTGGTAGAGAATTGTACCCCCCAAGGTTTCATCTCCTCCCAAAGGACGAATTAAAACCAGTGCTTGCCTTCTGTAGGGATTGACAGGCCTGTCCCCTTTGTCTCATTTTGGAATAACTCCGAAGGGCCATGAAGCTCTAGGGCTCACCATGAAATCTGTGAAGTTTACTTGTCACTTCACATAGATCACCGTCTCCCTATGACTGATCCTACCTTTTTTTTTTTTTTAAACTTCCTGATAGGTGTCTCTTCTGAGAACATTCTGCAAGCAACATTCCATTTTCAGACATCTTTTCAATTTTCAGTGAACCCAGTTGAAGAATGGTAATAAGAAATAGACTCCAAGAGAAAAATTATTTTCTGCCTCAATAGCAATGAGGACCCCATTACTACCTACAAGTAGAATATACATAGTCCCTGCAATTTTGTCCTGGTGTAACTGTTAAAACTTTCTCTGGTGTAAACTGGATTGGGATATTAGAGGAAGAAGATATACTGGCTGGTTCCACATATTGACTGGTATTGAGAAGTATGACAGAAATTGTAACTATAAGGACTTTGGAATGGGATGCCTGCTGCTTGGCACCACTGATTCATTGAAGAGGGATAATGACGAGCTTAGGGTGATTGATTACCAATTCAAGGCAGAACGTAAAAATTAGAGGGACTCTTTGGCAGCCTTCAGGGAAATCCTAATCTCTTACAGGTGGAAGGCAGACAAGAGGAGAACCAAGTTCAGGAAGAGTACTGGAGCTTCAGAGAAGGTTGACCTCCCATCCTGGTGATTCTCTGGAGCCAGTGTTGGGGCCAAACTAGGAGAGGAGTGGAATCCGGATAGTTGGACTGAGGATACCTGGGTAAACGCAGTTGTGAACTACGAAATCTCTAATTCTCTTAAATTTGCTGGGCTTGCAGAAATGATGCATCTTCCTTTATTAGAAGAGAATGCTTCTACTTTGCTTGAGGATCTTGCAGAAGACTCAACAGTGAGGAAAATGCTTGCCCCTCTCCCAATATCCACCCTCCCTTTCCTTCCTGGTGATCAAACAAATGACAACATCTCTTACCACACATTCCAGCAACCACTTTCCTTGGTATTTACCAAAAGAAGTTGAAAACTTATGCCCACACAAAAATTTGTATCAGATGTATGTAGAAACTTTGTTCACAACTGCCAAACTTGGAAGAAACCAAGATGTCCTGCAGTAGGTAAGTGGCTAAATAAATAATGATACATCCAGTCAATGGACTATTATTCAGCACTAAAAAGAAATGTACATGGGATTCTCCAGGCCAGAATATTGGAGTGGGTAGCTTAGCTATCAAGTTATGAAAAGACATGGAAGAATCTTAAATGGCTATGACTGAGTGAAAGAAACCAGTCTGAAAACCAGAATATCCTATATGATCCCAACTATATGATATTCTGGAAAAGGCAAAAACTATGGTGACAATAAAAAGATCATTGTTTGCCTGGTGCCAGGGGTTGGTGAGTAGGGATAGTTAGAATGAATAGGCAGAGAACAGAGGGTTTTTAGGGCAGAAAAATATTTTGCACAAAACCATAGAATATCCAATACCAAGAGTAAAACCTAAGCTAAACTATGGACTTCTGTTATTAAGATGTGCCAATATAGGTTCAATAATAGTGGCAAGTTGATTACTCTGGATCTCTTTCACTCTGGAAAATGCAGCAATTCTTCTTTACTGGAATCTTCATGTATTCTGAGGTATAAGTTTGCCTTTCCTGCCAACAGAAACTGCCAGCACCACTATCAGAGTACTTGCAGAGGGTTTGATTTAACATTGCCTTGGACCAATGGGCCTAATTACAACAAAGGATATGCACCATGGAGTTCATGACTATGGATCCACTGGTCCCATCATACCTGGAAGGTGCTGACCAGAGAGTGGTATCATGGCCTTTTAAATACACAATGAGATGCCAGCTTGGAGATAATACCATCTGAGGATGGGGTATCATCCTCCAAAATGAATCATGCTATCTCAGCTTTAGGCTCTGTGGGTGGAGATGTCCTAGTCCTCAGAGGGACAATGTCTCAGAGGGAACAGTAGGAGTTCAGCAGACTGGAAACTGTGGCTGACATCTGGTCTCTCCAGGTTTCTTTTGCCAAGAGACCAACAGCAGAGAGGGAGGGGAGAGGAAGAGAGACCTGGTGGAGGGAAAAAAATAAGTCCTTGCCAGTACTTTCCTCAGTGGTCCGGTCATTAAGACTTGGCCTTCCAATGTGGGGACACAGGTTTGATCCCTGGTCAGGGAACGAAGGTTCAACAGGCCATGGAGGGGCAACCCAAAATGAAAAAAAAAACCAAAAATCCTTGCCTGTCCCTCTCCCTGCCTGATGGGTCTGTGCTACTGCTAGGGGCATCTGGTAGACCTGCGCCGTCAGCCACGGCAGCGCGGGAGCCCTGGCTCAGGGCCAACAGGAGGCCGGCCACATGGGTGAGGGGCTGGCAGAAGCTGGAAGGACTGGAAGCAAATTGTCGCATCTAGCACAGAGATTTGGTAAGTAAAGTTTAGGACCTGTGTGGCAAGGAATGAGTGGCTAAAAATCCTCTTGAACCTGCTGTTGGATTTTGAAATGAGTGTGTTTCTGGAACATTTGCTGAAGTGAAAACGAGTTAAGATTATTACAGGGCTGTTTATTTGTGGCCCGTGTGTCTGCCGCATGGACGGACCCTTTTATGGTGAAACAGAAGAATCTGGACTCTGTCTGCCCCTGCCAGGCCACCTGCCCCCAGTACATTTGGACAAAAGTCTGGGTTCTTCTGCTCCGAGTCAGGCCAGGCTCCAGCCTGCTCCTCTGCCGTTGCCTCCATCTCCCCACAGAAGCCCAGCCTCCGCTGTCCTTGACACCCTTGAACTTGGGACAGTCTCTCTCTTTCTTTGTTCCCCAAGGTACTGCTCCTACCATGCTCTGGTGTGTAGCAGCTTCTGTTGAAGGTCTGGGGCTGAAGGAGAAAGACCGCAGAATAGCTGATGACTTGAAGCCCTTCGGAGTGTGTCCTTGCCCGTGGTCTTTGCCAGCGGCCTTACAGCTGGGCCTTTTCTGCTTTGAGTTCTTGTCCTGTTCTGTTTCCTGTTCCCGCTCTGAACTGTGGTCCATCCTCCCACCATCCTCAGGGGCTACCGTCAAGCAGTTGGCCATGCTTCCACCACGGCTGGTCCTCCATGGGATTAGGAGACTAATTAGTCCCTTCACTCTGTTCAAAGTCCCTCGTGTAGTGAGGCTCTGGAAGCAACATGTGTCACTCCAAGCAGATTCCTAACAGAATGAAACAGGAGTCCTGATATCTGACTCTTCCTTTGATGTTTCCTCTGTTCAGTTTTCTTTCTCTGTTTCTGGGAGATGGAGATGCTGAACCCTCCAGTTTATATCAAGCTAACCTCCATGGACCTGTGTGGGACAAAATGAGAGGTCTTTGATCTAGCATCTCCCCTTACAACATCTCATTCAGAGCCTAGAACAATTAATATATATATAGATATATATGGGCTTCCTAGGTATTGCTAGTGGTAAATAACCCACCTGCCAATGCAGGAGATACGGGTTTGATACCTGGGTAGGGAAGATCCCCTGGAGGAAGGCACACAACCCACTCTAGCATTCTTCTCTGGAGAATCCCACGGACAGAGGAGGCTGGCATATTATAGTCCAAGAGATCGCAAAGAGTCAGGCACAACTGAAGTGACTTACACACATGGGTATAGATATAGACACAGGTATAGACATAAACATAGGTATAGATATATGTAAGATTCTTCATTTTAGTTCAGGTTGTAGTAAAAACAAAGACAAGTATTTAACTGTCCATCAATACAGGAAGAATGGATTAGATTAAAGTGCATAACATAAGAAAGTACTATGTAGCCTCTAAAAACAATGCAGAATCTCTATGTTTGCTTATCCTGAAAAATGTCAGTGATTTGCTATAAATTGAAAGCGCATTTTCTAAATCAAAAGGTAGAACAGGATTTTTTAAAAAAGGTGTCTCCTCTCTCTTTCTCTTTCAATGTAGCCATAGCTAGATAAATATAGGAAAAAGAAAGAAAAGGCCCCAAGCTGCTTCTGGGTGGTGGAATGTGTCTCTTTTTGTTTTTCATATTTTCAAGTAAAAACATTTACAAGCATATAGTATAATATGAAGCCAACTGGTGAAAACAAAGGGATCAGGTTAAATATTCTCTAGATACTTTCAAATGTTCTTATTCTGAGAATAGATATTTCCATATGAGGAACAAATAAAATTTTTAAAATCTGCAGTGCTTAAAATTATTCCTGGAATACTTTAAGCACTTGCAATGTGTAAATTTTATCCAAAAATTTAATTGTATCATTTAGTGCATTCTATTGCTTCTTATATTCTTTTTTATTATGATGATGTTTGAAGATGTTCATTAATTTGAAAGTATTAGTGAAATTAAAATTTTTCTCTAAAGACTTTAATAATTAAATGTATACTTACATGAATCATTCTTTCTTGATGTGTTTAATATCTAGCTGAGCACAGATATGGTATTTAACAATCTTCATTCAACCAGCAAATTCGCACAGCGTTTTTGTGATCCAAGTGGGGCTCAGGTAGGAAGAGACAGCACCCAGCACTGGGCCCATGGATCAGCAGTCTCCTGCTGCTTTTACCATGGGTAGCAGCCTTGCTACATGATGCCTGGAAGTCTGGGTCCACTACTGGCTTGCTTGTCTAACCTCTTCTTGTCCAACCTAGGATCACCATGTTTAACAGATAAGCAGTGGGCATGAGGAGATAGGACTAGTCCTTCAGGAGTATATCCATCAAAGACATCATTCACCCTCTACTACAGGTCCTTGTCACATTCTCTGGCCACCAGAGTATCCAGCTTTGATCCATTGTAAACCTGTGGAATCCAACATCTAGCATTCTGACCCATGCTGTTCAACCCACAGTCTTCCCATGTCTTCCAAAAATACTGCCTTTGGCCCTTTAAGAAACTGAATTAGCTCTTTCAGATCAAGACAAGAGTCCACTTATTTCACAGAAGCAGTAATTCAGTTATAGTTGTCCTGGTGGCCTAAAAAAGTCATCGTTGCTTCCAGAGGTGCCTGATTTACTCCCTGGATGTAATTTATGTACTGGGAAAATCTGATTTGCTGAGTCTTTGTTCTGTGAAGCTCAGAAGCAGGTCAAAATTGAGAATTCACTGCATGACCTTGGAATTTGTGGCAAGGGCGCAGCACTACTTGAAATGGAAATAATAAAGCCTCCACATTCTGGAAGGGATTCTGGGGGTGCGTTTTTCTTGTTTAATTTTGCAACTCTTGATCTAAGGAAGAGTTTCTCCAACATGAGGCCGCTGCCAGCTTAGCAATTCATTCCCACAATGTCTAATGTAACTTAATTGCCGTGTGACAGTTGCTAAAGAAAAAACGGATAGCAACGGCCCACACCAGAACCCTCTTTTACTTCTACAGCATGGTCCCTTTCCTTTCATTCATCCTCTTGTGTTTATTTTCAACCTGTCCAGGGAATAGTAAAGACGTGCAGTCAAATGTATATCATTTCTTAGGTGGGGAATGTTTTCATTTCTTACTTTGCCAAAAGTGACTGACAAAGTACAAAACCGGAGGAGAGGAAAAGGTTGTAGTTTGTCACCAGGGAGTCATTTCTCAGGGAGCCTTTTTCCCTCAGTCTCTTCCACGACTCTGTCCTTCCCTCATTTAGCCTTGATTTTAGTGTTGGGTTTTTGTTGTTGTTGTTGTTGTTAGTTAAGGAATGGTGTTTTTTGAATTAGGCATTATAGGCAGGCATGAAAAAGAAAAAAAGAATGGGAGGTCCCTACTCTTAGAATGCGTATAATCAAAGAGGTCTGTACCCTGTAATATTTTCCCTTTCTCTTTTGAACATTTTAAGGATAGTCACTCAACTATCCTTCTCTCTTTTGTAGGTCTACTGGGGGACAGTAAGATGGTCACATCTTATTTCTCATCAAGAGAAAGTGAAATAATTCTGAAATTTAAAAAAAAAATGTTACTTAACAGCAGCTACATTTGAATCAGGCAGAGTCTCAAAACTTTGGGACTGAAAACTTGGATGACAGGGAATTTTGAGCAGCATGTTAACAGTGGGGAGCTGGTAACATTTTCTAAGCCAGAAAACTCCAAATTAGGCATTCCGTGGTTTTGTCACCAGACTATATGCTGACAAAGTGGATTTCTGAGTTAGGTGGTTCTCCATTTGGGGCAGTCAAAAATGTTTAGCAATCTGGACTTTCCAGAACTCCAGTGACAGGCTGACTACTCCAGGCAGGACCTACTGCTGCTGAGCAGGCAACAAGGTTCAGGATGTGGTTCCCAGCCCTCCAACTATCTCAGGAAAACATAAACCACAGTGTACCCCTTTCTTGCTCTGTAGGCTGGAAAACGGGCTTCCCTGGTAGCTCAGATGGTAAAGAATCTGCCTGTAAAGAAGGAGACCTGGGTTCGATCCCCAAGTCGGGAAGATCCCCTAGAGAAGGGAATGGCAACCCACTCCAGTATTCTTGCCTGGAGAACGCTATGGACACACCACGGGGCTGCAAAGATTTGGCCACAACCGAGTGACTAACACTTTCACTTTCAGGCTGGAGAATGTATGTATGGGAACATTTTCTACACCTTCTACTCCATTTTTCCCATGGCTTATGTGCATATGAACACTGTTCTTTGGGTTAACAGAAGAAATCTTTTTTTTCTCTCCAGGAAAGTCAAGGGCAATCCACATAACTCTTTGATTTCTTTATGGTGCTTGGTATGTAGTAGATGCTCAAAAATATGCTTGTCGATTAAAGCAGTAATTGAACAAATAAAATCTGGAGAAAGAAAATAACCTTCTTGTGCCTTTTTCAATTTAGTCTTTATTTTACATCGGGGTGTAGTTGGTTTTCAACATTGTGTTAGTTTCAGGCGTGCAGCAAAGTGATTCAGTTACATGTTACATGTACACATTTGTTCTTTCTTCTTCAGTTTCTTTTCCCATATAGGTCATTATAGAATATTGAGTAGTGTTTCCTGTGTTATACAGTCAGACCTTGTTGATTATCTATTTTATAAATAGTAGTGTTTGTATGTTAATCCCAGACTCTTAATTTATCCCTTCCCCATTATCTTTCCTCTTTGGTAACCATAAATTTGTTTCAAAGTCTGTGAGTTCATTTGCATCATCTTTTTAGACTCCACATACAAGTGATGCTATGTGATATTTGCCTTTCTGTGTCTGATTTAGTACTTCACTTAGCATGATAATCTCTAGGTCCATCCGGTTGCGCTTTCATAGCTCAAAGATATCATCATCCTCTCCTTTGTTGTTGTCCAGTCACTCAGTCACGTCTGACCCTTTGCAACTCCATGAACTGCAAGACAGCAGGCCTCCCTGTCCTTACTGTCTCCAGGAGTTTGCTCAATCTAATGTCCACTGAGTCAATGATGACATCCAACCATCTCATCCTCTGCCGCCCCCTTTTCCTTCTGCCCTCAATGTTTCCCAGCATCAGGGTCTTTTCTAATGAGTTGGCTCTTCACATCAGGTGGCCAGAATATTGGAGCTTCAGCTTCAGCATCAGTCCTTCCAATGAATATTCAGGGTTGATTTCCTTTATGATTTAGTTTCCATTTAGTTCAATCCTCTGTGTGCATTATCCTTTCTTATTGACACTTACTAGTCAGTGACTATGCTTTGAAGTAGCAAGGAGACTACTGAAGAGATGGGTGAATGCTGCCACATTTAGGTTTGTTGAATATTGCAAACTGCTTTGAATTCAGAATGACCCAGAGCATGTTTGGCAAAGCACTTTTCCTCAATGTTTTAAGAGCATATGGCCTTAGATGGAAATTTAATCTGCATGTTCATTTACATGTAACTCATCAAAATATTTTAAACAGTGCTTTGAAGTCTGCAGAGTCTTTTCAATCCATCTTATGGAAACTTTTCAAGGTTTTCTTGGGAAACTGTGTTTGGCTAAGATTAGGCACACTGAATACCAAAAGCTGCTTATACGCCAAATATTTCAAGTTGATTTAAATCCCATACCTTATACTCATAGGTGCTCCATTACTGTGCCAACCCATTTCTTCATTTCTAAATTTATGTCATTCATTAAACTCTACAGAGAGAGGGACAAATAATTGAAACTCAATGGACCAAAGCTTAACATAATCAGTTTTTGATGGCATTGTAATGAGGAATAAAAGTGCCATGGACAATTCAAACTGGCCAAAAAGAGAAAAAAATTCATTTAGTTTGAGAATGACTAGTGTTTCTACTAACTGATGAAAATCAATATTCCTAGAAACATTGGTTTAGTTTGTTAGATCTGTAAAATAATGACAACTTTTTGGAAGAGAGTGGCATGGTCATTTGCATTTTGGACAGGAATTTGTTGCAGTAATGAAGGATGGATCCGTGGATGGGTTTTTGGTTTTTTTTTTTAAGTTAATTTTTATTGTAGTATAGGTGGTTTACAATACTGTGTTAGTTTCTGCTGTACAGAAAAGTACATGTGTGCTATATGTATCCATATATTCCCTCTTTTGGATTTCCTTCCCATTAAAGTCACCACAGAGCACTGAGTCGATTTCCCTGTGCTATACAGCAGATTCTCATCGGCTATCTGTTTTATACATGATAGTGGAGTTTTGGCATGTGGGAGAGAGAGCACATTCTCTGAGACCAGAGGGGAGAAGATGAGAGAAAGGAAGGAAGAATAATTTTAAAGTGAGTGCATATGTGTGTACGAGTGTGTCTGCCTTAATTTTCTCAAGTGGTAGATGATGTGGTTGGTCAGCAACTATAAATATGAGCATGCTTGAAAGGTGAGGAGAATAGTGAATAGTAAATATATATTGATATGTAATAAAACATATATGTGATATTTGCTCAGGGAATAATAGGCAACTGGCCCAGCACAGGCAAAAGACCTTGAATTAATCATTAGCAGTGACTCTTTCTATTACAAGTGACAAAAAGTCTAACAAGTCTTAAGAAATAAAACAGAAAATGATTAGATGGGAAACAGTGTCCTCAGTAATCTCCAGTCTCTGCTCCTGTCTGAGTTGCTCTAATTCTAAAGCAGGTGGTCCTCTGTTTCAGACTTTCATTCTGCTTGGAAGGATGTGGATTGATTTTGAGGTGATGGAGTGTATTTAAGATTTCTTACATGGAACACTTCTCACAAGTAGCATATTTCAGAGTTTGGCCATGCAGATAAGTAAATTAAAGCAGAGATGGAAGTAGGGCAAACTGAGGAAGCCAAGGAAGTGTGAGGCTGGGGTCAGGAATCCTCACAAGGACACATTCAGGATTTTGCTGAAGTACTTTGAAATACTTGAATGAAAAGGAGTGACTGGGAAATTGCTGGATGACAGGAACAAGCAAAGATGGTACCTACCATACACCAATGGCCTAAGCAAGTGAAAGTGTCAGTTGCTCATCGTGTTTGACTCTTTGCTACCCCATGGTCTGTCCATGGAATTCTCCAGGCAAGGATACTAGATTGGGTAGCCATTCCCTTCTCCAAGGGCTCTTCCCAACGCTGGGTTCTAACCCAGGTCTCCTACATTGCAGGCAGATTCTTTACCATCTGAACTAGCAGGGAAGTATAAGTTTGAAGGAGTGCTAGAAGTTAGGACAATGATAACTTTCAAGTGATAGAAATCCAAGTCCAATTAGTTCAGGTTAAGGAGAATGTATTACATGTAGCCAAACTGAGGGTGTGAGTAGATGGAGTTGCTTCTGGGTGATCAGAATCCAGGATGTCCCCACCAATGGCACTGTCCTTCTCTACCACTCATTTTGCATCTCTTCACCTTTGGCTTCTAGTCTCATATTTTTCAGCTTTGCTACAGAAGAACTCTCCTTCTTCTCTTAGCTCTAATGTGAAGATTTGGGGGAGAGAACTCTGGCATGGCCCAGTTGGGTGTCCACTGTTGTGTCTAATACTGCGGCCGGTAACATGGGGAGGCTGTGATTGGTCCACTTGGGCTCACGAGTCCAGCCATGGACCAATCACTGTGCTTAGGGAGGCAGGACCTGTAAGACCACTTTCATAATAAATGCCCAACCTCTTACCTTGGCCTGTAGGTGGTAGGACCAGCAGATTCCTTGCCAGCTCTTCAGCTGTGTCTCCATTCCTGCCACACAGGTCTCCCTGTCTTTCCTTAAATATGTTAAATGTGCTTCTGGATCAGGATCTCTGTCTCTGCTGTCCCACAGAAATCCTTTCTCTCCAGATACCAGTATATTCAGTTCCTCACTTCATTCAGCTCTCTACTCATGCATCACCTCCCAGAGAGTTCTTCCCTGACTACTCCACCCAAAACAAAACTCCTGAACCATCTCATCTCTAACCTGCCCTGCCTGTTTGTTCGTAACAACGGCTACCTCCTGACACATTATGTATTTATCTTACCTCCCCCAGGAGAATTGCAATCCCATGGAAGAAGGGGTATTGTCTCTTGGGTTTAGTTCTATATATTCAGGGCCTTGAATGGCACCTGGTCCCCTCTGACCCAGGATGGGAGAAGTCTGCCAGGAGGTTTCATTTGTAGAGCTTGTCTGGCTGCAATCAGGCAAGGATCTTGTTCACCCTCTCCCCTACTTCACTCCCTCCCTTTCAAGAGTTTCCCGAGACCATCTTCACAGTAAATCACATACAACTGAGTCCCTGTTTAGGATCTGCTTTCGGGAGCCCTGACTTTAATGCATTTATATTAAAGTTACCTGGTTTGTATGTTGTATTAGTTACTCAGTCATGTCCAACTCTGTGTGACTCCATGGACTGTAGCCCACCAGGCTCCTATTTTGCATGTTAGTCACTGAAATTTTTAAAATAAAGCCTTCTTGATAAGTTGGTGAAAGAAAGTGAAAGTGTTAGTCATTCAGTTGTGTCTGACTCTTTGAGACCCCATGGACTGTGGCCCGCCAGGCTCCTCTGTCCATGGAATTCTCTGGGCAAGAATACTGGAGTGGGTTGCCATTCCCTTCCGCAGGGGATCTTCCCAAACCAGGGGGAGAGCCGAGGTCTCCTGCATTGCAGGCTGATTCTTTGCCCTCTGAGCCACCAAGGAAGTCCCTGATAAGCTGGTACATAGTGAAATTTCCCCAAATAAATAAGGAAGACACAGCCTACTTTTAAGCAGTACAGTTAGGGATCTGTTAGGAGAAATATACCAGCAGATGAGAGTTGCACTGCTCCAGGCAAACAAACTATTTCAGTTCTCTTACTGAACATTTTTCCTGGTCTGTGGAGCATGGAAGACTGACTAGAAGCATCTGCTGCAGCTGTGTCTGGAGGAAAATCCCAGGTTTTTTTTATTTTAAAAATTAATTTTTTTAATTGAAGAATAATTGTTTTATAGAATTTTGTTGTTTTCTGTCAAACCTCAACATGAATAAGCCATAGGTATACATGTGTCGCCTCCTTCTTGAACCTCTTTCCCATCTCCTTCCCCAACCCACCCCTCTAGGTTGGTCCAGAGCCCCTGTTTGTGTTTCCTGTGACATACAGCAAATTCCCATTGGCTATTTACTTTACATATGGTAGTGCAAGTTTTCATGTTACTCTCTCCGTACATCTCACCCTGTCCCTCCCGTCTCTGCACATCCATAAGTCTGTTCTCTATGTTTATTTCTTCACTGTTCCCCTGTAAATAAATTCTTTGGTACCATCTTTCTAGATTCCACATATATGTGTTAGTATATGATATTTATCTTTCTCTTTCTGACTTACTTCACTCTGTATATTGGGCTCTAAGTTCATCTACCTCATTAGAACTGACTCAGATGTGTTCCTTTTTATGGCTGAGTAATATTCCGTTATGTTCATGTACAACAACCTCTTTATCCACTCATCTGTTGATAGACATCTAGGTTGCTTCCATGTTCTAGCTGCTGTAAACAGTGCTGCAGTGAATATTGGAGCACATGTATCTTGTTCAATTTTGGTTTCTTCAGGGTAAATGCCTAGGAGTGGGACTGCTAGGTGGTTTTATTCCTAGTTTTGAAAGAAATCTCCATACCATCTTCCATAGTGGAAAAGCCCCGTTTTAATTAAGGCAAAGAAATGAAGGAAATGAACATTCAGTAAAGAGGTAGAAGGTATATAGAGTTTTGTTTATCTTGGCATGGAGGATCCAGAGGGAAGAGTGAAAGATCTGGAAGATCAGAGAAGATAGAGGAGAGGGGAGGAAGTGGAAAACAGTACAGGGATGAGAGTTGAAAGAGAAGAGGCTACTGGAGGGTGTTATGTTTGGAGAGATAATGAGGCATGATGGGGTAGGCAGAGGGGAGGGACGTACTAATTCCAAATGGTGTTAAATCTGGGCCTGGTTGCCCCTGAGTCAGCCTCGTTTAGGGCTGAGGTGGGCTGACATGGCTGTGAACCAAAGGTCTGGGCCTCCTGGTGTCAGGCTGGCAGCTTCAGGACAGTCTGCAGGTGCCGTCTCAGGCAAGGTGGGCCCACAGTTCCTGGGAGAAGGGACTGAGAGTCTCCTTTTGGGTAGAGTGTTAGCAGATTTTTCCCCATATGCTAAATATGGAAAATGAAATAGGAATTAAACTTATTATTAGCACTAGCTTAGCAGTACTAAATATAAGCAATTTTTAATCCTTCAAATGATAGGGTCACATTGCTACAGTCCCACATTCTTTACTTGGGATCTAGAATTTACTCCAGAAGCTAACAACATTTCTGAAATGAATTTCTGAAAATTCATGTAAAATATTATATATCTGTGGTTTGTGCCTACTGAGGGGAGAGGATCCCTAACTTCCGTCAAATTCTTAGATTCCCTAACTTTCATCAAACTTCTAGGAATAGCCATTATTCTAAGCTCAGAAGATGATTATAACTCTCTTCTGCTTCTTTGGGAGAACTAATGTTAGCTCCCTCTCTCTGGCTACTTAGATGACATTGACATGGGAATGCTGAATACATACAGGTTCACTCTGTTATATGTGTGTCATTGGGATATTACTAAATTATTTTACATTCTTTTCTAATCAGTGCTAGATGACAGGGAGAAGTGTTCTGCAAATGGTTGAATAATGAGACTAAGGTTCTGTTTTAAAATATTCAGTAGATAAAACATAAAGCAGGTGGTTTTAATATAATTGTCTTAGTGAGGTTGCCTAAAGACAGGTCCTCAGACAAGGATTCAGTTGTACATGACCTTTGTCAAGAAGGCATGTGATTTATTGATCAGCGTTTTCAGGAAACCCTTGTAAGGGAGGGAGGGAAGCAAGATAAGGAAGGGGAAGGAGTCAGGCAAGGGTGTGATCCCTGATGATTGTGGAAAGTTTAAATCTCACTGCAGAGTTGCCCTACTTGAGGCCAAGGAGCCAGGCTTTGTATTTCCCCATCAGTCACTGGCTGCCTGCTGGAGGTGGGGGGTAAGGTATATGTGTGATCGTGGTGATGGTGGTGATCCTTGTGATGGAGCCCCCTGTCATCAAGGACATGATGCTTCCCAATAATTGCCAATGTTCAATCAATCCAATGCACCAAGTGGAAGATAAGATCAGCCACACTTCCTTTCAGCCATTCCACTGGCCTGGGGCCCCAGGAGACATGGCTGAGGCCTCCACAGCACATGGAAGCAGGCGAATGGGAAGCTGTCAAGTGTTGGTTCCAATTAGGCTGAGGTTGGCCTCATTGCTGCCTGGAGGCTGGGTGCTAAAACTCATGTAATGGAAACGAAACAAATAATCAAAACAGTTTATATACAGGGCTTCCATACAAAATGCTTTCATATGTGTTATCTCCTCTTTGACTTAGTATCCAGAGGTAGTATCTCTCCCCTGTTCTATAGGTCATGATCATCAGTGACCTCATCACAGAGTTTCTAGGGAGTGAACCTAGATTTGATTCAGAGTTTTCTCATTGTTATCTAATCACCTTGTATCAGACATTGCCTATGAAGTACATGCCACGTGGGTGCTTATGGTGCAAGAGATGGAGAAAGCAAGGTCTCAGATCATTCTACAATGAACGACATCAGGTATTTCCTGATGTATATATTTCTTCCTTTCCTGATAAACTGTAAGTGGAAGGACCTTTCAGTCCTTTGACTTTTATCTCTGAAAACTTGAAAAATTATGCATATTATGTTGATGTAGATATTTACACATGTGTGTTTCTGTCCTGAACTTTTACAAAAGACACTAGTATACAAACCAAACAACAGAGAGACTGCCACTTGGCCTGCTCTTGGTAGAGCCTACCCTGTCTCAGTACATCCTGGGGCCCCTGTGATCCATACCCAAGACAGGGAACTTGAACTGGGATCCAGGGCCTCTTTTGATCTTTGGGTAGGGTAGGCTGTTTGCGAGAATTGGAGATGTTCGCTTCGTCTTGAGTGAGACAAGGAGGCACAGAAGATAATGCAGTTCCAGTTTCCATAGATGAGGCTACCACATAGCTTTTAATGTCACGTGACTTGAGGGCTACTAGTTGAATGAATTAGCTACGACCCAGAAGTTTCCAAACTCTGGCTCAAACTTTATGTTAGAAATACCTGATGCAGTTGCTGGTTAAAGACTACAGCGGGGGTTTCCCTGGTAGCTCAGTGGTAAAGAATCTGCCTGCCAGTGCAGGAAACACAGGTTCAATCCCTTATCCGGGAAGATCCCACATGCCATGGAGAAATGAAGCCCGTGTGCCACAACTATTGAGCCTGTGCTCTAGAGCCTGGAAACTGCAACTACTGAACCCAGATGCTGCAATTATTGAAGCCCCAGTGCCAGAGAACCCGTGCTCTGTGAAGAGAAACTGCCCAATGAGAAGCCTGAGCCCCTCAACTAGACAGTAGCCCCTCCTTGCTGCAACTAGAGAGAAGTCCGTGCAGCAACAAGGATCCAGCACAGCCAAAGATAAATAAATAAATAAATACATAAATAAATAAAATTATATATATTAATATATATATAAAAGTCTATGGTGATGTGCAGGCCTACCCCACAGAGACTGAGTTCACTGATGTGAGGCAAAGCCCTGGTATCTCAGATGATTCTAACATGAGATCTGTGCCAAGAAGCATTGGAAAGTCAACATTTTTTCTGGGGTAGGAAGCAACTTAAAAGTTTATGTTTGTCATTCTATCTCTTCTGTGCAAAATTTCCAGGATTTCTAAGAAAACCAAACTTCATTTTAGAAGTATAATTTGTTTAGAAAGAAAACAACTGCTTTCATATTTCACAGGTCCTTTTGGAGGGCAGATTAAAACAGGTGATGATTACTCTGCTGTCTTAGAATGACCCTGGAGAACTTCAAGGTAGGACAGGTGTCATGAAGTGATGACTGTTAACAAGAGGTTCTTCACTTTTTACTCTTCTCTGCCTCTCATACCCTCTTGGTCTCTCTGTTAATTATGAAAAATAATTACTAAGTAGAATTTTTTGTAATTTTATCATTTACTATTTTTTGAATAGAATTTTATATTCTTGGTCTCACTTTTGGGTAAATGAAAGATTAAGTAACACCCTAGTTAAAGTCCTAACTTTTCCTCTTCCATGTTGTGTGGTCAATGGGCAATTTCCCTAAGTCTCTAGTCTTTGATACTCTTGCCTACAAAATGGAAACAATAATAATTATCTCATTTAGTTGCTGTGGAGATTAAACTGGATTATGTGTAAAGATTTTTGAACACTAAATTGGAGCTTGGATGTAATGAAGTCTCAATAAACAGCAGCTTTTATAACTCTCTTGTTAGTTGTTAGCTTTCCCATTACAATAAATCAACATACGGCAGACAGATGCCCAACAAGTCCCACTTCACAACTGAGTTCTCCTTAAGAAATTAGAAACAATCTCTCTCTCCATGTGCACCAACCGCTATCCTACTAAATTTTTGCTATTTTCTTACAGCTCTCAGTTTTTTCTGGAAGTCAGTATTTCTTAATGGAAAACTGTCCATAATAGCAATTTCATTTAATTAACCTTATTTTCCTCTATTGAAAACCCAATGTTGGTTTGTATTGAATGATTTTTTTCCATTTCACATCACCAGCTTTGGGGACACACACCACTGGGACCTGCCTACTGAATCACACGTGTCTTCCATGGCAACCCACTCCAGTATTATTGCCTGAAGAATCCCATGGACAGAGGAGCCTGGCGAGCTATAGCCCATGGGGTCTCAGAGAGTTGGACATGACTGAGCAACTAACACCCACACAGCCACACAGCAGTCAACAGACAAAACTGGTTTCTTACCCCTCAAGAATGACCTTCCTTTCCAGCTTTCAGCCTGCCCCTAACCCCACCCCCAGCCACATCCTATTCCTTACGTCAGAACAACTTCTTTAGTAAGATTTGCCACATAAGGCCACCCAGATTATGCTTTCTACTATCCAAAGACAAACTATATATATATATAGTGAATATATATATATATATATGTATATATATATTCACCTATATATAGGTGAATAGGGATCCCTAGGAGTTTGTCCATAGTACTGTGTAACTGTATCTTTTAACATGCCTCTCAGACTCCTTCTCATAGATTTATCAAGATGGCTAGCATATTGACAGCTGCACATTTGGCATGCTTTGATTTTTGGTTCTTGGGTTTTTTTTTTTAATTTTATTTTCACTGCATATTTATTTGGCAATGTACAATAAATGTTGTAAACTTAGATCAAATTTATGAATAAAGAACTGTTTTAAAAAAGAAAGAGGTACTGTTTTCCAAAGTGGCGGCACCATTTTACATTCTAGCCAGCACGCAGGCATTAGAGCTTCAGTTCTTCCACATTCTCACCCATCCTGGCGATGGTCAGGTTTCCTAATTTTAGCCCTTCTAATGGGCGTGTAGTGGGATCTTACTGTGGTTTTCAGTTGCATTTCCCTAATGACCAATAGTACTTAGCATCATTTCATGTGTTTATTTGCCATTCATGATTTTTTGGTGAAGTGTCTGTGCCAATCTCTTTCCCATTCTTTGAATTGGGCTGTTTGCTTTCTTAGCATTGAGTTTTGAGACTCACACACACACACACACACACACACACACTTTCTATATACATATATCTTATTTAAATTTTGACATCTTCTTGCCAACTTGTAAATTCCTCTGAACAAGGGAGTTCCTTAGGAACAGAAGACACACTATAACTGTAAATCCAAGGCATTCAGTTGAGATTCAAGTGCTTGATGGATTCTTGCTAAGTATTTCATGGTGGTGAGAACTGGTCCACATGTTACTCTCCCACATTTGGAGACCATGCTACACAGAGTCAAACACTTTTTAAGGTTAAGACTGTGGATTAACCTAACCCTATTTAAAGAGCTCTGTATGCATAGCATATGTTATACAAATTGCAACAGAAGTACCTTTAAAGTTCTTTTTTTAGAGAATTGGAAATTTGGTATTTTCCCCTAAGTGGTTAAATCAGGAAGCATTTGCTTCTAAATTATTAGCAGTCTGCTTGGAGTCCCAGTTTAGTATTTCCAGTGGACTGTCTTTGTAGATAATTTTAAGTAATAAATAAACAATTTTACAGGAACTAGTGTCTGTTTACCAAATGTAGAATGTATGAGTTGGTTGTATTGCCAAAGAGGAGAATCATGGTTTCTGAAAATAGCTTTAAGAAGTTCAGATCAACTGGCAACCCACACTGAACTGTCTTACCGAGCATGATGTCCTTTGGGATAAAGACTGTGTGAGAAATGAACAAGGATAATATATTAAACTGGTCATGGTAACTCTGCCTTCATCTCTGGTTGACTCAGTCATGTGCAAGTTGGTAACAGCAATTCCTGTAAGTTGTGAGAAAAGATTATGCTATTGCATCAAATGATATTGCAGCATACAACACTAGTCCTTTTAAGTTTGATTTCATTTTTAAACGTAATGGACAATTTCCAGTGGGTCATTGGCACCTTGATGGATTTCCTAACTCTTCTTCTCTCTTCGGGTGGGCTGTCAGCTAACCAAACCCAGAACTTCCACTCACTGAACCACCCAAGGAGCTGCCAGTTTTGTTTTATCCTCTGACTCTGATGTCTCACAACCAGGAATCTTTCTGGTTGCAATTTTAGATCAATTTTCCCCCCTTTGGTCTCATTCTCAGAGCCCAGCTGTTTCATTCTACCTGAACAGCATAGCTTCATGTAGGAACTTGCTAACTTTGCTAACTACATGATTGAAAGCTCAATCCAGTTTATAAAAAGGAATTATTTTGTTGAAGTTTTCTTATTATCATAATATGATTTACACATGGGATTCTGTGTTTGTTTTCTGTTGTTTGGAGGATAAATTAAACCACTAGCTTCTTAAAATAATCACTACTGTCCATGGCAATTCATGGAGTTTTTGTAAGTTCCAGACACTTTTCACATGTTATCTTTAATCTTGATGGGTCTTAATTCACTCATTTTACAGATGAGGAAAATAATTTACTTGCCCCAGATTACACAGACAGCAAGTGGTAGAGTTGATTATTGTTATTACCAGTATCAGCAGTGGGTTTCTTTTTGTTTGTTTGTTTGTTTGAGCTGTTAAAGTTTTGTGCTAGAATTTGGAAAAAATAAATGGTGGAAGCAATGCTGTTATTAATACATTTTGAAAAAACTTGATGATACAGTTGAGAAAATGGTATAACTGAAATCACTTACATGTTTTAAAGGCATGAAATGGAGATTAAGGGTTTTAAGGTCACTGGAAGCTTCTCCAAATCTCTTGAAGAATCAAGTATTTTTGACATCTATTATTTCCACTTGGTAAAGAGAGAAGATGTTGGTTTACTAACATACATGGCATTGCAAAGCTTGTTACTTTGGATCTTTTATCTTCTGGATTGAATGAATTTTTTTATTATTAAGCTTTTTATTACAATTTAAAAAATTTGATAAGCATGTATCATTTTCTGTATGTCTTGGAAAACAGCCACCGAGAACATTTACAGTCATTCCATTTAGATACAGGACTTCCTTGGTGGCTCAGATGGTAAAGAATCTTCCTGTGACACAGGAGATCCAGGTTTGATTCCTGGGTTGGGAAGATCCCTTGGAGGAGGAAATGGCAGCCTCCTCTGGTAGTCTTGCCTAGAGAATCTCAGGGACAGAGGAGCCTCATGGACTACAATACAGTCCAGGGATCGCAGAGAGTCGGACATGACTGATCAACTAATTACTTTCATCCAGGTAGAAGAAGAGGGCAAATTCTTAAAGCAGAGGATAACCTTTTAGTGAAGTATATTTCAGAATTTGGGAAAAGACAAAGTTCTTATAACATGGATACGATTGTCTGCAGGAGTTGGCAAGTTCAGACTAGATAGAAATTGATACCATACAAACTCTGTCAATTCTGCTTGCATGTAGAAATGAAGTAAACTAACATTGTGTTACTGGATTGTAATAAAAGTTTATAGACAGTGAATATATAAGCTTTACCAAATTCAAGAAGGGCAGAGTATTGGGGAAGCCTCTTTTGAACTAATTGATACGCGTTAAGCATTCAAGTTAAGCTCTCCATCCCTCCCCACCAAAGAAAAATAATCAGTGCTTTGACACTGTATGAGGGCACTTGTGAGAAATTTGTTGAGAAATCCTTATACCCTCATGATATTCTGCAGCATCTCTTCACTCGGTCAGGCCTGACTCTTCGCGACCCCATGGACTGTAACCAGCCAGTCTCCTCTGTCCATGGGATTTTTCAGGCAAGAAGACTGAAGTGAGCTGCCATTTCCTCCTCCAGGGGATCTTTCCCACTCAGGGATCGAATCCATGTCTCCTGCCTCACCTGCACTGCTGGCAGACTCTTTACCTGCTGAGCCATTGGGGAGGCCCATACTTCACAACACTTCCCAGTTTTAAATTATTCATGTATTTTAGTGATCAGTCAACCACTGGTCATCTCTCTCACTGGACTTCTTGATGGCTGGAACCACATCTATTTTGCTTACCTTTGTATCTGCCTGGCAAGGTTTCTGGCGCATAACATCTGCTCCCTAGTATACTGTTTGTTACATGATTGTTAAATGAGTGAACAAATTCTTGTTCTGGGACTGCAGTTTGAGGAGGAAAGAAGTTAGACCTGACACCTATGTCTCAGAGAGTGGCAAGTGGACAGTGAGGCTGGCCTGTGTGCCCCGAGGGTCTCCAGTTCTTGCCAGTGAATGGAAGGAGGCTGGGGTACAGCATCTAGAATGTCCACATATGGACATAAGGAAAACTGACTTACCATCTTAGAGAAAACAGGACATTTTTTCATCTGAATTGGGGTCAGTCTTCCAAGTCCAGGTTATTCAGTACCTAATTAGGAGAGGAGACGTGAGGCTCCTCTAACCAGCTAAGGAGGTGCTGGGCAAGCTGTTAGGGATTCCCTTTTGTTCCCTTTAAAAGAGAGGAAATCCGAGTTCTAAGGTGAACATAGAAATCAGAAGCGAAGTGGGTGCCACGTATAAGCTTTTTCTAGCCATCTTATGTGAAATATTGAGCACATTTTCTGTATATTGAGAGACGGTTGGTTGGTAACAGGAAGCCAGCTTGAAAAATGTGGCCCAATTGCAGTAGGATGTATGAAAAATAGTATAGAAAACTTTGTATTGGAGAGAGAGACTATTTATATATATCAGTTTGTATCTATCTTTTGAAGGACATGATTAATTCTTAAAATAAAGAGAAAAATAATAAAACAAACATAAAATAGACCATGTGGGATATAGCAAAACCTGTTTTGTTTTCTTTTTCCAGAACATATATTTAAGTAAAATACATAGGTAGGTAAAAATCTTTAATTGCAATCAAGTGCTGGCAGCGGCAATGTCATACATGATAACTTGGTATGTGATTTCACTTTTCAATGATCTCCTTATTAAAAGACCCTTGGAATGATATGTCAAGGAAAAGAAGAGATCTCTACAAACAGAGAAAGCAGTAAATTCCCTCTTTGGAGAATACTCTGCCTCAGATCATTGAAGACTGAATCTGGGAAGAAAGAGCAGGAACCTGGCTGATTTCATGTGCCAGGGAGCTGCAGAGAGAAGAAAACTGACTCCAGAGGCTTGAAGTTCTGAAGAAAGGACTTCTGGGCTCTAACAGTTCCCTTGTGAGACTTTTGTTGTGCAGTTTCTCTCTCTATCCCTTTATCCAGGTTGTCATTTTTACTCTCCCTCTACCCAATTGATGATTTCAATGACTTCTCCACAATAATCCTTGGGGCCTGGTTCTGATCAGCAAGCTAGATGCTTGCTTCATTTTTTAGATATTCCCTTGATTGGTTCCTGGTTCCCAGTCTCCATATTTTGCATTTTTTCCCCCTAAAAGAACAGCATTTGCCATATGCCATATCAATCCTATAAGTGATCCAAGTCCTTTTCTATTTGATGATACTGCTGAAAGCAAAGAGAGTGTCATTTGCTGTCTTTAAGAAATTATATGTTTTGCTTGGGTGTCTGTACTCTGGCACAGCTGGAATCCCTGAATTTGCGATACCCACAAATTGGCACACTATCTGAGCAAACAGATACTCATGTATACCCATGTGTTGTCCTTATTTGAAAATTCAGTGCCCAAGATGCAATATTCACAAATTCTAATTTCCCAAAGGAGAGGGCTTATAGACCTAATAGTTGACAATTTCACTCCTCTATATGTACTTCTTCATAATTCTGCTTGGACATAGGTTTCCTCCAAATAAGAAAAAGTTGAATTAAATGAAATTAATTGATGCGGTATTGCCTTTGGATACTTAGAGTAGAAAGAAGACCTATTGGTGGAAATTGATGTCGTATCAAAAAGAGTGTTTGAACATCTGGTTTTACATTATTTTTCAAAGACATTGTCTTGCTATTTCTCAGTCTTTTGACTTAGCAATGAAGACTAGATTTGTCCAAATTATATAGTTATTAGCATCAGAGCTGAAAGTAGACAGAATTCTCCAGAGTCCATCATTATGCTACTTCACCAGCTAAACATATGCATAGATTAATTAGGTAAATATTTTATCATTTTGTATAAGCATTGAGGTGGAGATGGGGATAAGTATAGGTAATATTTGAATAGTGGGATGAGGAGGTGAATATATCTATCATCCTTTTTTTTTTTTACAAACAAAGTAAACTTTTGAATTCACTTAAGAAGGTTTCCTTGACTACATTTAGAAAATTGTATGATTTAAGATCATGCAATATTATCTATCTAGCTTTGTGTAAAAACATCCAAGTTTAAGTCAATCCTCAAGTTGAAATCCTGTTAGTTTTCCTGAACAGTATACTGATGTTCAGGAAATTTTCTAATAATTCCTTTCCTAGTACCAGTGAAAGAGGAAGCATCAGAGAACTTACACTGAAATTTTGATTATTAATCACTTTTATGACAAAGTAATCTTTGCCTAATAAAAAAAAAATAGTATTGGTAGGGAGGACAGCAGGAGTCCGAGGGAGACATGACTCCTCAAATGATACTCAACAACCTTCCAACTACGGGATTCAATGCAGCCTTCACCACTTATCTAAGCAGTGTCTGAATGTCATGCACACTGAGAGTTCAAAGATCACTCAGAAATCTTCCCCTTTATTCTTCGTTTTTCTTTTAGCCCCTTCATCAGTCCCCATGATTGGCAGCTGTGAGGGGCAAAAATACCAGGCCTTCAACTTTGTCCAAGTTCAAGTGAACTCAAGTTCACACGAACAAGAGTGTACATGAAAGATTTGCAGACACGACATCCCGAATCAAATCAGCTGAGCTTTCCAGATGGCTCCTTCGTGTTGATTTTGTGTCTATAAGCACATTTATTTTAAGTAAACATAAAATAATAAAACCAGGTTTCAGGGCATTAAGTAGATATATTGGGGAAAATTTTTTAACCAAAAATAATTATGCTTCATTTAGATTGCATGAGCTATTGCTATTTGACAAAGCAGCTGCAGTTGTGAGAATGGCCAAGTGGGAGCCATATGCACTTTCCATGGTAGGAGTTGATTATAAATATTGACCTATTGCTCGAGGCAACACATTAACCAGCCCTTTCTTTGATGGAAAAAATACATACATAGAATCCTTTTTAAATCCTTGTGAGATATTCATGCTGGGGGGTCAGGTGTGTGTGTAGTTCTATATATGTGTGTTATGTTTAAGGGATGGGTTGACAGGGGCACAAAAGGGCCTTATTACAGACAGTGTGTTGTTGCAAAAAGGATATGTTGAATATTCCCCCGTTCAAATTGACGAATTGCAAATAAATTCATGTTATAACAAAGCTTTACAAACGTTTTCACATAAATTTTTGCAAAAGATAAGTTGATTTAAAAACTATCCTAACTACTAGAGTAGCCAGATATATTATAGGGCATTTAGTAAAATTTGAATTTCAAATAAATATGCAATTTTTAGCATATGTTTATCCCAAATATTGCCTGGTACATACTTACACTGAAGATTTATCATTGTTTACCTGAAATTCAGGTTTAGCTGGGTGTCCTGAATTTTTATTTGCTAAACTAAATAACTAAGTGAATGTATGGAAGTCGTTCCTTCAGAATCATTTAGTACCTCATAGCTTTGATGTGCTATTTCAAAATAAGTGAGCTGTGTCAAAAAAAAGTTGGGAAAGTTGTGACCTGCTGTTGTGTCAGTATCAAAGAGCTCATATGGCTGATTTTTGCCTCTTTCTTGTTCTATTTTATTAAACAATTGCACTCCCAACCCCTCCTAGTTATAGGCATTCACTTTGAAGGAGGACACCACATTTTAAGCTCTTCTCTTATCCTTGGAGACAAAAGCTTTGAAAAATTAGGACCATGTTTGAACCTTAGATACATAAAGGATGCTCTCCAGCAAAATGCAATGTATTGTTCCAAGCTGATTCCCCGCCCCCCCCCCTTTCCTTGGGAGAAAAATACAGCATCTTAAACTAAAGCACACTTCGGAGGTCCCCCTGCTTGACTGGGGCCTGCAGCCACAACACAGGGCTTTCATCTCTGCTTCAAAGTGTGGTGGAGGGTTTTGGGGGGGAGGGGAGCGGGGAAGAAAAGGGAGGGCCGGTTGAATGCAAAGAGGGAAACAAACAAACAAAAAAGTAAAATGGGTTGGGTGGGCAGAAGGAGAAGTTCCCCTATCTTTCAAATAACACATCCCCCGTGGCCTGGGCTGGGATTTGCAAAACCCTCACAGTTTCTCCCCTCCACCGCTCCCCCCCCAAACCCGTTGTGTATTTTTTTGTTACCACCACTTCCCATGCTGGGAAGATTCTTGTCATCCCTCACATATTTTATCCACAGAAAAGGCTGCCCTGCCCTGGGCTTGGTGATTGAGGCTGGGCTCCTGGTGTGCCACTCTATCAGCGGTTCCCAAGGCTGTCTAGCCTGGGAAAAGCTGCATGGACGCGTTCCAAAATCAGCATCACATGCATCATTGTTCTTACTCTCCCTGATTAGAGTGCACACAATGAAAACAACAGCGACAGCCTCGTTTTCTAGCCCTCCTCCCAGCACAAGGCAGTCCTCAGTCTGTTTTTCTTTCTCTGGGTCTTCCTCCAAGTTAACCGCTTCAGTGCTGGAGGGAGTCTCAGACCTCACAGCAGCTGCCCCCGCGAGCTCCTCTGTGCTTCTGGGAGGTCATCCGCAGCTCTGGGGGAAGTGGGGGAGCAGGCCGGCTTGTCCTTCTCCTGGAAATCTGGGCAGAATAACTGACTAACGGGCGAAAAGTCAAAGCTGTGTGTGGTGCCCTGCGTTGGCTAGGGGCTCCTATTCCAGGACAGCTCTTCACAGCCTTGGGGTTGGCTAAGCACTCAGTTTCTCGTAAGCAAATGTGGGGACAGATGTAAAGATGTGAGCGGGGGTCCTGGTGTTTTAATTCAGAAAGCCACAAAAATCTGTCTGTGTTAAATCTGTTGACTTTAGCTGTTGAGTCTCAATTATCCATATGAAATGCTTCTCAACCTTCTTTGGAACTTCTGAATAAAATCTTTGTAAATATTTGCAAGTATGTGAAGATATTGAGGGTGGACGATGGCGATTTTTGCTTTAAAAGCCATAGGGCAAATCCAAGTCCTTTACCAAAAAAAAAAAAAAAAAAAATCAGCTAGTAGTAAAGAACCTGCTTGCCAATGCCCAAGATGTAAGAGATGCGGATTTGATACCTGGGTCAGGAAGATCCTCTGGAGATGTGAATGGCAACCCACTCTAGTATTCTTGCCTGGAGAACCCCATGGACGGGGGAGCCTGGCAAACTACAGTCCATAGGGTTGCAAAGAGTTGGACACGACTGAAGCGACTTTGCACACACACACACACACACACACACACACACACACACACACACACACCACACACACCCTCAAAAAAAATGGAAGGAAAAAGAAAACCTTCTAACATGTAACTCGTGACTTCTTTATTTAAAATAATGGACGATTTATGACATACCAGTCAAGAATTTGGATACCCTCTGGATTATACTGTAACCTAATTGACCTGACTTTTATTGAAGGGTATGAGTGGATGAGGAGCCTGGTGGGCTATAGTCCATAGGGTCACAAAGAGCTGGACACAACTGAAGTGACTTAGCACACATGCATGCATGCACAAGCGGATGTAAGGTGGAGAAGGCTATGTGACTATGGGTCAGTACTTTAAAAGCAACAGCTCAAACTCTTCATCGACTGGGCAAGCATCCTTAGTCTGGAGAAGTCTTCCCCACACTCAGAGTCACAGCTCTAATGCAGAAGGTCTTCAATGTAGATGGAGAGACAGACTTTATTTGCTGTGTTTCTGGTGTCTGTCTTGAGACCAAACATGATGTACATTTATGACCTGGATGGAGGTTTGGTCATGAGTTTGCCTTCAGCCCAGTTGAAAAGATGAAAGGCTGGGGTTCTCCTTTGAGCCATTATCCTTGACTTTTAAGTACTTTTAAGAGATAAAACAGATAGAGAATGACCCTAAGCTTTGTTAACTCTTGGAAATGTAGTGCCTCACTGCTGCGGTGCCAAGGACTCCTCCTGATTGAGACTGGATATTACTCTCTTGCCGCTTTAATAAAGTTCCATAAGATTGCTAATAGAAACCACTGTCATTTATTGATCTGTGCAAGGAACCACTGTCATTTATTGATTGATCTGTGCTAATGGAGAGGCTTCCTTCCTCTTCCTCCTCTCCCCTCTCTTTCCTCCTTCTTCCATGTGTGGCACAGCTGTTATTAACATAATACCATTAGCCAATTTCTGATAAACGGCATTTGGGGCCATACATCACACTATTTCAAGAAGCTAATTCCTCCTCTTTTGTTTAATTTTTAGGCAACTGTTTGTCTACCTGCAACTACCTACATGAGCTCTTTAGTGCCTCAAAAATAAAGTAAGTAAATAAAAACTCCAAATCAAAACCAACAAAAACTGAATTGTGTTACTTGCCTAAGGCATGATTTTTCTTAACAACCATAAAAATCCTACAGTAAGAAGGAAGATAGTAAATTATAGGATGACGGGTGAAGCAAGAGGAGACCCCCACTTGTCTAAGAGAAGCTGAGTTGGTTCTGGTTTCCAAGGCTATAAATATCCCTTTTTATATAAAGAAAGCTTACTTTTTCAGACTTGGAGAGACTGCTAGGGAGGAGATGTAACAACATGTCATTTCACGGGCTCTTTTTCTGCTCCTCAAGTCCCTGAATATAAATATTTGTTGGAATGAATTAGACTAGTTATAATATTACATTGTATCACTAGCATTTCTTTCCTGGAAGTAGACCTGCTTGCTGGCACTTGCACTAGTACCTCAAGTTCACTCTTCTTGAATATATCTGTAAGTAATTGCAGGGCAGAGATCTTCACAGTCTGTAACCTCAGTTTATCCTGAGTGATTCTCAACAGACAAAAGCCGTTAAGAGTCACCACTGGGGCAGAATGAAGGCAACAGCATGGGAATTGACTTTCATTCCATCACAGGGTAACTTTGGAACAATCAGTGTTTTTTTTCATGATTACCACCTTCCAGAACTGGTATGAGGATTACATGAGATAATGGATGGAAATGCAAGTATACTCAGCTTTTACTTTCTAAAATCTTTTCATTCTGTGAAAATTGTGATAATGAGATTTACTATCAAACCAAATTGATTTACAATGTGTAAAATTTATAGTCATCTTTTCTTAAGGCAGCTTTGCATTATGCATTATCTTTGAAGTTATTTAAGTTTACCCACACACAGAAATACATTCAAATCTTAGCAGTATCTGAATAGTTTCTTAGGGTTACCTAGTTTCCTAGGGCTGTTTTTTAAAATTTTTATTGAAATATAGTTGATTTAAATTGTTATGTTAGTTTCAGGTGTATGCAAAGTGATTCAGCTAGATATAGATATAAAAATATATGCATATTCTTTTAAAGATTCTTTTCCATTATAAGTCATTACAAGATATTAAGTAGAGTTCCCTCTGCTATACAGTAGGTCCTTGTAGGCTATCTATTTTATATACATGTATACATGTTAAGCCCAAATTCCTAATGAATTCCACCCCTCTTCCCCCTTGGTACCTAGGGCTGTTTTAAGCTACTGTAATAGATATCTTAAAACAGCAGAAGTTTAATCTTAGTTATTAAGGCCTAAAGTTTGAAATCAAGGTGTTGGCTGGGCTGTGCTCCCTCTGAGATTCTGGGTGGAGTCTTGTCTCTTTCTGACTTCTGGTAGTGGCCATAATCCTTGGCCTTCCTGGACTTGCTGCTGAGTAGCTCCTGTCTCTGTTCCCATCTTCCCAAGACATTCTCCCCTGTCTCATCTTCCCATAGCATTCTCCTTCTTAAAGGGTACTGGTCCTATTGGATTAGGGCCTATTCTAGTGAATTCATCTTCATTATACCTGCAAAGATGCTATTTCTGAAAAAGGTCACATTCATAAGTACTGGGGGCTTTAGACTTCAATATCTCTTGTTTGGGGTACATAATTCAACCTATAACACAAAATAACCCAGCTTTTCACTGGCCATGGACCTGGCTGCCAGGCTAGAATTTGCCGTTAATTAGCCAACTCACCTATAGGTAAATGAGGGAGTTGGGATGGACCTCTTTGGATAGTTTTCAATTTGAATGTTCTATAATTCTATCATTTTTAGTATTCTTCTGTTCTTTCTAACCATGATGGTTCCCTTTTTACTCACCAACAAATCTGTGCACAATAAGCCCCAAAGTCCAGCTGCAGAAGGAAAGGGAAACTTGCAGTCTCTTTGAGCCCATCCAGGAGAATTCTTGGTGCCTCATATGGTAAAGAATTCACCTGCAATGCAAGAGGCCCGGGTTTGATCCCCGGGTCCAATCCTTGGGTCAGGAAGATCCCCTGGAGAAGGGAATGGCTACCCACTCCAGTATTCTTGCCTGGAGAATCCCATGATGGACAGAGGAGCCTGGTGGGCTACAGTCCGTGGGGTCGCTAAGAGTCAGACATGACTAAGCAACTAACACTTTCAATATCATCATGGTGAAGAACTCACTCCAGCCCCTCACTTTCTCTTGCCTGGACTTTTGCAGTAGCCTCTCAGCATCCGTGAGTCTCCTCTCCTATGTAACTCTAGCAGGGGCTGCCAGACTCATGTCACACCCTGGGGACCACCTTTAAGTCTCCCCATGGGCACTGTATGAGTTATAGTTCCAGGCATGAAACCCCAGGCTTTATCAATACAACTTGCTCACCCTGGCTCATTTGTTCAAGAGTTACCCTCCATAAATCTAATCTACTCATTTTTCTCCCACTGTCCTTTGCTTTTCATACTCTGGTTCATTATAGTCCTTCTGTTTGTTAGACCTTTTCCCTTTCTCATCTGCCTAAAGAATTTTCATTTGTGCTACAAATTTCAGTTCAAATTGCATCACCTTTGGGAAGCCATTTCCAACTATCTGGAGTAGTCTGAAATAACCATTCTTTCTTCTGTTTCACCACTTAGTTCATGTTTATTTCTATTTTTGCACTTATCATTGATTTGTAATGTGTGTGTGTTTATTACCACTAGCTAGGATGTTGATTCGGAGAAGGCAATGGCAACCCACTCCAGTACTCTTGCCTGGAAAATCCCATGGACGGAGGAGCCTAGTGGGCTGCAGTCCATGGGGTCACTAAGAGTCAGATACAATTGAGCGACTTCACTTTCCTTTTTCACTTTCGTGCATTGGAGGAGGAAATGGCAACCCACTCCAGTGTTCTTGTCTGGAGAATCCCAGGGATGAGGGAGCCTGGTGGGCTGCCATCTATCGGGGTTGCTCAGAGCTGAACACGACTGAAGTGACTTAGCAGCAGCAGCAGCATGGTGTTGCTTACCAGTTGGGAAGATGTGATGTTTTTGTCTTTGGGTCAAGGCCTGTACCTTCTTTATTTCCAGGTGTCAAACATATATTGTGTGTGTGTGTGTATAGTTGCTCAGTTGTGTCCAACTCTTTGCTCATGTTCTGTAGCTTGCCAGGCTTCTCTGTCCATGGGATTCTCTAGGTAAGAATACTGGAGGGGGTTTGCCATTCCCTTCTCTGGGGGATCTTCCTGACCCAAGAATTGAACCTGGGTCTCCTGAATAGCAGCCAGATTCTTTACCATCTGAGCCACCAGGGAAGCCTGAAACACATATTGGGTACATAGGAACATTTTATGAAATTGAATTAAATAACCAGTTCTTGACAAAGAACTGAAACCAGCAGTCAGGGTCACACAGTTTTGTTTTGTTTTCTTTTTTTTTCAATGTGAGTTGCTTTTGAATTAATGAAACAGTAAGACGTGCTTTGGCACAGCTGTCTGGCATACCTGGGTTAAGTCTAGTGCACACAGCTGCGTTGCTGTAACTTGCTGTAAAACACCCTCTTCACACAGGGCCGTGTGCTGTGGGGCCTATGGAAGCGGGCCAGGCCCAGGGCTGGGAGCTACCTGAAAACACGTGGGTTGACTTTCTATTGCCATGGCAGTTGGACAGCTTCTTATAATTTTTCCCTTCAACTGGCAGGCTTGCCTCACAGGACATATTCTAATAGGACTGGACTCCTGGACAGGCACCATCTGCTTGCCACCTTAAATGTTTCACTGCTGAGTACAGTCCCCAGGTTGCCTGGGAACTTCCTGGAGAATAATCTCAGCCCATGTCACAGGACCTCAAGTTCTAAATTATCAAGTATGTGGATAGACATGGTGACCTGTCAGAAGAAGAGAACTCCAGTTGGGGTTATTACTACAGGTGTGCTCACTTCTCTCCTGTTAGATTGGCCTCTTTCTAATCCCACTGTGGAGCTCTGACAGTGAAAGATAAAACTCCCATAGTGACTTAGGCTGAGCCTGGGTAGGAAAAGAAAGGAGTTAAAGCCTTGGACATTCCTGGGGATGATGGAAGAGGAAACACCCATGGCTCAGGAAGAATGGCAGTCTTGATTTTGGACTTTAAATCATATGATGAATGAGGTAGTTGTTATTGTTAGTTGCTAAGTCGTGTCTGACTCTTCCGGCCCCATGAACTGTAGCCCGCCAGGCTCCTCTGTCCATGGGATTTTCCACGCAAGAATACTGGAGTGGGTTGCCATTTTCTTCTCCAGGGGATCTTCCCAACCCAGGGATCAAACCCAGGTCTCCTGCACTGCAGGCAGATTCTTCACCATCTGAGCCACCAGGGAAGCCCGATGAATGAGACAGTCTCATTTCTATCCCCCAGTCCCTAAAGAACAGATGAATGCATGCAATCATCAACCTTCTTTGTTGTCAGATAAGTATCTGAATCCCTGCTTCTAGAGCAGCACTTTCAAATGTCACTGGTAAGTACTACTTCCTGTATTTGTGTTTTTCTTGATTCCACAGTGAGACTGAAACTCCCTGAGAGCAGGACTCACATCTCATACATTTCTGCCTTTTCTGACAGAGTGTCTTCTACCTGGTCACATGTGAAAACTATTGAGATTGGAGAACCTTGAGCATAAATATTGCAAGTGTGGACCCTCGTCATCTAAGGGAAATCTAAATGTTCTTAAAAGCAGTGAAGTAACAATGATGATTATGGAAGAGAGTCCTAATTTAGCAGGTAAGAGAGCACCTGTGGCTTTATTCTACTGCTGCTATTGGCAATGAAGTTACAATAATCATGCAATTTTTTAGAAGCATTATTAGAAATGACCGTGGCTTCCCTGGTAGCTCAGGTGGTAAGGAATCTGCCTGCATTGCAGTAGACTGGGATTTGATTCCTGGGTTGGAGGGATTCCCTGGAGAAGGAAATGGCAACCCACTCCAGTGTTCTTGCCTGGGAAATCCCATGGACAGAGGAACCTGGTAGGCTACAGCCCTTGGGGGTCACAGAGTCAGACACGACTGAGCAACTAACACTTTCACTTTTCAAAATGGAAAAAAAATAATAAATCACAATGGATAAGTAGGTCATTAGAGGTATATGCTACCAAAGAATACAGGATTTATTTTATCTTACATGTTCCAACTTGGTAAGTGCATGGATTTGTTGAAAACTCTTATTATTAAAGCCCTACTAAGTGTAAGCTGCTATACTCAGTGTTATTTGGAAGGGTTAAGAGGACGTTCCTGGTGGCCCAGTGGTTGAGATTCCAGGCTTCCACTGCAGGGGCATGGGTTTGATGCTGCATGGTACAGCCAAAAAGGAAAAAAAAATTGTTTTTTAAATTAAAATAAAGGAGTTAAGAGAATTAGCACACTGGAGGTCCTGTTTCTAAAAGTTTTCTGAATAAAAATGTAATGCTACAGGAAAGAACATCATCTAAACACAGGCCTCAAATTGCCTGGCAAGGAGTGCTTGCCAGGTGAGCATCACGGCCCTCCCTAGACTGATGGGTGCCCAGTGACGTTTCTCATCTAACAAAGCTGACAAGATACAACAAGCTGGTGGCACCTACAAATCACTTCCTTCCTGCTGCAGAATGCCACTGCTGTCTGCCCGCCTTTCACACACCACAAGCCGTTTCAGCACTCTGTCATAGTCGGAAGCCTGCCGGTCATAAAGGCCTATGGAGTCCATCCTATGAAATGTCAAAATATTGTAAATATCAGTGATGGGCCAACCTCAGAAGTGTTGGAGGTTTAGTCTGGGAAAAGGTCCAAGATTTTGTGTGCTTATATAAACACTTTTGATCTTGAAAAATTGGTCTGCAAATCTTGCAAGAACAGGTTCCCTCCCAAGGCTTATAGTATTATTTTGGTTTGGTGTACCTTGCGTAGTATTTTTTGGAGAAATTTTACTATTTATTCCTTTCCTATGCTTTGCATTCTGATCAAAGCAAAATGCACCAACATATATGTACTTTATAAGAAGAAACAAATGGGTCTTCACTTTGTATGACAGCAACTTTATCTCTGAAAACCGAGCAAGAAGTTATTCACCAATTCTTATCTTACTAAAATGAATGCAATATTTCTGGTGACTTATAATGCATACATTATACATAGGAAGAAAATAGATAGCATTGAGCCTCTCATGGTAGATAGGAACAGATGAGAACTGATATTAAGGCTGAAACAATACATTATTAGCATTTTGTATATTGCATTTGATTCACACTTATTTGGACGTATGTGTATAATATTCTCTGTGGCATTCAAACACAATATGTATTTGTAAATAATCCATCTGATTTAACACATCACTCAGAGTACATAGCTGAAGCCCTATTTGTATATAAACCATGAAAACGTGGTTTTTTAAAAAAGGTCCTACTAGAGTTCAGTATCATACCTAGTAAAGTGTAGAGCAGGAGAAGTTATGCTGCAGAATCTCTCAAGTGTGTTCTTTGGGGTAGAGATGTGCAAGGCATGAGTACTATTCTAAGGCATAGGTTTTGGAACGGTAATTAAGCACAGTTCTTTACTCTAGGACTTTTCAGAACTTTTAAAATGCGAATGTTCAGTTGGGTTTTTCAAGTGGAGGATTTTCCTGAGACACTCAGTGTTCATGAACCAAATTTGACAGCATGATGGTACAGTGGGAGGTGCATTATAACGAAGATTTTAAAAGTAAGACTCATGTCCTGATTCTGACATTTAATTGTAGTGTGGCTTTGAGGAAGTGTCTAACTCTAAAACAAAGAAGTTAGATGGGATGATCTAACTTTAGTGCAAGATGCTGAAGAATCTTGTACTAGGTTTCTATACTGGGGCTATATGCTATTTTCTTTATTCCTTGGAGGCCTAGCATAGTACTTTACACTTAGTAGGGCTTTGATAAATGTTGATTAAATTGAATATAGCCTTTTAAATTTTTAAAATTTATTTTAAATTTGAGATTAGTTGCTTTAGAATGTTATGTAGGCTTCTGCTGTACAACATGAATCAGCCCTAAGTATACATATATCACCCCCATCTGGACCTTCCCTCCCTCCCCTCCCATCCCAACCCTTTAGGTTGTCAGAGCACCAGGCTGAGCTCCCTGTGTTATAGAGTAACTTCTCATTAACTATCTATTTTACATATGGTACTATATATGTTTCCATGTTACTCTCTAAATTTGTCCCACCCTCTCCTTCTGCCACTGTGTCCACAAGTCAGTTCTCTATGTCTGTGCCTTTTAATTTTTAAGACTCATTAATCCAGCTAACTTTTTACTAGCTGCTTTGTTTTGAGCAAATCATTTATTCTCTCTGAACTTCAGTTTCCTCACTTATAAAACTTAGGCATTTGCCTATTGGATTTCAAGGCTTTCTTACTGTTAGTAATATTATTAATACTCCTACAGCACATGTAGCTTTTTCAATGAAACCTCACACAGAAGTCCAGTGTGTAAACCAAATCAGAAGTGGAGCTGGACTGGTTGTGTCTGGAAACTCTACTAGTTGTCTCCATCCAGCCCAACCTGAACTGATATTTTTCCCCCTGCTCTTCAGGGATGTCTGAGAAACCCCTAGAGCTCCTTTGAGCAATACTGATATTAATAATTCCTGAAGCTTCTCTTAGGTCAAACATCTCATATCTTTTTCTGGGAAAATGTACAATTCTTATTCCCAAAACTAATAAGCTTTAGAGAACATCAAATGTAATCAAATGCCCTCCCTACTTGTAAAAAACTTTGCCCTGTCATGAACCACAGTCTGAAACAAATGCAACAAAAATCAAGCAAGTATAAAAACTAAAAATGACAGATCCCATCTTGGCTTAAGTAATATTTTTGAAAATCTCAAAGGGTATTTTTATTGCATTATGTATAAATGATCAGAAATCCGTAAGAAATCTCTATCCTTGGAATAATCTTGATGCCAACATTGAAAAAATTTTTGTACTTTATCATGGTTTAATAGTCCCTCATTACTATAATTCATATAACCAAGAGCAGAAATAGAGATTTATAAAACCAGAAGTGGAAGTCAGTTTATTAATTATCAATGCATATCGTGATGGCTAAAAATTTAGCTCAGCATTTCCATTAATATCTGATGAAATGCTGGTGAAAAAATCTATTTCAGGGAAAAATAGCTAGTGAGAAATCACTAGGAAATATCTCAGTGACATTTTTACAAGAGACCTTAGGGCTTTTTTGCGGATGCATGTTTTAAAAAAAGAAAAGATAAACAAGGCTAGACTCTGTGTCTGAATCAGCCTCTTGGAAGAAGACAACTCTGGGGCATTCAGGGGCGATTGTCCCTGATTCTGCAGTGGAGAGAAGCCCTGATTAAAACCAAGGACCCCAGGCTGTCCGACCTCACCTCCAACCCCGACACAAGCTGTGGGAACCCTGTGTGTTTGTGGATCTCTGCTTTCCTCCCTCTAGATAAAGCAGAGTTGAGGCAGGGCTGGTTATGTCAGGGAAAAAATCAACTTACCCAGCTCAGTTTTCTCACATGCAAATGACATATTTATGTTAGAAGCTTGTTGAATAGAAAACAACTGGCCCAGTGATTTGCAGATGATATTTTTATATGAAACTTTGCACCAGCTACACGTGTGGACTGAGCTACGACATACTCAAGAGAGGGGCATTATTACCAAGTCACTGTGGTATCCTGAGGAGACAGTTTATTCTACAGGTTATGATCCTGGCATTGTGTTTAAAATCTGAGACATAGGAAAAGAGCGAACACAAAGGATTCAGATGCCTCCAAAGTGAGGACCAAGCAAAAACCAAGCCCACCTAGGTCTGAGATTAAGGGGAAAAGGCAAAGTGGTCAATTTAAGAAGAAACCCAGACCATGCATTTGTCAATTTTAATCTGGGTATGCAAAAAAGAGAGAGAGAGAGAGAGAGAGTGACATAAGTAAAATCTGGAGATTTTTTGTGTTAAAGAGGAAAAGTGTTAGAGTAAAGTGCTTTTTGAGTATAATATGTGGAATTTAGAATATAAGAAGGGAAGGTAGGAATCCTTATTAAATAGTCTCCATGTCTTGCTCAGTTTTGGTAAGTGTCCATTTCTGGGCTTCACAACTTGAGAGAAACAGGAGACTTGGAGGGTTTTCAAAAGTGATTAAAATGATGGAAAATTAACATTTTAAAAAAAGGATTAAGGAAATGGGCATGAATTTAAAGGAAAAGAAAGGGACTTCCCTGGCAGTCCAGTGGTTAAGACTTCAGCTTTCAGTGCAGGGGGTGTGGGATCCATCCATGGTTGGGGGACTAAGATCCCACATGCCTTGGGGCATGGCCAAAGAAAAACCAAATATTAAAATAAAGGAAAGGAAAAGCCCTTTGAACTTGAGCATATTTAAATAATTTTAAAGACTTCATTTTGGCCTCTTTCCAGATTATTTCTTAGAGAATTTCTGTTCGATAGAAGATCACTGATGTATTACAATACTTTTACAACCAAAGTGTGAGTAACCAAACACAGCAAATGAATTAAAATAAGCTCCAGATGTACCAAGTATAGTTTTGCATTAATTATTTGTGTAGAACATGGAATTTGCAACCTTGTAGTTGATGAGCATTGAAGTATGTTTATATCATGATAATCTGATAGTTGGATCTGCTCTTCTACAATTTTATTGTCCTCAGATACTGTATCAGGTTAACTTCTCTATGTGTTAGTATTAAGTGCTGCTGCTGCTGCTGCTCAGTCGCTTCAGTCATGTCCGACTCTGTGTGACCCCATAGACGGCAGCCCACCAGGCTCCCCCATCCCTGGGATTCTCCAGGCGAGAACACTGGAGTGGGTTGCCATTTCCTTCTCCAGTGCATGAAAGTGAAAAGTGAAAGTGAAGTCACTCAGTCACGTCTGACTCTTCACGACCCCGTGGACTGCAGCCCACCAGGCTCCTCCATCCATGGGATTTTCCAGGCAAGAGTACTGGAATGGGGTGCCATTGCCTTCTCTGAGTATCAGTTGACAACAGACCAATAGAAAAATAATTCAGAAATTTACTTTAAAAAATCTGTATAACATGTTATAAACAACCCAACTCTAAGAATTAATTAGATGGAGCAACATCCAACAGAACTAAAATTAGTTTTCTGTGCTTTATGCAATACAGCCAAGAAGGGTGGAGAATGCTATACACAGATTAAGTTCTAGGTATGTAATCTTGGTTCTTGATCCTTGGCCTTGAACAAGGTGCTCAAAATTCTCTGAACTCTAGAATTATCATCTATATAGTAAGAATCACCATGTAAATCCATGAAATTTCTCTTGGTAAATGAGATACAACTCATAGGATTGATGCAAGAATTAAAGGAATTAATTCACAGAAAGTATTTCAAAAGTGCCTGGCAGATAAATATTAGACAATAAATATAATAATAGTAAATATTAGGCATTGTTATTATCATCAGAGGAGAAAGACTTTAACACATTGCCCAGCACATTCTAGTACTAGTTAAATCTAAACCTAATAGAATAGAGTTTTAAAAGTGGAGGGATTCTTTAACACAGAAATGTAAGTATTAAAGGGAATACATTAAAATGAAGTTCATAGCACACCCTTGCCTGCTGGGCTGTTGCCATTGAGGATAATGTGCCAGTCAAATCTGACTCTGGTACCCTGGGTGGAGGAATCTGACTCCATTTAATTTTACTCCCACAGGAAGGATGACCACTCCCAGGCATGGCTATGATAGATCACCTTAGGACACTGGTCTCTGAGGATGGCAGACTGAAACTTCCAGGGGGGATTTTATAAGAACTCCTTGCAAGCTGACTTCAGTGGATACTTTCCAAGTACAGAAAGGCAACTAACATTTGGGCAGCCTACCTCTCTGTCTAGCTGGATATAAGATGAGCTCTTGAATTTAAATATATTAAGAAGAAGGGAAGGAACAGTGGATATATAAAAAGCCTTCCTCTAAAAAAAAAAAAAGAGGAATTTGAGGTTAAAGACACTGAAACATGACAACCAGCAAACCTAAGAGATGACTCCAAAAAATCTCCCTAGTCCTGATTCATAATTCAAGTGGTTATTTTAACCATAGATCTGCATTATATCAAATATTTATCTTATTTTGGAAGAAAAGATTAAGATTGGTATTAAAAAGATTTAAAAAAGAAAGAATAGGACAGTGAATTCATGACCTTTCTGCAGAAATGCTAATCACTTTAATAACATTTGAGAAATAGCAAGCAGAGATCATCAGAACAATCAGTGAGGAAAATAAGTCAATAAGAGAAGTTGCTCCTTTAACCCTGTACCCAGAATTGGACAAAATTCAAATTTAAGAATTGTTTCCAAAGTGCTATGGCCAGCCTTGCAGAAAGCCAGGGGAAAGAAGGGTCAGCAAAAATTGTAGCTGGTGCCTGTGGGTTTCCAATCAGTAACACAGAATTTCTTTTGCCACACCTTAGGATTAACCTTCACCAATGTGGAGAGTAATGGCTGTATGTATTTTTAAGCTTCCTACTCCCACAATCATAATAAAAAGAACCATGCCAAAGAGTCAGAACAAACAGTAGATAACTGGAAGCACTCCCGTCAATCATTTGCATTCTGGTTGGCTTCCAGGTCTTGTCTAGGTCATATTATGACTCCTTTATTAGTGTTTTAGGTCACCAGAAGACAGGCAAGTGCATCCTATATCAGGAAGTGGAGTGAGCCCCGGGAGTGAGATATTTGGCTTTAGTAGGCATGGTGGCTGTGACTCGGAAATCCAGGGAAATGAGTTAAGCTCAGTCAGACTCCAGGCGCCGCGCTGCCTCCCAGCAGATAGAATGAAGTAGAATAATAGAAGCTTTCCTGCCATTCTCCACATTAGGCTGAATTCCGGTCAGCCCTTCCAGTTGAGTTTCTGGAGGCTGTTTTCTATTCAGCCCCCAGGCTGCAGGCTGTAATTCACAAGAAGGAGCTCCAGGGAAAGGCTGGCCCCAAGTTCAGGCGGGATGGTGCCAGGGGAGCCCTCCTGCAGGAAGACAGATTAAGGGGCAAGTGTGCCCATTTGGTGAGTGAGGGCGAAATTTAGTGCCTACTTTAGGCTCCAGAGAAATGACTGCTTGGCTGACTGAGACCTGGCAATGCACATAAGCTTGAATACTTACATTTCCACCCACTCCCTTACACAGTGACTAACCACATCTGCTTAACTCAAATGGAGAAAGAAAGAAAGGGAGCCTGGCCATCTCCTCCACCCACTGGGGAGCCCATGTCCTGGTAAGATAAGCGCTCGCCTGGTACGAGCCAGGCTCATTCTTTTCACAACACGATTCCTATTTAAGGTCCTAAAACTTCAGATGACCTCACTGCCACATGAATCAGTCGCCTGAAAAGTTTTCCTTTATGGTATGATAGTAAAAATGCAGTTGTTAAGGGAAATGGAAAAGCTGGCAAAAGTCAGTCCAGAAAGAAGCTTTCCATTTCTGTAAACTGATAAAAGTAAATATCACAAAGGTGAAGTTGCCTGGATTACTACCTTCTCACTTCTAAAAATTCCATATTCACCAGTAAAATATTCAACATGCAGAAGGTTGAGATGTGATGCTGCACTGTGATATTTGCAGTGCCAGACTTTATACAAATGTTCATACATTTGGTTTCAATGCTGCAAAAGATAAATGACTTTAAG
The DNA here is from genome assembly GCA_007570785.1 of Antilocapra americana. Lineage (NCBI taxonomy): Eukaryota > Metazoa > Chordata > Mammalia > Artiodactyla > Antilocapridae > Antilocapra > Antilocapra americana. The sequence goes on from ML662442.1 coordinate 23,712,319, forward strand.
CTAAGGAAACTGCTTTCAAGAGAAAGCAAGAAGGGTGTGTGGCCAGTGCTTGGCCCTTTACCTCTTGTCTGCTTTGCCTCCATGTGCAATTATTTTGTAAGTTAGCACTGACTCCTTATTTCTGTTCAGACTCTTTAGTTTTCAGAAGCTTAAATATAGTCCTTTTTTAGACAAAAACGGAAGAAAAAAAATTTTTTTTTTTGTTAGTCAGCCTCTTTTTAAGAGGTGTTTCATCAGCCTCTTCTCCCTCTCTGTGGTGTTTCTGCTGCTCTTGGTAGTATAAGGTTCTATGCTGGCTGGCAGGATGCTCACTTGTTAGCTGAATAGAGTTTATCCACAAACATTGATCAACATAGGTTTTATTTATTTCCTAGGAAATCCAAAATGCCATCCAGAGAGTCTTGGTCGGGTAGGAAAACTAATAGAGCTATATAGTTCACAAATCAAGACAAGAGGGCCATCAGTAAGATTTATTGATAGGAGCCTTACAAATGAAAGAGAGTTCTCCAAAGTTATCTGTGACAAACTGGCAACCTAAGAAACTCTTGGCTTGTTTGCAGTTGACATCACTAGTTGGCTTGTAAAGACAGAGCAATGGTAGAGAAGGGAATGGATGTGTACCTCTTGCAGGGATAAGCTTACTTGCCCTCTGAAAGCCTCAGGGCCTAGCAAGGTGTCTGACACAGGGAGGTGCTCAGCAAAGATCTATTGAATGACTGTTGAATGGAGAAGCTGACTAAGGCCATGACCATACATCACTAATACTTAAAAGAAAGAGCAAATGCAGAAATAAATGCACAGATTACCCTTTGCATCTGTAGGAGACAATCGAAATTACATGATCTTCCAGGCCCCTTCTAGTGCTAAAATTCTGTATTGTTTTTTGGACACAGTAGACTGCATTTTCTCCCTATCATGAGAGAGAGCCGAGCATTCTGGGATCTTCTTTGGAGGACTTTGAGAGAGGCCAAGCCTTGAGAAGACAGTATTAAGTTGCCTATTGGTAGGATTTGGAAGGGCGTGAGCATATTGTTTTCCTGATACAGCAGGGCTTACTGAGTCAAGAGCTTGTTTTGAAGTCATGCTAAAGAGACTGCATGCATGCACGATGAGAAACCTTGTCTGGGGGCCCGTTTACACTGCATGTGCTACGGCCTGTGGGTGGCTCTGGCGTTGTGTGTGAGTGCTAGATGAAAGAGGTTTCGGAACTCTGCTCCTGGCCCCTAGAGACATCCACTGTGGACACAGACCTCAAGCCAGGGGACAGTGCAGAGTGTGGTCTGGCCTCCTGAGCACTCGGGCCCACAGTGCATGCACGGCCCCCGGCAACCGGCCACCCCAGGCCTCTCACTTTGTCACACTCCAAAATCGTGACTATGGAGGGCTGAAAGCTCTGACATCTGAGCAAGCACTCATTTCTGGTCCTTCAAAACTAAGTCAGGTAAATAAAATATAACTTCTGGAGTACGGCCAGGACTGTGGAGGGGCAGATGGGCAGGCAGGGGGGAATCTTTCTAATGACCTGAAAACCCACAAGGCATTCTGGACATCAAACATCAATTACAAAGTACCACTTTGATGAGCTAAGAGTAAGCGAATCAGAACCAGATGGATTAAATTCCCCTTGAAATACACCCAGGATTAAAAATTAAGAGAAGTAGTGCTAGACACACTGCACTATTTCAAATGCTCTGGCGAGCATTCAGAATCACTAGAGGAAAAAAAATTTCACTAGAGATATCTGACAGTTAAGTGACTGTCCACCCACTTCTAGATCCTATTTAGGCTGTCTAAATAGTTGGTGAGAATTTTGTGTGTATGAAATATAGAAATGTTTATGAAATCTCAAGAGTGGGCAGAAGAGGAAAAATTCTTTCAATGTGTATTTTATTTACTTACTTAGGTAAATAAGTTAACATGAAATTCCATAGAGAGTGTTTATTAAGCTACAGTGGGTAGAAAAGAACAGTTGCATATGTGTGCATACAGACTGGCCCAGGCACTTAATTAAAGACACTTGATCATGTTTGACAGGTCTGAATGGGTACTTAAAATGCACGCACACACGCCAAGGCATCTACGTGTCCATGTGATGCGTCCTGACCCTGACGTGTTGATCAGCCCTTCAGAGAGTTGCTTTTCTTAGTGATTACTCATTGACACATGACCCTCCACACGAGCAGCCTGTTCTGCTTGTGACAGCAGGCACGGCTGAACTGCGGCGCTTCTCAAGCCTGATCCTGGCATCTCAGGACCCTCTGGCTTCCATGCACAGGCTGTGAATAAACAAACAAGAGCTTCCAATTTTATGCCTAGTAGCCTTGGTCGTATTCCTGCAACAGGGTTTGCTCTGTGTATTTACTCACAAGGCTCCCTTGGGAATGTCTGAGGCAAAGGTTTTAGATTCCCAGACAGTCCCTCAAGAGATAGTGATTCTTGTCTTATTAGTCCTATGCATAAAATGGTAGTTTTTATACATGGAGAAGATACCAAAAACACAGGCAACAAAATAAAATAAGTAAACTGGACTTCATTAAAATTAAAATGACTTTGGATCAAAGGGCACAATCCAGAGAGTGGGAGAAAGTATTTGTAAAACATATATCTGATAAGAAGCAAATATCAAAATATATATAAAGAATTTCTACAACTCAACAAAGAAACCCAAACAATCTGATTTAAAAATGAACAAAGGACTTGAGAAGATATTTTTTTGAAGAAGACACACAAATGGCCCAAAAGCACATGAAAAGATGCTCAACAGCATTAATCAGTAGGAAAATGAGAATCAAAACCACACTGAGATGGTTCATTAGTCATCCTAATCATCCTCATTAGGACAGCTACTATCAACAAAACCAGAAAATAAAAACAAATGTTAGTGACGATGTACAGAAATCCAAACCCTTGTGAACTCTTGCTGGGAATGTAAAATATTAATGGTATGGAAAACAGCATGGCAGTTTCTCAAAAAATTAAAAACAGAATGATCATATGACCAGTAATTCTATTTCTGGTTATATAGCCCAAAGAATTGAAAATAGTCCTCAAAGAAATATTTTTATGCCTAGGTTCATAGCAACATTATTCACAATAGTCAAATGAGAAAGCAATCCAAGTGTTCACTGACAAATAAATGAACAAACAAAATGTGGTAAATGCACACAATGGAATATTATTAGGTCTTAAAAAAGAAGGAAATTCTGACCCATGATACAACATGGATGAATATGTTAAGGACATTATGCTAAGGGAAATAAGCCAGTCAAGAAAAGGACAAACACAGTATTATTACTCATTGGATGTATTTAGAGTAGCCTGTTCACAGAGATAGAAAGTAGAATGGTGACTGGCACGGACTTGAAGAGAGGAAAATGAGAAGGTTTTTTGTGCATACAGAGTTTCAGTTTTACAAGGTAAAAAGTTCTGGAGATGCATTGTGCAGCAATGTGAGTGTATTTTAACACTACTGAACTGTATACTTAAAAATGGCTAAGATGAACATTACTCAGTCATGAAAAAGAAGGAAACAGTTTTTCTAGCGAGGTGGATGAACCTAGAGCCTGTTACACAGAGTGAAGTAAGTCAGAAAGAGAAAAACAAATATCAGATATGGATGCATATATATGGAGTCTAGAAAAATGGTACTGATGAACCTATCTGTAGGGCAGCAGTAGAAAGGTAGACATAGAGAACAGACTTGTGGACACATCGGGGGAAGGAAAGGGTGAGAGGCATTGAGAGAGTAGCACTGAAACCTGTACATTACCATATGTAAAATAGGTAGCCAGTGGGAATTTGCTGTATGACACAGGGAGCTCAACCCACGGCTCTGGGACAACCAGAGAAGGGAAATTCAGGAAGGAGGGGACATATGCATGCCTATGGCTGATTCATGTTGCTGTATGGCAGAACCAACTCAACACTGTAAAGCAATCATCCTCAATTAAAATACATAAAATCTAAAAAATCACTAAGATGGTGACTTTTGTGTGTGTGTGTGTACTCAGTCACCCAGCTGTGTTTGACCCTTTGTGACCCCATGGACTGTAGCCTGCCAGGCTCCTCTGTCCATGGGATTCTCCAGGCAAGAATACTGGAATGAGTCACCATTTCCTCCTCCAGGGGGATCTTCCCGACCCAGGGATCAAACCTGTGTCTCCTGTACTGGCAGGTGGATTCTCTACCACTGAGCCATCTGGGAAGCCCATGTTATGTGTATTCTACTACAATTAAAAAAAAAAAAAAGTCAGTTTATTTGAGAGGCAAATTTGTTATTTATCTATTTTTAATTGAAGGATAATTGCTTTACAGTACTGTGTTGGTTTTTATCAAACATCAACATGAATCAGCCATAGGTTTACCCATGTCCCCTCCCATGTGAACATCCCTCCCACCTCCCTCCCCATCCCACCCTTCTAGTTTATTACAGAGCCCAGGATTGAGTTCCCTGAGTCATACATCAAATTCCCATTGGCTATCTATTTTACATATGATAATGCATGTTTCCACATTCATCTCTCCATATATCCCACCCTCAATTTGAGAAGGAGGTTATTAACAGAGCTTTAAAAACAGACTTTTAATCCATCATGAAGAGATTCTAGCATCATGGGATGTCTATACTCAAAATGGAAGATTCTCAAAGAATGTTAGCCTTTTAATATCAAGAGGTAATATTGAAGATAAAATTAAATTGCTGTTTTTTTGTGTGTGTGTGCCACACATATGTGGCAAGAAACAAATACAGTTCAGGAATCAGGAATTATATAGAGTTAAAATGTTAGAAATTGGGGGAAAGGGAATTGGTAGCATGCTTTACATTTACTACCTTAAACCTCCGTAATCCTATCAGTGCCTTCAGGCTACAGGTATGACTGCTTTAGGAGGTAAGTCACTTGGCCAAAGTCACACAGATGATCAGTTGTGGAAATAGGACTTGGACCCAGGGCCTCTATTGCTACAGTGCATTATAACCAAGGAGAGAGGCAGGCCTAGAACTCTGGACAGTCGTGGAGGCTGACATTTAGGAACATGTTAGTAATGTAACTGACAGATGAGCAACTGTGACTTGCAGCTGGCGAGACTAAAGATATAAACACGAGAGTCAATTTATCAAGAGTCACCCATGAGGTGCTATGAGGCATGGTCAGTGCACGCTGACTACAGCCAGGGCTGCAGCTGCGGTCCTCTGGGACCTCTGTCTAGCTGCTGCTTTGAAGTCTGATCTACTTTGGCTGAGATTCCCCTGGGATTCAGATAACCAGAAATAGTGATCAGCCTGCAGGCTCTGGAGCCGGATTGCTGGGTTCAGATTCTGTCTCTGACTGTAGCTGTGTGATTCAGGGCAAAGTATTTAACTTCCCTGTGCATTCTTCCTCATCTACAAAATCAGGACTATTAAAGCACCTTGCTTATAACTGATTTGAAGATTAAATGAATCAACGCACATAATGTACTGAAATAGTTCCTGGGGCTTCCCCGGTAGCTCCGACGGTAAAGAATCTGCTTGCAATGCAGGAGACCCAGGTTTGAAATCGGGGTTGGGAAGATCCCCTGGAGAAGGAAATGTAACCCACTCCAGTATTCTTCCCTGAAGAATTCCACGGACAGAGGAGCCTTGCAGGCTATAGTCCACGGGGTTGCAAAAAGTTGGACAAAACTGAGTGACTAACATTTCCAGTTACCAACACACAGCAAATCCTTTGTAGGTGTTAAATATTATTCTCTACCAATTGTTGGGCTTTCCCTGGTGGCTCAGTGGTAAAGAATTCCCCTGCCAGTGCAGGAGACGCAGGTCTGATCCCTGGGTCAGGAATATCCTGTGGAGAAGGAAATGGCAACCCTCTCCAATATCCTTGCCTCGGAAATCTCATGGACAGAGGAGCCTGGGGAGCTACAGACCATAGGGTCACAAAAAAGTCACACACAACTTAGTGACTAAACAACAACAACAAACCAATTCGTAGGGATATATCACGCATCAGATCTGGTACCTAGGAAATTCTCTGGGGTTTTTTTTGTGGTTTCTAGTAATTCAAATGTATCTACACCAACAGAACAAATATATTTACTGTATAAATTATACATATAAAGTTCTACACCCTGAAGAAACCAAAGAAAACAAAGATACAGTATTTGAACGACTTTTAAACATGTCTACGCATAAAAGCATGTTCCTAAACTTATCACAAAATTGTTCTGTTCCAGTCGTCTTCCTCAGCATTAAAAATTTCTGCTTGGCTTTTTAAATCAGTTTGTCTCTGAAAAGCTAGAGCAGGTTGCACAGAATTTCAAAAGAAAATAAAGTTGCTCAGTTGTGTCCGACTCTTTGTGGGCCCTTGGACTGTAGCCCACCGGGCTCCTCTGTCCGTGAGACTCCCCAGGCAAGAATACTGGAGTGGGTTGCCATTTTCTTCTCCAGCGGATCTTCCCCACCCAGGGATCGAACATGGGTCTCCTGCATTTCAGGCAGATTCTTTACTGTCTGAGCCACTTGGGAAGCCCATAGGTCATGGCTTATTCCAGGTATATATGGAAGTGAGCTTTAGGTTCTATTTACTCTTGGCCAGATGAGTTTGCATATCTTTTCCCTGAGAGACATGATAAATGATTAAATGATGAGAAAGATCTGCTTATATAAACCTTGGTGGCTGCCCTCCTCCTTTCCCATCCTCACTGCCACACTTCTTTTCATGAGGAGAGGGCAGGAAAGTCACCCAAGTAAACTTTGGGTTAGAAACAACCAGTTAACCAAGCCCTTTGTTGGGGGTGGTTGTACTCTGTGTGTGTAGTCAGCTTACATTTACAGTAATGTAAGTTGTCTAGCAAGAGAAGGGTAGGAATTCTGGGATTAGAGATATGATTAATATTTTTCATTGGCCTCTGAATTCTATGTTATTATTTTTTATTTAAAAAAAAATCATGTTTTGAGCCCTTATCATGTCCCAAATGGTATGCCAGGGATATTTGTAAATATTAATAATATGGTATATAACACAATTGGAGGAGGGCGTGGCAGCCTAGTCCAATATCCTTGCCTGGAGAATCCCATGGATAGAGGAGCCTGGTGGGCTACAGTCCATAGGGTCACAAAGAGTCGTTCACAACTGAGGTGACTTAGCATATGCAGCACAATAACACTTAAAAGAGGTTTGATTACTCCCATTTACAGCTGAGGAGACTAAAGCCCGCAGACTTAAATGACACAGTTGGTAAGTTTTGAAATCACTGGGCCAAAGATCTGACTCTAAAAATGAACTCTCAACCTATATGCTCTACCATTTCTCGTTTATATTCTAAATCATTGACAGGACTTAAAATGGGTTCAGAAAGCAGTTATCCAAGTCTGTATAACCAAAACTGCAATTATCCTAAGAAAAAACTTTCAAAGATAAAATGCCATCGTAGACATTTGAAGTTAGAGTAGAGGAACAATAGAATTGGAAGGGGTCTTTGGAGCCAATGAACTACTTTCCAGAAGACTGGTAGCCAAGCGTTTGCATGAATTCACCCAGCAGTGTGAAAATTACTACCACGTACAGAAGCTGACACTCCTGTCAGACAGCTGGGATAGCTGGAAAGTGCTTGTGACTTCTTTCTTATTATTTTATTACTGACTGTGCTGGGTCTTCCTTGCTGCATGCAGGCCTTCTTAAGTTGCAGCAGGCAGGGTCTGCTCTCTGGTTGTGAAGCACAGGCTTCTCACTGCGGTGGCTTCTCTTGCTGCAGAGCACAGGCTCTAGGCACACAGGCTTCAGTAGATGCAATGTATGGCCTTCAGTAGCTGCTCCAAGGCATGTGGAATCTTCCCAGACCAGGACTGAACACATGGCCTCTGCATCAGCAGGCAGGTTCTTAACCACTGGGACACCAAGGAAGTCTTCTTGTTACTTCTTCGCATAAATCTGCTGTCCAGTGTCTTCCTTACACTTTTTCTGGCTCTGCTAGAAACAGAATAATCTAGTCTCTGCTCCACAAGATAATCCCAATTTTTCATGTATACTTTGGTCTCCCAGTGTGAGTCAAACACAAATTATTCCTGGCATAGGTGGAGGCAGTGTAGAGTAGAAGAAAGAGCAGAGATTCTACAGTCAGAAAGTCTGTTCAAATTCTGACTCAATCATCTGCTACTTCTGAGATCCTAAGGAAGTTACCTGACTTCTCTGAGCATCAGTTTCCATATCTTCATGAAGATTTTATAAGACAGTTCTGAGGGTTAGGATGAGATGATAGATATAAAATGGTAGGCACTCAATAAAGATTAGCAATTATTATAAATTAATCTTTTCTCTGGTGAAGAGTACAAGTGCTTTGCTACCCTAAGTAGGTTCATCTCAGACCGCTGATTAAACCAAAGCCATCACTAGTCCATAGCGCAAGGGTTAGGGACCTTTTGTGCATTTAAGTAGTACAACAAGAGAAAGTTTTTCAGCCAGATGTTGGTGGTTATATGTGTTACTGTTGGTGTGGTTATTCTGTGCACATGGTGCACATGCATGTATGTAGGTTCTCCAGATACATCTAACCATCTTATTTTGGCTACCCAAGCTATATACATTGATATAGCTCAAGTGTCCTAAAAAGCTGGTATCCTGGGATACTAGAGTCTTCGGTAGGTATTTGACTTAGATGAGGTAAGATCAAGTTCTTAAACTCCCTGATAATCTGAAGTCTCTCCTTAAAGAATTTCAAGGAATATCTGCCTTCTGTAATTCTGGTTTAGGACGATTTGAATTGGTAGTCATGTCATAAGGCCAGCTTTATAGAGAGAAGTTTTCTTCAGACAGACATCTTCCCTTCCTTGTTAGCTCAGTGCACATTTCCTAGTCTACCTTACAGTTATGAATGCAGTTGGGATGAAAACATCTAGTTCTTTCCAAACTGCTTTTATGTCTTCTTCCATAGTGCATGCTAAGTGGTTCTAGTCATGTCCAACTCTTCGTGACCCTATGGGACCATAGCCCACCAGACTCCTCTGTCCATGGGATTCTCAAGGCAAGAATACTGGAGTGGGTTGTTATGCTCTCTTCCATAGTTCAGTTCAGTTCAGTTGCTCAGTCATGTTTGACTCTTTGCGACCCCATGAACTGCAGCACCCCCAGGCTTCCCTATTCACCACCAGCTCCTGGAGCTTACTCAAACTCATGTCCATTGAATCGGGGATGCCATCCAACCATCTCATCCTCTATCATCCCCTTCTCCTCCTGCCCTCAATCTTTCCCAGCATCAGGGTCTTTTCTAATGAGTCAGCCTTTTGCATCAGGTGGCCAAAGGATTGGGGTTTCAGCTTCAGCATCAGTCCTTCCAATGAGTATTCAGGATTGATTTCCTTTAGGATTTACTGATTTGTTCTCTTTGCAGTCCAAAGGACTCTCAAGAGTCTTCTCCAACATCACAGTTCAAAAGCATCAATTCTTCAATGCTCAGCTTTCTTTGTCAGCAAAGTAATGTCTCTGGGTTTTAATATGCTGTCTAGGTTGGTCATAACTTCTCTTCCAAGGAACAAGTGTCTTTTAATTTCATGGCTGTGGTCACCATCTGCAGTGATTTTGGAGCCCCCCAAAATAAGGTCTCGCTGTTTCCTTTATTTCCCCATCTATTTGCCATGAAGTGATGGGACTGGATGCCATGATCTTTGTGTTTTGAATGTTGAGTGTTAAGCCAGCTTTTTCACTCTCCTCTTTCACTTTCATCAAGAGGCTCTTTAGTTCCTCTTTACTTTCTGCCATAAGGGTGCTGCCATCTGCATATCTGAGGTTTTCGATATTTCTCCCTGCATATCGATACTTCTCCTGGATGAATCTTGTGCTTCCTCCAGCCCAGTGTTTCTCATGAAGTACTCTGCATATAAGTTAAATAAGCAGGGTGACAATATACAGCCTTATGTACTCCTTTCCCAATTCTGAACCCCTCTTCCATACTAATAGAGCTGTATCGGCAAGTGACTGCCCAGTCAGGCAGCATTCCCCAGTGCTCCTTGTGGCAAAGGCTGGTCATGCTCTTACCAATGGAATATGAGCAGAGATGAAGTGAACAACTTCTCCCTCACTTGCTGAAGAGGAATTCTCTAGCTTTGAACATCTGCTCTTTCCTCTTTCCTCCAGGCATTGTGACCTTGGACACCTGGAATATGGCAGAGCTGCCATCAGCCTGGGTTCTTGAATGGCCACAGGGATCCAAGCTGCCTGCTGGATGAAATGCTGACCTTGGGTTGTTAGCTAAGAGAGGGATACATTTCTTTGCTCTGAGGCACATGATTGTTAGGTCTCTTCTTTAAAGCCACTTATTCACTTGTCTTATTTACTGCAGCTCTGACATTGTTTAATTTGTACAGTCAAACAGTTATTTGTTTCTTCTTAATTTGACAAGAATCAAGTATCTCTTTTATTAGAGTCAAGGTTCCAAAGAGAGGAACGGAGGAAAACAATTTACTCTGTGGGTCCTTTGCTCTAGGAATAACCAGCAGAATTTTCAACGAGTTCACTCCTTTGGCAATATCAGCCCAGACCTCATTTCCAGTTTGGTTAAGATTGGCCTCTTGTGCTAAAGAGGTAGACAGCTGGATACTTTCTTGCTCCATCCTGCTTGTAGCCCCACAAAAACTACCAACATGATAGAGGGTTTTTTTTTGGCTTGAGCTTTCAGACTCTTCCTATAAGAAACTGTGTGTTTCATCCCACCCTGACTTTTTGCTCCTACCACTTCAAGCACAAGTATGCACTATTTTTGTATGGACACTATCAGTTTTGAGGTAAAGCCGTTCTTTCTCTGATCTGTGTTCTGGATCTGGCTGCTTCTGCAGGCTTTCCCAAAGAACCATGACTGTGAGCCATGGCACTTCATCATTATCTCCACTGAGCTCTGTGCACAGGAAATCCTGTGTGAGGCTGGCAGGGCGACAGAGGGAATGAAGAAATCTCATTCATCAGAACAAGTTGGTCAATTTCCTCAAGTAAGAAGTTTGTCTAGCATCCAATGATTTCCTCCAAAAAAGAGAGTGTACTTTCTCAACTTACTGATAAGATTAATGTATAGAATCGCTGTCTGCAGATCCTAGGCTGCCTTTCAGCTGTATTCTTCCTAATTGTGACTTTTGAGCCTTTTTAGACATGCACAAAGTGAAAATCTCAATGTTCACAATCTGTCAAATAATAAGATAGTTTATATTATTTTGTAATCATTTTTAAATGATAGAAATCTGTTAAACTCAATGTATTGTAAACTAAACTTCTGAGCTCCGCCATCTGACTTCTGCTACCTGCTGTCCTCTCCATCTCTGGTGATGACAACTCCACCTTTACAGTTGTTGTTGTTCAGTCACTAAGTCGTGTCTGACTTTTTGCAACCCCATGGACTGCACCATGCCAGATTTCCCTCTCTTTCACCATCACCGTGAGTTGCTCAAACTCATGTCCATTGGGTTGGTGATGCCATCCAACCATCTCATCCTGTATCACCTGCTTCTCCTCCTGCCTTCAGTCTTTCCCAGCATCAACATCTTTCCCAAGGAGTCAGCTCTTCACATCAAGTGGCCAAAGTATTAGAGCTTCAGCGTCAGTGTCCGTCTTTCCAGTGAATATTCAGGACTGATTTCCTTTAGGGTTGACTGGTTTGATGTCCTTGCTATCCAAGGAACTCTCAACAGTCTTCAGCACCACAATTCAAAAGCATCAATTCTTTGGCGCTCAGCCTTCTTTATGGTCCAACTCTCACATCCATACATGACTGGAAAAGCCATAGCTTTGACAATACAGACCTTTGTTGGCAAAGTGACGTCTCTGCTTTTTACTACACTGTCTAGGTTTGCCATAGCTTTATGGTTGCTTATGTCCAAAAATTCTGTCATCCTTGACTCTTCTTTCACTCTCATCTCACAACCAGTGCATCAGAAATCCTGCCAGCTCTGCTTTCAGAATTTTTCCAGAATCTGATTCCTTTGCAACACCTCTACTCCTACCACTCTGGTGGAGTCGCCAACATCTCTTGCTTGGATTAAGTGGCCTCCTGACTCCACACACACACACACACACACCATCTATTCTCAATGGGGCAGCCAAAGAGGTTCTTTTAAAGTGGAAGCCCTGCCATTCAACTCCTTTCCTCAAAAACTTTCAGATGACTATGAATAAAACCCCAAATCCATTCAAAGACCTGTAAAGCCCTTGTTCCCTTTCTGACCTCACTGTCTACCACCCTCCCCCTCTAACTCAGAGCCTGCCCCAGGGGCTTCCTTGTTACTCCTGGATCACAGTAGGCCAGCTCTTGTTAGAGGATATTTTCTCCTTAATCCTTTCTTCTAATATTTGCTTGGACAACTCCCTCACTTTCTTTTAAGACTTGGCTCAAATGTCTCCTCTTCAATACGACCTACTCAGACAACCCTATTTGTATTGCCACTTCCCCCTCCACTTTCTCTATTCAGTTTGTTTGATCACATGGATTGTCAGCTCATTGGAAAAGACCCAGATGCTGGGAAAAACTGAAGGCAGGAAGAGAAGGGGCCAACAGAAGATGAGATGGTGGTATCACTGACTCGTGGACATGAGTTTGAGCAAACTCCAGGAGACAGTGAAGGACAGGGAAGCCTGGCATGCTGCAGCCCATAGGGTCAGAAAGAGTCAGACATGACTGAGCGACTGAACAGTAACAACAGCTGGGTTGCCTGCTAGCATATGAGGCCATTTCCTTACCTGTTCACTGTGTCTCTTGTCCTTCACTAGAATATAAGCTCTATGAAGGGAGGAAACAATGTACCTGAAGCACCTAGAAGGATGTGTGGCACATCGCAGGCACTTCATATGTTTGATGAAGGAATGAATGGTTACCCAAGATGAAGTTGATTATCTGATGAATACGAAACAAACTGAGGTGATCAACTTCAGAGACCTAGGCTGCAGAGGTTCTTTTTCTACCAAGATGGCTATGGCAGCAGGAAAGCACTGGACCCTGAGGAGAAGACTTTCCTGAAGGTCAACCAAAAAGTATAGAAAGGAATCTTGAGATGACAGGCTTGGCAAAGGCTTCCCATGTTACATTTTGGGACATGGGGGTTGTGAACACTGTTTTTGGAGTTAGGACTTGTCCTTGTTTTTAATTAGAATCTGAGTGACTGAGCAAAGCAGCGTGGATCGTGTTCCCTGCCTCCTGCACAAATATTTCCTGGTCTGGTTTCAGGTATCCCTTTCCTTAGGTGGGTCTGCCATGGAGGGATTAAAGCGCCTTGTGATTCAGAGCCTGGGCTGTCAGAGCGCTGCTGACGCAGTGCAGTATCTTGGATCTCTATTCCTTTCCTCATTCACACTCACCTTTGGGCTGAAATGGTGAACTTGGTCAGTGGAATCCAATGCCTGAACCTGAGTAGCTGGGGTTTTTAGTAGTTCTGCTCTCTTTTCTGATCCCAAGACTGCCCTTCCTCTGCCAGAATTAAAGTGCGATGCGAAGGGCAGGGAACAGAGAAAAGCAGTGGCTGGAAAAGGGTGAATAAATGGAAAGAACAGATGTGTTGAAACTGGGAGAGAAGGCAGCCCAGAGGTGGGGGAGTGCAGTGATGCTCATGTGTTGTGTGTGCCTCTTTCTCCCTGGCATTTTCATGCATTATGCTCCCCACTGACATGAGGAACATGCTATTTTTTTTTTCCAAACACAAAAAGCTACTTCATCATTCAGATTTGAAACCTCTGCCAACAGGAGAAGAAAATACTTTGCCAAAATTTACAAGCACGACTTGCTTTAAAAATGTAAAGATTGAAAGGTTCTCAAATTACCCTCTGACCCCTAACATACTTTCCAAGATATTCCACATTGGACTTGTAGACTACCTGGGATGTGTTCTTTGATATGTCCAAATCAAACCCCTCCATAGCACCTTCCTCAAGCAGATTTTGGTCAACAGGACATTTATTAACAACAAATTAGCTTTGCTCAGTTTCCTACTAAATAGCCATACACTATAGGAGTAGTAGTAATTGTGAGGGAGCAAGGTATTGACAGAAGGTAAAAAAATCTTTTCCCAAAAAGAAAGAATCAGAACTTCCCTGGCAGTCCAGTGGTTAAGACTCCATGCTTCCAGTGCAACAGGGCTGGTTTGATCCCTGGTTGGGAAACTAGGATCCCACATACTGCAGGGTACGGGTGAAGCAAATAAATGAACAAAAAAGAGAAGAATCTATATGAAAGAGATTTTCAGATCTTTGGAGTGTCCAGTATAGTTCCCAGCAGCTTGCTGAAAGGCCCTGTACTGTCTAAACAGCCTCCTGTGGATGAATTGCCATAGCAGCTCATATAAAGGAATAGCGGAAAGGTGCAAAAGTCATTAGCAGGGGAGAAATAGGAAGCAATCAGCAACACTTGAAACAAATTATTACCGTGAAATTACACTCCCAGCTTGAGATAAGTGTCCTGGATCTGTTAAAGCCATATACACCTCACTGCTTTAAATGAGATGAGGAAAGTTTTTCTCCTTGGTAATTTATGAAGTGTTAGACCAGGATGGATGGTGATGCCTGAGTTGGGCTGGGGGTTGGGGGTGTCCACTCCTTCCCAGGCTGCCTTTAAAGACATATTACCTGCACTGGGGGGCTTGGGCAGAGAGCCTTTTTCCAATACGTGTCTGGACAAGACGCTACGTTTGGGGATGAAATGGAAAGCTGTTGGACCGACTGTATTTTATTCAGTGGTGGTTTTGAGGAGAAAAGCCCAAGACGTCTTCCTGTACTGCCATGGGGTGAACACGGGGGTGTTGGCTGCTGGAAATGGCTTGGCACCTTAGCCCTGCCTTCCACGGCCCCTCGGCCCTTGTCTGCAAGAACAGGCTGCTTTCCTTTACCCCCTCCAACCTGGCCTTGGGTGTAGGTCTCATCAGCCCCTCTGGCGTCTCCTTTGGAATCGGCCTCTCAAAATGTCCTCGGTTCGCGGTGACTCACAGAGTCCAGTCGCTGTTGTCTTCTCCACGGACTGTCCGGGAAAATCGCGGAATCCGGATCCTTGTGTGCCGCTGGCGGAGAGCTCAGGCCGGCCTCGCAACCCCGCTGCGCATCAGCAGCATCTCAGCCCATGGCCCAGGGAGGATGCTTCGCCTCGATCTCAGCAGCACAGTTGTCTGCTTTTGAACCTCCCTCTGTGCTTGGACCCAAGAGGCTACCTCCCAACGCATGCTCCTCTCCAAATCAAACTGGTATCCTGCGACCCGAGATGCTTGAGGTACAAAGATGAGGTTCTTTTCGTTGTTGTTGTTTTTCCTGGCAGCCACCTCAGTTCCTCCCCCCAGTGCCCAACACTTTCCAGTTATATTTGTTTCCTGGATGCATCCTTCCAGTTCTTGACAGCCAGCACAGAGGGTGTGCTAATTCTCAGTTACAGTTTCCCTTTTTGCCTTCTTGTTCTAGTCACAAGGACATTTATGAGAAAATAAGCTTTGACTTTTTTTTTTTCGACTTTAAGTGGAAACTTGAATGCTCACTTTTGCTAAGAAGGGGGAAAGGATGTGTAGTCAATATAGCATACAGTGAAGTCAGACATACCCAAGAGGAAGACATTTTAAACATACAGTGAATAAGTTTAATCTTGGTGTCATTGTGATAGGGACTCTTCTTTTTTATACCCACAAAAATCTTAGCATTTTAATATATTAGCATTGAAAGGGGATGTAAAAATCACCATAATTTTGAAATGAAAGGTGATGGTACCATGTATACATACTTCTTGTCTTCTAGTCTCTTAAACCATTTGGAGACAAGGTGCTTTCAACCTGATAAAGAAGCCTATTCCAGCTAAAACAGCCTCAACATTGTTGGAAATTCATCCTTATATTTAAATGTCTCGGAATAATATATCATCCTACTATTTTGTTTTACCTTCTAGAAATATGTGAAAAAATTAATAGTGCATTCTTAGAGTTGAAAGAGACATAGACAAAATCCTATGACATATTACAATTCTTCACACCTTTTTTTCCCAGATGATATCTCTCTACTTCTTTCAAGTCTTTAATTATGTGACATGGTTTCAGATTGTTTTACATTTTCTTTTCCATCTTTGGATTCAATTTCTATTCAGATTTGGTCCTCAGGTGTGATAAGAGAGACAATCATACTTCAATTGCTAAGGAAGATTCATGGGATTAAAATAACAATGCTTATGAATCTATGTTTTATTGTGGGCAAAAATATATAGTATACAAACAACAATAAAATAAAGATACCTATCATACCCAAAAGGTGCCTTACAACAAGGGGTCTGGAAAGTCTGGCCCTGGCTCTAATTATCCTCCCTCTGTAAGGGTCCTTTTAAACAGTTAAGAACCATGAATCCATTCCAATGCCTTCATTTTAAAGAGAATTATTTGAAGACTGCAGATGTTAGAGATGTCCATGGGTTTCTTTGGTGGCTCAGCTGGTAAAGAATCTGCCTGCAATGCGGGAGACCTGGGTTCAATCCCTGGGTTGGAAAGATCCCCAGGAGAAGGAAAGGCAACATACACCAGTATTCTGGCCTGGAGAATGCCGTGGACTGTATAGTCCATGGGGTTGCAAAGAGTCAGACACGACTGAGTGACTTTCACTTCACTTCATAGCACTAGTCTGAATACAGAGCATATTTTACTGTGTTTGTACCCCTTAGGGTACAAGAAAGCAGAAATGTCAGGTTATCAAATGACCAAATCTATATGACTTATTTCTTTCCATTCTATTGAATTCAAATTAACTTGCATTTTTGGGTACCAACTTTGGGAGTTGGTGATGGACCAGGAGTGCTGCGGTTCATGGGGTCACAAAGAGACAGACACAACTGAGCGACTGAACTGAACTGAACTACAAGCAAGGATCAGTGGCCTCATCCATAATTACAAACCCAGCTGCTAAACAAGTGTAATAAAAAAATATAAAAATATATGGTTTTTAGAGTGGGTATATTAGTCAGAATCAAGGTCTCTAGATAAAGAGAAACTATATGTATATATATACACACACACATATATTTATGCATATCACATACCTCTCAAATATATATATATATTATATGTATATATAATATATATATGAGAAGATTGAGAGAGATTGACGTATTGGCTTTTTTTTTTTTTTAAATAATTGGCTCCTCGGGGCTGGCAAGTTCAAAACTTGCAGGGCAGGGTGGCAGGCTGGAAACCCAGGAAAACGCTGATGTTACAGCCCAAGTCTGAGGGCCATCTGAAGGCAGAAGTCCCTCTTCCTTAGAGGTTAGTCTTTTTCTTTTAAGGCCTTTGACTTATGGGATGAAGCAACGCCCCATCCCCATCCCCTAGTGTCTACTGATTTAAATGTTCATCTTATTTAAGAAAACCTTTACAAGGACATATTGATTGATGTTTGATCAAACACCAGGGCACCATGGTCTGGCCAGGTTGACTTAAAAGGGTAGATATTTTACTTACTTCTTACAGGCCAGGTTTACTATTAATACTTATTACTGCTTCTCTCTTTTTCTTTTTATTTCTTTAAAGCTGTGTTTGGTTTTCTTTTCAGTGTTCTCAAATAGCTGTTTTCACTACTCTTGACTATTTACTTATAGCATTTCTAATTATTAAAGAACATTAACATTTTAGTAAGAGCAGTAATGTTTTAATATTTATGGCACCTATGTGAAAAACAGTATTTTTATGGATAATGACTAAAAACGGTAAGCTCGGTACTTTTAATCACATAATATGTATGTGTATATATTTATCACATATAAATATGTATATGTTTACTCCTCCTCCAGTTTAACAGCAGCTTATAGCCAATTAAGTACAAACTAAATGCTCTCTAGGGGTGCAATAACAATTCTAAAGCAAGTGGGAAAGCCATATTTGTTTGAAATTATTTTAATACCTAGTCTTAAACTATTTTTAACATTTAAACCATTTTTCTGAAAAAAAAAAAATATATTGGAAGAGCCCCAAAGAATTCATCCTGCTGTTATTTCGTAACACCCACAGTATTGGAGTAAGAATCTATCAAAATGCACAGAGAAATAGATTCTGCAACTTCTATTTGTAGAAATACAGGCTTTTGTTTCACTTCACCCAACTATGCACTGCTCTAGCTTAAATTCCTTACCTCTTTTTACCATATCTTAAGAGAGACTGAGTGTATTGCTCTGCATCCTCTGTAATAAGAATACCATGTCTATCTGCTACTACTATCCTTCCTGTCTCCGTGTTAAAGAAGGCCAGGTCATACTGGCCACATGCTTAAGTATGATGCTCCCGTCTCACCGTCTCCCGGTCAGAGCGAAACATACACTAGTATCCTTTTCATAACTGAAGAAACTGAGCCTCTCTGCAGCACATCTAACTACACGAACCAGTCCTGCAACTCTCTCTGAAGAATACAAGTTTATGTCTTTACCCTCTACGTATGCAGACCCCCACATTAGTGGGTCCTGGGAATCACAGACCATGCAGTAATGAGCAGGCACACCTGCTGACTGCTTTCTCTGTGAAGTAAGTTGTAGAAGGAATTTGTAGAACTTGTAGAAGGAACAGTGGTAGAAGCGGACTACCAAATTCTGTCAGTGGTAACATGATTTAAAACTATCACAGGGCCTTACTGCTGTCGAATCTGTTTCCAGGGTATTATTTGTGGAAAAGCTTCCACTGCGGGGTCATGCTTTAGGGTTCTCAAAGGACATCCTTGGACTCTTAGGCCGTGTATTCACTTTTTAATGTAGAAGGATCTTAACTGTGAAGATGTCAAAAGTCCCATTATGCTACATATTTTCTTAGACTCTAGGCCACGGAAACAGAAAATGTATTGAACTGGAAAAAAAATCTTTCAGAGGAATAACCCATAAACTAGCATATATTAAAAAATTTAAGAAAATGTCTTGATGCTTTTTCTTGATGTCTGAAAATGTCTTGATGTCTTTTTCTCCCCATATCAATGCCCCACAGTACTCATTCTCATTGGTTTTTCAGTATTATGACATAAGCCTACTTTTTGAGAAGGAAAATTACCTGAGACGTGTACCCAGATCTGCTGATAGAGATTTTGAAAGTACCCTATAGTAAATGAGCATGAGGTGAGGGCATGGTGGTATGTCCTGTGTGAGAAATGGAGCCAGGAGTCCTGCATTGTTCTTACCTTCAGGGTATCAGACATCTCTCACATGGGCTCTAACTTTGGTGTGTGTCCTAGGCAGTATGGTTTACAGAGGAAAAAACTGGTGAAGACACACTAGAGAATCCACCTCTATCCACTGAAGCCTTTTCTGTAGAAGGTATTTCTTCTCAGTTAAGTAGAACCGGAGCCCAAGGATCAGAATCTGAAGTCTTCTTGATCTAATCCTGGTTCTTCTAACAGGTCATGTGATGGCCTAGCTCTTTTCACTAGGGAGTATTTCTGATTCCTTTTCTTACGCATGATTCCACAACAAGATCAGGAGATGGACTCCCTTGCATAGATATAGCAGCCAAGGTCAGAGCTGTTAGAGACTGAGGGATTTTATGTGCCTAGAAACATAGGAGAATCCCTATGCTCTTGTTTCTGTGATAACCCAGAGGAACAAGATGGCAGATCGGGCATTACTTTTCCATTTCAGGGGGTGAGGGGTGGGGAATGAACTGAGGGGGTGGAGTGAGGGCAAGAACAGGAGAGGAAAGAGACCTGGGGAGGAGAAGAAAGGACTGGGAAGTGAGCCCAGGGCTGGTATCTGGGGAAAGGAGAACCAATACCTCTTTTGTTGTCAGAAAAGCCCTGGACACAAAGGGTGAGTTTGAGTTTCACTTTAGGTCAGTTCAGGGCATTGTGAAAAGGCAATGTTCAGACAGCGAGCTTAACTGACTGACTCTGAGGTAATTAAATCACTACATTAGGCTGCTGACCATGAAAGCAGAAAAATACAAGCACACAAAGGAAGAAAACAAAAACCTTACATTTGCATCTAATTATATAATTAAAATGTTTACTGTTCCATGTAATAATTATGTGGCTCATATTTGATCATGATGGCATTTCTCTAATTGGCTAAAAGTTTTACCCATTTTTCTTGTGGGACAAAATTTGGTTTCATTTAGTCATTTTTCATTCAGGCATGTAAGGCTTCCATGCCATCTGACTTTGTTTTATTCTGGCGGGGTTTTTGGCAACTTTGGTGGTAATTTTCAGTTTTATTTCCTCTCTTCAGTGATGACTGTAATTGTGGACCCCCAGTTACCTGAGGAAAGGATTCTTTCTTGGTCCTCCATTTGCTTGCTTAGGGTAAACTTTCTCAGACTCCACAACACACAGCTGGCATCAAATCAGAGCAGTTATTCTGCCGTGTTGAGAAGTTTCCTAACAGAGGAACGGTTGGCCTCTGCTGTTCCATTGTGACTGGTTCATCTTTCCTTTTTTCATCATCATTACCATGCTTCTGGTTTATGTAGTGGTCACACCCTCCAATGTGAAAACGGGAGAGTCTGACAGAGAGATTAAAACGTTTGGTGTAGTTTGTTTTCATTTGATTGCCATGGTAGGTAGTGAGTAATGCAATGTGATTGGTTCAGCCAAGGTTACAAAACGCTGGGCATACAGTGGTTATAAAGACAGAAGGTACCATTGATGCCAAGGACCCTTCAGTCTATGGGAGAGAAAAAGATAGTTATATAGGAAATAATAATAAAGGAGCTGAGGGTGCATGGGCACACTGTTCCACACTTGAGGGGCTAGATGTGCATCATGAAGAAAAGGAAAGCTGGATAAATGGACAAATTGAAATTATTATAGCTGTTCTTGGTGGGTGGTAGCAGATATTCACCGAGATCAGTAATAATCCCATTTGGCATGGTCTGTGGAGAGTTAGAACACAGAGATCTCTTTTAGCATACCTCTGGGGATATTGATAGGTATTTTTCCTTCTTGTCACATTGTTTGGAAATATGCTCTGTAGTGATTCATTTCAACTGAGCTAAGATGCTAGTTGTAGCATCTCTTTTTATTGTGGCTTTCATACTCATTTCATGCATTTACTTTCTGCCTTCTCATTTTTAGCCTTTAAAGAACTTAAATAATAATAAACTGTAATGTCTTCAGCATAATGTTTTCCTGAATGCAATGTTCTGACCCTCCAGTCTGTTGAAAAAATGCATAAATAAATTTATTTATATACAAGACAAAAAGAAGCAAAAATAGGAGATGCCTTCGTCTTGAAACAAAAGTTCAAAACCAGAGAAATTCATATGTGATTTTTATAGAGACATGACTTCTTTAGTGTGGAAATATGGAATTTTTTTAACATTTAAAATCTGACGTTTGACCCATATCTCTTATGCTACAGTAAAAAAAGACTTTTTGAAATACTTTAGTTGAACTTCCCAATTTTATTTGTGATAAAAACAGGGACCAGAGTGGCCAGGTGACTTGCATAAGATCATCACTTATTTAATACTAGAGCCAACTAAGTACCCAATATTATAGTTAATGCCCCTTTCAAATGTGCCACATTATTAGAAGAATGGAATCTGCTAGTAACAGACACAACAAGATATTTCTATTTTGGGGAAATTATCTTGGGAAGTTTAATTCATGAATAAAAGTTCAAAAATGAAAAGTGAGCCTATATCTACACTAGACCAAACTATGAGACCTTGTGGATGTGTTGTTGCTCTAAGTAGATAGACAGATAGAAAGACAGACGTGTATGCATATGTACGTGCATGCTAAGTCACTTCAGTAATGTCTCACTCTTTGCGACCCTATGGACTGTAACTCGCCAGGTTCCTCTGTCCTTGGGATTCTCCAGGCAAGAATACTGGAGTGGGTTGCCATGCCCTCCTCCAGGGGATCTTTCTGACCCCGGGATCAAACCCAAGTCTCTTACTTCTCCTGCATTGGGGGGCAAGTTCTTTACTGCTAGCACCACCTTGGAAGCCCCATACATATCTGAGAGAGGTCAGTATTTTTCCTCTAAGGCAAATTTGCATGTAACTAGTATTTATGAAATAAAGTCAATCTGCTAAACTCATTGTTGTTTCCTAAGGATTCATCTTAAAGCTCCTTCTCGCTCTAATGATTGCATTGACTTTATTCTATCTGCAGCCATTCCACGCGTCACAGAAAAATCTTAATTTATCATAACCTCAGGGGAGCCACCAAGCACCAGGTTCTCTGTACTAGCTTTCTTGGTTGCCATAACAAATGACTACAAACTGGGCGGCTTAAGGCAACAGCAATTTATTCTCATCATTGTGGACAGCGGAAGTCTGAACACCAAGGTGTTGGCAGGGCTGTATTCCCTCCAAAGGCTCCTGGGTAGATTCTTTTCCTTACGTCTCGCAGCTTCGGGTGAGTGTTAGCATCACCGCGATCTCTGCCTCTGCGTTCCCATCACCCTCTCCAGCGTGTTCGTGTCCTCTCATCTTTTATTTCTTATAAAGATGGCTGACATTGCACTGAGGGCCCACTGTAAATCCAGATAACCTCAAGATCTTTCTTTACATCTGCAAAGAACTTTTATTTTTTTGCCCCAAAAGGTCTCATTCATAGATTCGGGGGGTCGGGGTGTGGATGTGTCTTTTGGCGAGGACATGATCCCACCCACTGCGGTTACCTTTCTATAAACAGCACAGTCACCTGTGCAAACTTGCAGTTCCACTGTTAGGCTGGCCCGCTGTCCTGGTTTTCCCTGCATGAGATTTCCTGGCAATGGCGCTTTCGGTGCTAAAACCAGAGGAAGAAGCATTCTGGCTACACCATGATGGTTGGTTACCCTCCAGCAGAACAAAGGGACTGCATGACCAACATTCCCAAGCTGGAGGCCTGATGTCAAAGCAGGTGAGAACAAAACATCCAAGACAAGGTGGGTTAGCTCAGAGGTGCCCCATCTCCTTCTGACCTCTGCTTTGACTCCTGTGATGAGTGAGTCAGTGGCTGCTGCTGAAATGAGAGACCCTGGAGAGAAGCCCTGTCTGTCAGAGCTGCTCTCCGGACTTCGTTTCTGCTCATCTCATTACCTGTAGCACCCTGCGTTCTCAGCTTCTGGGGGCTCTAAAAGCAGCTGTGGCCGAGGCAGCTGACGGGTTAGCTGTTAGCCACCTGGCCAGTGATGCCTCAGCGAAGTGTCTCCATGGACCCCTCGGCGATTTACATCGTGCTAAAACGCCCTTCCTTTTTCTCCCGCCTGCTCCCTCCTTAACGGCCCATTCAGCCCCCTCCGAGGGGACTCAAGAGAGCTGGTGAGGAAGGCCAGGGCTTTGATCTCCCACGAGGCAGTGTCTCTTTCTCTATCCACTTGGGCCAGAGGTCACTGGTGAGGAGGAACGGAGATGACCTCGGCCCCGGGGTCCCCATGTCTCTCTTTGAAGAGTTCATTTCTGTCAAGGACAAGGAAAGAGGTCAGGAGTTTGCTGGCTGCGGAGCTGTCTGAGAGCTGCAGCCCTCCACCTTGTTCTATTGGCTTCTGTCCTGAGAGAACAAGATAATCCCACCTTCAGACCAACTTTATGAGCTTCTGGTACTGTTCGTAGCCTCTTCTGACCTGAAGCTTCATGGACTGGGGCTGTATCTGGTTGCATTTTAAACCCTATTTTATTCTCCATGCTGCAAAAGATAAGATTCTTCTGTGGGAAAACAGCTGCTTTGCATCAAGTTAAGGCAGTAAATTAAAAAACAAAAGTAACCTGAATGAAAAGATGGGATCAGGATAGGGTCTTGAGGATGAAATGACCACACTTCCTGCTTTTGTTGATTGCATTTTTATCTTTGTTGTTGTTTGTTTGTTTGGGGGATTGCGTCTTTCCTTTACACAGATTTTATGTTTTTTCATGATTAAAAATGCTAATTTCCTAATTCAATACTTTACAAAAAATTCTTTTGATCATTGTCATGTATAATGGTGATTATTTTCAAAAATTTATAAGCAATAATTTTTTTTGGTTGAAAGCAAGATTTTAAAAAATCAGATATTCTTAAGAACCAATTTCCATTCATTCATTCATGCATTTGTGGGCATCTTGATTGACATATAGTCTCTGAATATCTAACTTTGTATACTGTTCTTAGTGGTTGCTTCCTATACTACAAGGTGCATATGCAATTTACCATGGTTCACAGGCACATTTAATTCTCACAACATAGTTATAGTTTTCTGCCTTTTAGTGATTTAAAAAAAATGAAGTTCAAAAAGCTGGGTGTCTTGCCCAAAATCACAGAGCCAGAAAGTATCAGAAACTCAGATCTGAGCCAATTAGCTGATACCAATGTCCTCATTCTTCATGCTGCACTAGATTTGGTAAACCTATTTAGGGAAGGCTCACCATCAGAGATCAAGCATCCCAGCTAAGAACCTCTTGTGTAATCACTGCTCAGGGGGCATGGAGTCATGTAGGTATGAGCATCTACTGATAATACGGCAAGGGAGTTAGAAACTCAGTAGGTTCTGAGTTTCCTCAGTAGGTTCTCAGTTCCTCAGTAGGTTCTGAGGTTAGACTCCCAGAATGAAGAGTCAGAAAAAACAGTAAAGAGTGGGTAAGGAGGGTTGAATGTTGGATAAAGGCTGGTGCTCTGGGTTGGCAGGGCTCTGCCAATGAAATTTAAGACACTTCTGGGAGGATGTTAGCTGGAAGATGCATTTTGGAAAAACACTGTAGTACCTACTGAAATATTCTTCCACTGATCTGCAGAAAAAAATCCCTGATATTCTTTGGGAGAAGGAAGGAGAGCTAGAAATAGTAAGAAAAATGGAGTGCCTGATTTGAAAGCTTAAATAATTGCAACCAGTTCCAAGGGGAGAACTCCTCGGGACAACTGCAGCTATGCGACCCTGGTAAGCTGGTTAACCAACCTAAGGCCCAGTTTCCTTACCTATAAAGTGGGGAGAGTAACACCAAACCAGAGTTCCAGAAAAACATCTAATTCTACCTTATTGACTACACCAGAGCCTTTGACTGTGTGGATCACCACAAACTGTGGGAAATTGAAAATTCTCAAAGACATGGGAATACCAGACCACCTGACCTGCCTCCTGAGAAATCTGTATGTAGGGAAAGAAGCAACAGTTAGAAATGGATATGGAACAACAGACTGGTTCCAAACTGGGAAAGGAGTATGTCAAGGCTGTATAGTGTCACCCTGCTTATTTAACTTATATGCAGAGTACTTCATGCTAAATGGAAGGCTGGATGAAGCACAAGCTGGAATCAAGATTGCTGGGAGAAATATCAATAACCTCAAATAGGCAGATGACACCACCCTTATGGCAGAAAGCAAAAAAGAACTAAAGAGCCTCTTGATGAAAATGAAAGAGGAGAGTGAAAAAGTTGCCTTAAAACTCAACATTCAGAAAACTAAGATCATGGCATCTGGTCCCATCACTTCATGACAAACAGATGGGGAAACAGTGAGAAATTTTATTTTTTTGGGCTCCAAAATCACTGCAGATAGTGACTGCAGCCATGAAATTAAAAGATGCTTTCTCCTTGGGACAAAAGTTATGACAACCTAGACAGCATCGTAAAAAGCAGAGACATTACTTTGCCGACAAAGATCCACCTAGTCAAAACAATGGTTTTTCCAGTAGTCATCTATGGATGTGAGAGTTGGACTATAGAGAAAGCTGAGTGCTGAAGAATTGATGCTTTTGAACTGTGGTGTTGGAGAAGATTCTTGAGAGTCGCTTGGTCTGCAAGGAGATCAAATCAGTCAATCCTAAGGCAAATCAGTCCTGAATATTCATTAGAAGGACTGATGTTGATGCTGAAACTCCAATACTTTGGCCACCTGATGTGAAAAACTGATTCATTTGAAAAGACCCAGATGTTGTGAGAGATTGAAGGTGGGAGGAGAAGGGGACGACAGAGGACAAGATGGTTGGATGGCATCACCAACTCGTTGGACATGAGTTTGAGTAAGCTCCAGGAGTTGGTGATGGACAGGGAAGCTTAGTGTGCTGCAGTCCATGGGGTTGCAAAGAGAGTCGGACACAACTGCCCAGATGAACTGAACTGAATACCAAGCCTGTGTGATTGTTGTTGAGATTAAATTAGACAGTGTTCATGAGCTATTTGGTACAATAAATTCCCCTCTACTCTTGCCTTTCTTTCATCCTTCCCTTGCTTTGTTGAATAGCATTCTTGTATTATAGTACAGAACTCTTAACAGTCATTACTACTTGAAATATATATATGGCCCTATTCAGTTAGAAGGGCTTCCTTGGTGGCTCAGTGGTAAAGAATCTGCCTGCCAATGAGTGAGACACAGGTTCAGTCCCTGGGTTGGGAAGATGTCCTGGAGAAGGAAATGGCAATTTACTCCAGTGTTCTTGTCTGGAAAATTCCAAGGACAGAGGAGCCTTGGGGGCTATAGTCCATGGGGTCATAAAAAGTCAGACATGACTGAACAGGTAAACAACAACAACAAATTCAGTTAGAAACTTGTTGATTTAGCATGAGGAACTTCATTTACAGTTAAAATAATTAATGATAACACCTCAGATCCAGTTTTTCAAGCCAAAAACCTTGGGGTCACCCATGAAACCTCTCTCTCAAACCCCACATCCAGAATTAACAAATCCTGTTGGTTTATCTTCCAAATCTATTCAGAATCTGTCCATCACTCATCACCTTTACTGCTTACACACTAGTGATAGCCACCATCAGCTTTTATTTGGAATAATGAGGTAGATTCCTAAACGGTTTCTTTGTCCATCTTGCTCTCCTTTGGTCCATCCATTCTCAACACAGCAGCTAGAAGTACTTTTTTAACCTTTTATGTATAATTCATACCATATATCATATCTACTCCAAACCCTCCTATGGGTCCCCATTTCATGCAAAGCCAAAGCCAAAGTCCCTACAATGGTCTGCAAGGCCCTCCACAGTCTGACTTCCTTATTATTCCTCTGATTTCACCTGTTACCATAGCTGTTCTCATCCTGATCCAGTTCCTGCTACACTGGACTTGTATTCCCAGAGCATGACCAAGCACCGTCCTGTCTCAGGACTTTAGTGTTGGCAGTTTCCTCTGCCTGGAATGCTCTATGTGGCTTTTCCCCTCATCTTTTAGGTCTGAGCCCCAATGGCATCTTCTCAGGGAGACTATCCTTGACCACAGAATTAAAAATTACAACATTCCATACTCTAGACTTCATCTCTGAAAGTATTTATTACTCTCTAGTACTCTGCTGTACTTCGTTGAACCCTAAATGCTATCACTGAAGTTTTATGGCTCACCTTAAAAGAAAAAAATCACCAAACAAAATAAAAGTTACCATCACTTAAAATGCATATTATGTGAACCCCATGGGAGCAGAGCTTTTGGTGCATTTGATCATTGTCTAGAAGACCTGGCCCCTAGCTGGTCCTTAAGGCATAAGTATTGCATGAATGTTTAAGA
The DNA here is from genome assembly GCA_007570785.1 of Antilocapra americana. Lineage (NCBI taxonomy): Eukaryota > Metazoa > Chordata > Mammalia > Artiodactyla > Antilocapridae > Antilocapra > Antilocapra americana. Next base: position 23,739,651 of record ML662442.1, read on the forward strand.
TGTGACTCCTTTTTAATGGCTGAGTAATATTCCATGGTGTATATGTACCACAGCTTTATTATCCATTCGTTTAAAAAGAATACATTTGAATCAGTTCTACTGAGGTGGACAAAACTGAAGCCTATTATACAGAGTGAAGTAAGCCAGAAGGAAAAACAACAATACAGTATACTAACGCATATATATGGAATTTAGAAAGATAGTAACGATAATCCTGTATGTGAGACAGCAAGAGATGCATATGTATAGAACAATTTTTTGGACTCTGTGGGAGAGGGAAAGGGTGGAATGATATGGGAGAATGGCACTGAAACATGTAAATTTTCATATGTGAAATGAATCACCAGCCCAGGTTTGATGCATGATACAGGGTGCTCAGGGCTGGTGCATTGGGATGACCCAGAGGAATGGAATCGGGAGAGAGGATGGAGGGGGATTCTGGAAGGGGAACACATGTATACCCATGGTGGATTCATGTCAATGTATGGCAAAATCAACACAATGATGTAAAGAAAATAAATAAATAAATATATTTTTTTAAAAATGAAAAAACTTGAAAAAAAATAAAATAAAAATTTATTTATTTATTAAAAAACAAACAAACAGCATGACTCCTGCCAAACAGCAACTATGGTGATAAGACATTGACATTTAAAGATAGGCTTTGCAAATAATAAATTAAAAAATGAAATGAAAATAGGCTTTGCATAATGAAGGTCAGTTCAGTAGCTGTGCCCCAAGCCCATGCTCTGGGAACCTCAAAGGAAGGGAACAAAATATTCTTGCTCAAGCTTTTAATTACAAACATATTGTGTAGCTAAACCTGATATGTGTTAATACATGGCAACGAGACCTGCCTCCATTCTTCCCATCCCAGGACCAGAAGACATTTAAAAAGGAAAAGGAGAGAAGATTTAGGAGTAGATTAAGAATTCATTTTCCCTCCACTATACAGCACCAACTTCTTCCTTTTTTTTTTTTTGGCTCATATGCCCACACTTGACCTCTTGTTTCCCTCTTTCACCCTGGACCTCAGTAACAGCTCCTTGACAAGGGCATCTAATCATTTCTAGCATACGACAACATTTGGTTCAGATTCCCTTATCAGCATTACCTTTTTTTCCTCTCCTATTTGCCCCACCTCCACCTTAAAGGAGACCCAGAATGGACCTCAGAGATCAGTGACACGTCCACCCCTTCTTCAAACACTTCATGTAGAAAATCTTTCAGAGATGTGATTGTGGAACCCTAGACCTGGAAAATACCTGTCATCAAGACCTTTACATCTGTTCAAGGAATTCATTCCAGTGACATTGCTTGGCCCTAAATTAATTGCTAGAAATTTATACACACTCACACACACACACACACACACACACACACACACACACGCATGTGGGCATTTTTTACATGTTTAAAATACATTTATCTAAACTCACTTATTTCTACTGAACAATTATAAATCAGTCTATTTAAATAATTTAAGAACTTCAATTTGACTTCTCTTAACATGTATTAAAGGTTTGAGTTAGAGTTTTGAAAAGTTCGTTTTCTGCTTTTGAAAAATGTGTGGATAGCATTATAGTAATTTTTAAGTATACATATATAAAAAGCATTTTCATTACATACAATGCATATTCAGTAATCTGAAATTAACTTATGTCTAGTATGTATTTTGTTACTTCCCAGTATCATTACCTTATTCACTTCAGGGTAACAGATCCAACTAAAATGAAACATTAGCCATGGCTTTTAATTTTCACTTAAAAGGAAACTTCAAGATGCTGAAAATGTTGCCTTTTAAAATCAGAATTACTTCCAGATTTCTGTATTTTTCTGACTACAAAAATATTTTTAAATATGTAGAACTACTGCAGTGGGGGAAAAATGTGAAATTTCTATCTTTTTATTAACTTTTAAAGACTTTTTTTGTGGTTCTTCTGAAGAAGGTGTCACTTCTTTGATAGTCAGGCTATTTTCTAAAGCTAACATGTGAATCCATGTTAGCTTATTCACTGTGATCCATGCTCCTCAGTTAGAAGTGAGTGTTAGGAGAATTCCTCACATATAAATGTGAATTTTCTCTGTACCAACTCAACTTTCTAAATAAGGTGAGAAAATAAAACACAATTAATGTATAAACAATGTGTTCAATTCACAAAATTCTTAGATAATTTTTTGAAATAGAATTCTTTATTTTTTATGAAATTATAGAATGAGACACATAGTTCTCAATAATAATTTTGTGATTGTGTTCTTAAATGATGTATTTTCTCTAATTTGTTTTATACAATATAGCAAGGTGAACACCAGAACGATGGCAAAAATTTGAAGCAACTTGAAATAAAATTAATTTGGGGGTTATAAAAACAAGTATTGCATTATGGTAAAAGTTTTAAGTGTTCTTTGTTTATTGTTAATAGCCTCTGCTTTAAAACATTTTATTGAGGTATGATTGACATAAACTCTTTTAATTTTAAATTTACCTTCAACTTTAAATGGTTTTAGATGTAGTTTCAACTGCTGCTAAATATTTTATAGTCATAGATATGTTTTATAAAGACAGGAATCAGATCCTAAAGTTAAGGGGCATGTAACATTCCTAAAATTATGTTAACTATAAATTTAAGAGAGAAAAATATTAAACAAGAGCTCTGTGATTAAAGAAAGTAACTCTTAAATATATTCCAATAGCAATCAAAATATATGTTCTGATAACCCTAAGCCAAGAACTGATAATAGATAAACAAAAAATAAAGAGAAAGGACTACAAACAAAAATACTAAAGAAAATCATCAATCATAAGGTAATAGAGCAAAGAAGAAAGGAATAGAGAAAGATAAACAAATAACCAAATTACATCACTTTGTCAGCTCTAAATGAGAATGCTGTTACCTGCTCCACCACTGTTATAAGAATGAAAGGAACTAGTGCATGTGAACAACTGACATAGAACCAAATAGTATTAATTCCTCCTATTAGGAAGAATGCAAAAATTTCATGTTCTAAGATGGATAGACTTGCATCAGAAAGAATAAACACCTAGGAATAAATTTAACCAAGGTGGTGAAAAACCTATACTCTAAGAACCAAAAGATATTGGGTTCAAAAATTCAAGAGGATACAAATAAATAGAAATATACACCATGTTTAGAATTAATGTTGTTAAAATGTCCATTCTACCAAAAAAAAAAAAAAAACCCCTACAGATTCAGTGCAATCCCTGTCAAATACCGACAGCATTTTTTCCCCCACAGAACTAGAACAAATTAACCTAAAATTTGTGTGGAACCCCAAAAGACCCTGAATAGCCAAAGCAATATTGAGAAAGAATATCAAGAGGTATCAGGCTCCCTGATTTCAAACTATACTGTGAAGCTATAGTGTTCAAGACATCTAGATTAGTTCCCCAACCAGGGATTGAACCCATGCCTCCTGCAGTGGAAAGCACAGAGTCCTAACCACTGGACGGCCAGGGAATTCCCTGGTTTGCTCTTTTTTTTTTTTTTTTTACTTTCTGCGAGCTAATAAACTTTTTCTAATTAACATATCAAATAATGAAAAAAATTTAAATTAACAACTTTATTTAGAAATAATTCACAAACCACAAAATTCATCCAATTAAAGTGCCCAAATCAATGGTTTAAGTATATCCAGTTTGGCAACCATCACCACAAGCAATTTTGAAATATTTTCATCACTCCAAAAGGTGAATGAATCTTTTTGCAATCTCTCCCATTACCGTTAGCAATCTCTCCCTGTTTCCCCCCATTTTTCCTGCTAAGTTGCTTCAGTCATATCTGACTTTGTGCAACCCCATAGACGGCAGCCCACCAGGCTCTGCTGTCCCTGGGATTCTCTAGGCAAGAACACTGGAGTGGATTGCCATTTCCTACTCCAATTTTTTCTTCTCCATTTTTCCTAATCCTCAGCAATCATCATTAATTTACTTTCTGCCTCTAGGAATTTTTTCATTCTGAACATGTCTTATAAATTAAATCATATAATCTATGGCCTTTTGTGACTGTTTTCTTTCACTTGGCATAATATTTTCAAGATTCTCCCATGCTGTGGCATTTATCAGCACTTCATTCCTTTTCACTGTGTAATAATTATTGTATGGATATATCGTGTTTTGTTTAGCCATTTATCAATTGATGGATATTTGGGTTATTTTCATTCCTTTGGCTTCCCTTGTGGCTCAGCTGGTAAAGAATCCGCCTGCAATATTCAAGACCTGGGTTTGATTCCTGTGTTGGGAAGATTCCTTCTCCTGTGTTGGAGAAGGAAAGGCTACCCTCTCTAGAATTCTGGCCTGGATAATTCCATGGACTAAATCCATGGGGTCACGAAGAATTGGACACAACTGAGTGACTTTCATTTTCATTCTTTGGCTATTGTTAATACTGCTGCTATGAACACTTACATGTAAAATTTTGTGTAGACATATGTTTTTATTTCTTTTGGGTATATTCATAAAAGTGGAATTGCTGGGTCATAAGATAACTTTGAGTTAGACCCTCTTGGATGGCCCCACATGGCATGGCTTAGTTTCATTGAGTTAGACAAGGCTGTGGTCCATCCTTCCAATGAATACCCTTTTACTGGGTATTCATTGGAAGGACTGATGTTGATGCTGAAACTCCAATACTTTGGCTACCTCTTGTGAAGAGCTGACTCATTGGAAAAGACCCTAATGCTGGGAAGGATTGAGGGCAGGAGAAGAAAGGGACGACAGAGGATGAGATGGCTGGATGGCATCACTGACTTGATGGACATGAGTTTGGGTGGACTCTGGGACCTGGTGATGGACACAGGGAGGCGTGGCATGCTGCGATTCATGGGGTCGCAAAGAGTCAGACATAACCGAGCTACTGAACTGAACTGAAGATAACTTCAGGTGCTTCCAAGGTGGCACTAGTGGTAAAGAACCCCCCTGCCAATGCAGATGGGGATTCGATCCCTGGGTCAGGAAGATCCCCTGGAAGAGGGCTGGCAGCTCACTCTGGTATTCTTGCCCAAAGAATCCCATGGACAGAGGAGCTTGGAGGGCTACAGTCCATGGGGTAACAAAGAGCCAGACACAACTGCAATGACTTAGCAGGCATGCATGACAACTTTAATGCTAACTCTAACAATAATGTACAATTCTGAGGATTTGTCAGTCTATTTTCCAAAGTGGCTGCTCCAATTACATTCCCACCAGTGGCGAAAGTAAGTTACAAAATTTCCTCTACATCCTCACCAGCATTTATTACTGTCTGTATTTTTGACTATACTCATCCTAGTAGGTATAAAGTGGTATCTTATTGTGGTTTTCATTTGTATTTTCCTGATGTCTACTAATCCAATCTTAGTCTAAACCACAAAGGCATGTTTTTCAACAACCAAATACATTTTCCAGATTTTCAAATTTTTTGCCAGAAAATTATATGCATTAAACATATTCATATATATGTGATCTACTCTACTTAGTTCTCAAATTGTGAAGGTTGGTTTGGTGGACGAGGAGACTGTCAGACCAAGTTATCTCTCTTTAAGGACAGGTTAATCATTCTCCTATATTCAATCCCAGAACACAAAATTTTTGGACTCTTCATAATTAGAGTAACTAATACTATTTGATGATAGTTCTTGACATACACTGGTTCCTTTAATTCGTATCACAAGACGGGAACAGGTATCATTTTTCTCATTTGGGGTTGACTGCGTGATGGAATTTGGCCAAGGCTACCTATCTAGTAAGAATTGGAGTAGACATTTAAACCAGGATTTGCCTAATTTCAAAGCCTATATTCATCATCACTGCTCCCTCCTAACTTTGATATATTGTGGCTCTATTGGTAATGTCATTTGATATGGACCCAGGGTATTCATTTTAAGTCCTGTGTAAGGATTGCTCAAGGGAGTAATCAAAGAATATCCCACAGTGTGGTGTTTCTTACATGCAGTGGTTAATTGACAACTTGTACATATTCAGGAAAATGAATTGCAAAAAAGCAAAATGGCTGTCTGAGGAGGCCTTACAAATAGCTGTGAAAAGGAGAGAAGCCAAAAGCAAAGGAGAAAAGGAAAGATATTCCCATCTTTGGAATGCAGAATTCCAAAGAATAGCAAGGAGGGATAAGAAAGCCTTCCTTAGCAATCAATGCAAAGAAATGAAGGAAAACAACAGAATGGGAAAGACTAGAGATCTCTTCAAGAAAATTAGAGATACCAAGGGAACATTTCATGCAAAGATCGGCTCGATAAGGGAAGATAATGGTATAGACCTAACAAAAGCAGAAGATATTAAGAAGAGGTGGCAAGAATACACAGAAGAACTGTACAAAAAAGATCTTCATGACTCAGATAATCACAATGGTATGATAACTCACACTCAGCTAGAGCCAGACATCCTGGAAGGTGAAGTCAAGTGTGCCTTAGAAAGCATCACTACAAACAAAGCTAGTGGAAGTGATGGAATTCCAGTTGAGCTATTTCAAATCCTAAAAGATGATGCTGTGAAAGTGCTGCACTCAATATGGCAGCAAATTTGGAAAACTCAGCAATGGCCACAGGACTGGAAAAGGTCAGTTTTCATTCCAAAGAAAGGCAATGCCAAAGAATGTTCAAACTACTGCACAGTTGCGCTCATCTCACACACTAGTAAAGTAATGCTCAAAATTCTCCAAGACAGGCTTCAGTAATACGTGAATCGTGAACTTCCAGATGTTCAGCTGGTTTTAGAAAATGCAGAGGAGCCAGAGATCAAATTGCCAACATCTGCTGGATTATTGAGAAAGCAAGAGAGTTCCAGAAAAACATCTACTTTTGCTTTATTGACTATGCCAAAGCCTTTGACTGTGTGGATCACAATAAACTGTGGAAAATTCTGAAAGAGATGGGAATACCAGACCATCTGACCTGCCTCTTGAGAAACCTGTATGCAGGTCAGGAAGTAACAGTTAGAACTGGACATGGAACGACAGACTGGTTCCAAATAGGAAAAGGAGTATGTCAAGGCTGTATATTGTCACCCTACTTATTTAACTTATATGCAGAGTACATCATGAGAAACCCTGGGCTAGAAGAAGCACAAGCTGGAATCAAGATTGTTGGGAGAAGTATCAATAACCTCAGATATGCAGATGACACCACCCTTATGGCAGAAAGTGAAGAGGAACTAAAAAGCCTCTTGCTGAAAGTGAAAGAGGAGAGTTAAAAAGTTGGCTTAAGGCTCAACATTAAGAAAATTAAGATCATGACATCTGGTCCCATCACTTCATGGGAAATAGATGGGGAAACAGTGGGTAAAGTGTCAGACTTTATTTTTGGGGGCTCCAAAATCACTGTAGGTGGTGACTGCAGCCATGAAATCAAAAGACGCCCACTCCTTGGAAGGAAAGTTTTGGCCAAACTGGATAGCATATTGAAAAGCAGAGACGTTACTTTGCCAACAAAGGTCTGTCTAGTCAAGGCTATGGTTTTTCCAGTAGTCATGTATGGATGTGAGTGTTGGACAGTGAAAAAGGCTGAGCGCCGAAGAGTTGATGCTTTTGAACTGTGGTGTTGGAGAAGACTCTTGAGAGTCCCTTGGACTGCAAGGAGATCCAACCAGTCCATCCTAAAGGAGATCAGTCCTGGATGTTCATTGGAAGGACTGATGTTGAAGCTGAAGCTGCAATACTTTGGCCACCTCATGCGAAGGGTTGACTCATTGGAAAAGACCCTTATGCTGGGAAGGATTGGGGACAGGAGGAGAAGGGGACGACAGAGGATGAGATGGCTGGATGGCATCACCGACTTGATGGACATGCGTTTGGGTAGACTCCAGGAGTTGGTGATGGACAGGGAGGCATGGTGTGCTGCGCTTCATGGGGTCGCAAAGAGTCAGACACGACTGAGCGACTGAACTGAACTGAACTGAACTGAACTGAACATATTCTGGACTGAGGTCTATGCTACAAACTTTGCAAAAAAATTAAAACTGCTACTTACTGAACTCATGTTGTTGTTGTTAGTCACCAAGTCATGTCCGACTCGCAACTGCCCAGACTGTAGCCCCCTAGGCTCCTCTGTCTACAGGATTTCTCAGGCAACAATACTGGCGTGGGTTGCCATTCTCCAGGAGGTCTTCCTGAACCAGGGATCAAACCTGCATCTCCTGTACTGGCAAGTGGATTCTTTACCACCAAGCCACCAGGGAAGCCTGTGCTTGCATGCTAAGTCACTTTAGTCGTGTCTGATTCTTTGTGACCCTATGGACTGTAGCCCGCCAGGTTCCTCTGTCCATGGGATTCTCTAGACAAGAATACTTGAGTGGGTAGCCATGCCCTCCTCCAGGGGATCTTCCGGACTGAGGGCTCAAACCTGAGTCTCCTGCAGCTCCTCTGTTGCAGGCAGATTCTTTACCAATGAGCCACCAGGGAAGCCCAGGGAATCCTGTACCATCTGCTACATACTATACTAAGTCTTTGTTATATTACATCTCTTTAAACATGCACAACAGGCTCATTACATAGGCCTGAATCAATTTACAGTCTAGTTGGCTAGATGAGACATGGATTTGAGTGCATGTAATAATATTCTAAAAGGAGACAAATAACAATACCTGGCACCATAAGCAGTATGTGCTTAATTTCCAAGTGAATCATGTGACATTTCCAGAAATCTGCCCATTATGGAAGTCAAGGCACACTTACAGCGACATCTTCTGTAGTCAGGGCCTCTGACAGCGATTCTAAAGCTTGTACTCCAGACACCTAGCAGGAGTGAAGTAGCAGTTTCTTCCATTTCAGTAGTCTTTCTTCACATATATTATGTTTAAGACTATACTTTCATTGCTGCTAATTTGGAAGAAGGGCTGGGGCAGGGTTTCTGAGTCAGTTAGTTTCCTTGATTGACTTGAAGTCCCTGGCAGCAGCTAGCGAGCTGTGGCAGATTCATAGACAGCAGCAGGCTCAGAAAGGCCAGTAAAAAAATCAGTAAAGCTTCTACTGCTTTTCCTATGGGAGGTGGGGAGGTGGGGCAAAGATAAAGCAAAATTTACCATTTTAACCATTTGCATGTTTATGAGATATATAATTATCACTGTCATTCATCCCTAGAACTTTCTCTCTTCTGCTTTTTGAGCCAGCCCTGCCCCATGTAGGGAACCTGGAGATTGCGAAGGTTGCAAAGCAGATACAGAGCCACGGTCTCTTCATTTTGTCTTTTCTTGAGTTGTTCAGCCACTCAGTCATGTCTAAGTCTTTGTGACCCCATGGACTGCAGCATGCCAGGCTACCCTGTCCTTTACCACCTCTTGGAGCTTGCACAAACCCATGCCCATAGAATTGGTGATGCCATCCAACCATCTCATCCTCTGTTGTCCCCTTCTCCTCCTGCCCTCAATCTTTCCCAGCATCAGGGTCTTTTCTAATGAGTCAGCTCTTTTCAGAGACCCCCCCCCCAGTCAAATACAAAGAGAAAATATAGGTACATTAATTTTTTTCTTGGGCTTTTCATGTTCTCTTTCTGTCTTATAATATTTTAATATAATAACTCAAAAAGAAATGTGGAAAAGAAAGAATGTGGATTTTTTAGATAAATGTTCTAAGCGTCATGAGGACAGAAATGCAGACTTTCTGTAGAAAATAGTGAAGTGTGAGCCTCTACTTGTCACATTAAACTTATCAGAGAGTAGTTGAGAGCTTTTGCATTCCACCTTTGCCACAACCTCCCTTCCTAGTCTTACAGAATTATGAGTAGCCCTCTTTATTGCAGAAAGACAAAGTAACTTCAAAATAGGCTGTGTATTTGTAATATTTTTCTTTAAAGAATTGTTTGCATTCAGAAGAGCTTGTGGATTGGATAAGATAATCTACCAAGAGAGACGTTTGAGGAGAATGACTGATGCATAAATAAAATAAAAGTCAATTAAAATGAATTTTCAGTGCTGTTGATGATGATAAAATGGATAAGATACTTAAAAATGTTGCTGATGGAAAATAAGTTAGTAAACCTATGGGGAAATTTTTATGTATATTTAATATACATTTGTTTCTATATAATTTATTTATATTTCATGTATTTATTTATAGATATTATATATATTTCATATATAATATGTGTGGAGAATAATTGGCATAGATTCCATACATCAAGATATATAGATAGGCAGATATAGATATATGCATCAAGAACCATTTTGATATTTTCCCCAATTTAATTGAGATATAATTGATATATCACATTATTTAAAGTGTACAACATAATGATTTGATATATGTATATACTGTGAAATGCTTACCACTGTAAGTTTAATTAACACTCAAGAACCAAGGACTTTGATCATAACTTCACTTCTAGGGAATTATTTTAAGCAAATGATTAGACAAAGATTAACACCTTAAAATTATCACAATATTCATGATAGCTAAATTATAGACAATTTCAATACACATATCAAACTGAAAAGTGGTATATTACAACTGATTTAATTGAGGTAATATGACATTATAATCATAATGTGTTAATAAAGGACTTCAGTAACATGTAAAGATGTTTGTGACAGAGGGACTGTTAAATGAGAAAAGAAGAATGTTTTCTAAGCTGTGTAACCTCAACCTTGTAGAAATATGCCCAGAAAAGAGGTCAGAGAATATGCACAGAATCAGAGTTCCCACATCTAGAGTCCCATATTCAAACCAATAGAATTTCTTTTTTTTTTAATACACTGAGCTCAATTTTATGGGAAAGAAATAAATCAGAAGTAACTAAGTTAATGTGAAGAGTGTTTAGAATTGTCCATCCCAGAGTAGGCCTGTGGGGAGTGAGTTTATTCTTCCACAGCTCTTAAAAATGACATGTTTAATGATTACCCTAAGGCATATTACATTCTGAGGCACTTCTGAATCAGGAATGGATTTGCTCTGTATGGTTTTAATACTAGGTGAGTGTATTGTCTTCTCATTTTTTGAAGTTGGTGGTCTATGGGATCTACACAGCTATAAGAAGAAGATTCAATTAACAGAACTGCTTTCTCCCATCTTTATGAATAATCTGGGGCTTACCATCTTGTGGCTGCAAGTTTTATTCACTTAAGGAGTTCCATTTTTATTAGTAATTATTTAATGAGTGGATCTCACTTGGCCTCAAACAGTCTCCCACATGAGAAGGTCCACATCTGAATGATGAGAATGAAGTAGTCTCCAAGTTTCTGTAGGCAATGTAAAATACCAGCTCATGCAAACTGAAGAGACAGTTGTGTCATTAAAACACGTAGCAATGAAAAAGGAGACAGACCACCAATGTACTGATATTTCACACAGGCCACTGCATCTTCTCCATGGTCTCTCTTGTGGCAGAAACTTCCAGTCTTACCAGTGGAAGACTGGCATCTCTCCAGGAAGTGAAAGGCTCCTTTTTATATGCTGAGATACCATATGTTTCGAGTTGATGTTGATGCTTCAAAGGTTCTGTGAAGTGGCCACAGGGCTTTGCTTGTTCGTATGCCTTTGGAACTGTTTCTGAAGACTACCCCACCGTGGCCATTCTGGGTATTTTAATACAGATTTTGGTCTAGGATCAAACATGAGCTCTGAATGGAAAAAAAAAAAAAAAAACATTTACATTGGCGAAGAAAAATGCTTTTCTTCCAAGTGGGTCCAAGATAGCAACTTAATTATGAGTGGCACCTTTCTGGGCCCCATAGGCAGGACTGCTAAGATTTCCAGGTCCAGTATTGCAAGAATCCCTTTTTCCAACTGTTGACCTGACAGAAGGTGCCAGAGTATTTCAGGTGATTCTGCCTCATCCTGTAGGGTCTCTGGGTTTTATCCTTTTGACATTTGAACTGCATTAGAGTGGATGTATCATTTGGGGTCTATGCTAGACTCCATCCTAATTCTAACTTCTGAGTTTGTCAGATAGTAAGCATTTTGCTGATTGTCTGATTAAACAGTGTGTTAGTTCCAGGGGGTGAGCTTAGAGAGAAATGATGGAGGTTAGGGATGTAGGTCCCAGATCACAGGATGAACCTAGTAGATGGTTCTGTGCTTAGTAGGTTATTGAATAAATAAATGATTAAGTGTACATTTTGTGAGAAAAACAACGATGCAACAATAGATGGGCAATTTACACGAGTGGTGTGTGTGTGTATGTTAGTTGCTCAGTTGTGTTCAACTCTTTGCCACCCCATGGACTATAGCTCACTAGGCTCCTCTGTCCAGGTAAGAATACTGGAGTGGGTTGCTAGTCCCTTCTCCAGGGGGTCTTTCTGGGTTGCCTGCTTTCGAGGCAGAGTCTTTATCATCTGGCAGGCAGCCAGGGAAGCCCCAATTTACATGATACAAATGGACAATTTTAGAAAAGTAAGACTGTAAAAGTGTTTAGAGGGGGATTAAATTTAAAGGCAGCAGTTGTGAGGAGATTAGAAGCAGGTCTCTAAGGAACTAAACTAAGCCTACTTTTTGGAGAAGCTGTTGAAACAGAAATATCTGTTTGTATCAGCATAACAATGCAAAAGTACTCTCTATAGGGTAAAGGACATTCCTCTGATGATACAAAGGCCTTTCCAGTCATGAACATGACAAGGAATGCTCACTTACACAGTAAACTAAAGATAAGTAAACTGCAGATAAGTTGTTTTCATGCATTCTTTAAACTCATCCTACCATTTTTCAAATGTAGCTTTTCTTTTTTTTAAAAAAAGTTTACTTATTTTTAAAATTTTGCTTTTTTTTTTTTTTTGCTACACTGTGTGGGCTGTGAAATCTTAATTTCCAAACCAAGGTTCAAACCTGCATTCCCTACAGTGGAGGTGCAGAGCCTTAACCTCTGGACTGCCAGGGAGTCCCAAATTATTTTTAAATTTTATAAAGTATAGTTGATTAACAATGTTGTGTTAATTTTTGCTGTATAGCAAAGTGACTCACTTACACATATATATTCTTTTTTCCTATTCTTTTCTGTTATGATTTATCACATGATATTGAATATAGTTCCCTGTGCTATATAGTATGATTTTATTATTTACCAATTCTATATATAATAGTTTGCATCTTCTAATCCCAAGCTCCCAATACTTCCTTCCCCCTTCCCTGCTCCTCCTTAGCAATCACAAGACTGCTTTCTATGTCTGTGAGTCTGTTCTGTTTTTTAGATATGTTTGTTTTTGTTGTATTTTAGATTCTGCCTGTAAGTGATATCATATGGTATTCGTATTTCTTTTTCTGACTTACTTCATTTAATTTCAGAATCTCTAGGTTCATCTATATTGCTGCAAATGGCATTATTTTATTCTTTTAATGGTTGAGTAATATTAATAAATATGCATATATATATATATATACATATATACATATATACACTGACATATGTATATATTCAGGTTGTTTCCAAGTCTCAGCTATTGTTAATAGTGCTGCTATGGACATAGGAATACATGTACTTTTTCAAATTATAGTTTTGTCTGGGTATATGCTGGATCATATGGTAGCTCTATTTTTAGTTTTTTTGAGGAATCTTTACACTGTTTTCCATAATGACTATACCAGTTTACATTCCCACCAACAGTATAAGATGGTTCCCTTTTCTCTGCACCCTCTCCCACATTTCTTATTTATAGAAAATGTAGCTTTTCTTAACATAGAAGTCAAAAGATTCTCTTTCAACTGTGTTTCCCATTAAGCTTATCTTTTTTTCATAAATTCATTAATTTGTCTATTTTCTAACTATTTATCAAGAACCTATTCTCTCCTAGACTCTGTGATTAGTGTTGAGACTGCAGAAAAGACAGGTCCCTTACATCAAGAAGCTTGGTGTTTAAGGAATATAAGTGAATAGACAATTAAAATACAATGTTCCTAAAACATCTCCATTGTATTTATTTATTTAGATTGTTGCTTCTATTTATTTAGATGACCTAATTTGAATTATTTTAGCACAACTCATGTTTATGATTCCCTAGCATCTGGAATACATCCCATGCACTTAAGTAAATTTATTGAATTTGTTTTAATTGAATAAAATCTGGCATATGATGGATCTAGAAGTAGTTAGTATCCAGTAGTTATTTTTTGTTGATATTATTATAAAACTTATATGTTTTGGAAAAATACTGCATACACTGAGTCCAAATTGATCAGACTTAATTCTAAAATGTCACTTTAAAAAAAATTATTTTAGAAGAAATAGTGGCATGTAATGGAAAGAGCTTGGAGTTTGTACTTAGAAGGTTGGGATTTCAGTTCTGTATTAAGTGACATCTTTTCTTAGAGACCCAGTTTCCTCATTTCTAAAAGAGGAACATAAGACTTACTTCAGGAGTTTTTAAATGGGATTAGATAACAAATGTGAAAATCATTTTGTCAACAATAAAATTAGATGAAATGTTAGTGGTGAATCAAGGAGTCAATTAGATATGAAGAGAAGGCTATTGGGCATTGTGGAGGTCAATTATGACTTCTTTTCGCTGTTCCTCTGCTCCTTGGGGAGACACCCTTTCTCTATTCCACGTGGCTTTGTTGTGCCCCTGCCTTGACCTCAGTCTGGCACAGATGACTGAGGCTAGGCCAGCCAGCGTCTGTTTCCTGGGAACTGGGACCTCGTGGTAGACAGACAGACACCAAGCACTGAAGGCCACTGGAGTGGTGACAGTGTCCAAGGGAGTCCACCAGCTCCAGAGTAGAGCCTTCTTGCTACCCTAGTTTCTGCCCTTACTCCGGCCTGGATGTTTCACTTTCCATTCCAGTCTGTGTTAGTATTAATTGCTCAGTCATGTCCAACTCTTTGCAACCTCATAAACTGTAGCCTGCCGGGCTCCTCTGTCCATGGAATTCTTCAGGCAAGAATACTGGAGTGGGTTGCTATTCCCTTCTCCAGGGAATCTTCCCCACCCAGGGATCAAACCCAGGTCTTCTGCATTGCAGGCAGATTCTTTACCATCTGAGCCATCAGAGAAGCCCCAAAGAGGTGTGATGGGTTTACCAAAGAAGACAAAAGCGTGAAGGGTGAGCCTATGGGATATGCCTGACCCAGGGATTGAACCTGCAGCTCCTGTGTCTCTTGCACTGCAGGCAGATTCTTAACTCACTGAGCCTCCTGGAAAGCCCATTTAGATACATGGGGAAGATAAACTCTGAATTTGGGCTTCCCAGGTGGCTCAATGATGAAGAATCTGCCTGACAATGCAGGAGACGCGGAAGAAATGGGTTCAATCCCTGGACCGAGGAGATGCCCTGGAGTAGAAAATGGCAACCCACTCCAGTATTCTTGCCTGGAAAATTCCATGAACGGGGAGCCTGGCGGGCTACAGTCCATGGGGTCGCAAAGAGTCGAATATGATTGAACATGTGTGCATGCAAACTCTGAATTACATGTTAGTTTTTCAACTGAAGCGCAGAGGGGGAGGTTGGGGTTCTAAAAGGACAGAGGCAGTGTGAGCCACATTGCCATTGGAGTGGGTCCCCTCTGGCAAGCTGGTTCTGTCAGGGGCTGCACGTGCTGCTCTGGGACTCTCACTTGGTACCACGGGTGACAACAGCACAGCCTAGAAGGACACCTGGCTAGGGTTCAGGAGAAGCGAACGACACGGAGCTGACGGGCTCCCACAGGCCAGTCTGACCTTTGTACCAGGTGATATGAGATCCTCTTGGGCTTGAGTCTGAACCCCGCCACCAATGTCGAGGTGCCCTTGGGCACGTTCGGAATCTCCCAGAGCCTTTGAAGCCTCAACTCCGAATCACAGGCAATAAGTATGAGCCACCTTTTAAAATTGTTACTTCTAACCAAGTAAGCTAATGTGCTCCAGATTCACAACAGTGACTAAAACTGAAATAAGGAAGATATTGGCATCTCCTTTCCCAACCCAGGAGCAGAAAAGTTTGATTTTCCATATGAAAAGCACAAACCGATTTAAAGAGAAATCTGTTAAGTTGTGAGAGAGTGACTCTGTGAGAAAGAGTGTCGCTAATGTGTGAGTAAGTGACGATATTAATCATATAGATTTCCCTTCTTGAGGTGCTCAAAGAATCAAGAAATGTTATCTTTTCCTAAAGTGTATTTAGGTAACTATTTTCATATACAAATAGGACATTTCCCCAGATCAAGCACTTATGGATATTTTAAGATCCTCAGGAATTGTCAAGAAGCAGGGAAATTTTAGGTTTGTTATTTGAGAAGACTTCCTCCTCACTGTGAGACTTATAATTTTATAATGACTATTCTCAAGGGACAAAAAATATCCAATGTGTGAATTGTTTAGAAGCTATATTACTAGACTTTATATTCAAAATTTGAATGTGAAGGCAATTCCTGTCCTTGGTAGTAAGAATAGACATTCAGTTCTTTCACCTTCCACATCTTTTCCATTTATTTTTAAGCTCCTCATGATATGTCACTAAGTAGTCTAGAATTAGCCAAAAATTGGATTTCAAATGATCTGATAGGAAATGAACCACAATCAACCTTATAGAGGAAAGGCTGACTGACTGTGTTGTATAAAAAGAGATGCTAGGAAAGGACCCTTTCCCCCTAAATGAATATTTCTTGGGCCAGTTGTTTCCCTTGGTACTTGAAAATTCTGGCATTAAAAACATTTCTTTTAAGTCCTATTAAACTACTTTCAGAAGGTATCACATATTCAGCTTTCTTTATCTATCAACATCTTTGTGTTAATACTAATTAACTTGTTCAAAACTTATTCTGAGAGGGTAATTCACTGGGATGAGACAGGAGAAAATGCAACGCAAGGAAACTAAATTTTGATACTCTGGAAGGTGGAAAAGAAAATGTTGGAGAGACTATGCAAGACGTTAGGACAAGGTGGAGGCTAACAGTGAGTGGCTTCTGCTAGTCCAGGAGTTAGTTGGAGGGTGGAGTGAGGGGCCACCAAGGGTTAATGTACCTCCTTGTTTTATTATAATTTTTAGCTAAGGCTGGCTCTGAATTGGGGTTTGGGGCACATGTGATGGGGAAATCAGACGGGGAGGAGAGTAGTAATTAATCTTCATAATAGTCCAGCTCCCCTCGGAGAGGAGTTGAAGGCCTGGGGGCTATTGCTATCCTTAAAAGCAGATGCTGGGAGACAGCAGGCCTGGAGGCTGATAACAGAAATCTGTAGACAGGAAGATCAGAAAGTTTCAGCTGGCTGGTGGCACAGGTGGGAGCTGCCTCCTGGGGTGAAATGGGAAGCTGGTGAGACAGCAGGACCACCCTGAAAAGGAAAGGATGTGTAAAAGGGAAGGGGTTTTGTTCCTACATTCAAAAGAAAAAAAGTGAGCCCTGTTGCCAGCCCTAGTGAGGAAGGATGTTTCTGTTATCCCGGAGAGCTGGGAAGAGACTCAGAGGCTGCCGGAGGCCTTCTGGCGTGTTCTGCTTGACCTCCACTTGACTCATGGCACCTCGCCTGTGATGGACACCATGAGCACCCGCCCCCCCCCCCCCAGCCCAGGCTCCACTTGCGAGCGTTGAAGTGTTAGTCCCACAATCCAGCCTACAAGTGGCCAGTAAGATGGGGTGCAGTGGGCACAGTGCAAATTCCAACCCCTTTGATAAGTCATCTGTGGTCTGGGGGCTGCCTGATCAAAAGGTGCAGACTGGGATTAAGACCCCAGATAAGTAGAATGAGTGTCTGGGAGAGGCCCATTCAACCCTTTGAGGCCGACTGTTGTAACTGGTGATCTTTATTTAACCCGTACAGAGGTAAGGATTCTTTTCTATTTTGGCTCAGTTTAGCGGACAGCCCGTCTCTCTGATGGCTTGAAATATAACTACCGTGCTCGCCAAAGTGAGGTGTTTCCCCATGCAGTGCCAAAGGCTGGCTACTGACCCTCCTTTGGGAGCACAGACTTAAAATACCATAAATGCTTGGAAAATACTGGGCTCAGTTATCTGTTCTTCATCTGGGTCACAAAAAGAAATGAATCTCTGGGTCCGGATCCTAACCTCCTTTTGTAGATAGTCTGTTTGCCGGCAGCTCTGAGGATCTCATCACAGGACACTTTGACAATGAAAGTATTATCTCAGTGATTCATTATCTAATGCTTTTGTTGTGTGTGGGCATGCGTGTGTGTAAGCTCCATCAGCTCAGCTGTGTCTGACTCTCTGTGAGCCCATGGACTGGGTAGCCCACCAGGCTCCTCTGTCCATGGGATTCTCTTGGCAAGAATACGGAGTGGGTTGCCATTTCCTCCTCCAGGGGATCTTCCTGGCCCAGAGATGGAACCCACTCTCCTGAATCATCTGCACTGCCAGGCAGATTCTTTACCACTGAACCACCTGGGAAGCCCGTTTTGTTGCAGGTTTACATACAGATGTAATCTGAGTGGAATAGATAAATGGAGGAAAATGAAATATTCCAGGAAGCAGATGTTGTGATTGCCAAATCTGATTGCCAAAACTGTGATGGAAAAAATCTTAATACACAAGACTCTGTTCTCAGAAGCACAGAAAAGGAACACTGACATGAGCCTGAGATGTAGTCCTAGAAAATACAGATTTGCATAGATCAAGTCTTATTTTCAGTGGAAGTAGAAGGGTGCTTTCTCTTTCATAGGCAAAGGAAAGTTTTATTCTTCATATAAGGACCTTATCCCAGTGAAGCAAATTCTGAAATACTTCTAGTTAAGCTACTGTGTATTTGCTTGTTGTAGAACCAGACATGGAAAAACCCATTTCTCAGGTTTATTCACCAGTACTACTATTTCTCAGACTTTCCTTGTAAATCTCATTCTATCTAGAAATATATCAAATGATGAAAATAATTGACTTCTCAAATGTTATCTGAGGAGAGACCTCTAAGGAAGACTTTTGAAGGAAGAGGCCACCTTAGGCTTAAGATGAAGCAAATGGAGAGTTTGGGTTGGAAACTGTGTGGACCGAATAATTATTATTAACTGAGTCAAAAAAGTCATGCAGTTAATGTGTGATTTGCATTTCTTTCAATGGACACCTGAGAAGTAACGTACCTGTTCAGATTTCTGAATTTCCAACAGTTCTAACATGTTGGACCTCTTTGAGAAGACAACCGCAGAGTTGTAGGCATGCTAGTAAACTGCTCCTTAATTAGAGAAACTAAATGAAGAAATAATACCAGTTAATTTTCTTTACTGAAAAATACATTTTTTTGTCTCCGCTATTCTTTTTCATTTTGTACATTATTATTACAGATGAAATATGCAAAACTAGACAGATTATTATAAGGAAACTTGGTTTACCAATCACCTCCAGATATCAACAACTCCTCATCAGTCTTGTTTCATATAAATCTCCCCAACTCACCTCTCTTTTTATCTTAAAGCACAGCTCAAAACTCATTTAATTTAAATCTTAAATATTTCAATATGTCCTAGAGTTTTTTTTAAAACTCAAGTATAGAGCAATGATTTAACCCCAGCAATATAAGAATCTTTGAAAGATATCCTCCTGAAAAAGAAATCTCTCTCCATTAAAAAAAAAAAATTCCCTCTATTTTTAACAGAATAACTTCTCTAAAATGACTTCTGCTAATCTGATTTTGGGCTTCCCTTGTCGTTCAGTGGTAAACAATCCGCCCTCAAGACAGGAGCTACAGGAGATGTGTGTTCGGTCCTTAGGTCAGGAATATCTGCTGGAGGGGGGCATGGCAACCCACTCCAGTATTCTTGCCTGGAGAATCCCATGGACAGAGGAGCCTGGAGGGCTACAGTCCATGAGGTCGCAGAGTCAGACACGACTGAAGTGACTTAGCATGCACCAAATCTGATTTTGGGGGAAAGGGGTCCCTGAAAAAGATTTTACAACTTAAATTTGCCCCTAAGTAGTGGGGACTATTGTTTTCTTGAATTATAAATGGAGACTGGCTTGGTATTTAAAATGTGTCCCAAGATTAGCAGCTTTGCAGCATGGGGGTGGCACAGGGCATGCCTTAATCCTTTAATGAAAAACACATCTTTATTTGAAATATGGGAATTTGATATGTTTCTATTATATTTGTACTTTACAACTTTCTACTCTTCTAACAGAAACCTGGAAGTTTGCATGTTCCTGGCAGCCACGTTGCCCTGTAAAACTTGAAATAAACAAAACCTCTTTGATGAGTGACCCTTAGTGTCATAACTGGTGGGAAAAGTATAATGAAAGGAACTGGCAAAAGCCATGAGAGTTCTCTGGAACAAATGCTACCAAAATAGAACCACGTACTTCTGCTAGGTGACAGTCAAAATAAATGTGCTGCTTGATATATTTCTTAGGAAAACCAAGCTGAGGTTCCTACGTCAAACTTTGCTCAGTTCACTTTATTGGAATTGCACTTAAAGAAATGCCCAGGGTTACAAACCTAAACCAGTGCGTTGCTTAGTCCTTCAGGGGCACATGGACCACAGTTTCCTCCCATTTATATTTGGAAATCAACACAGCAGCCCAGCATGGGCATTTCCATGGTAAATGAAAAGGCGTTACATTTCTCTTTCCCCAAGCCAGCTGCTTTTCCAGCTCCTCTTCCTGTGCTCAGGAAAAGGACTCAGGATCTCCTGTGAGAACCTGTGTGATTCAGACTCTGCCAGGAAAGCATGAAGCGGTTTACCTTACACTCCAATACAGGTTGGGTGAATCGTGGGGCTGATCAAAAGGGTTAACAGGCTAGATAGAGCACTGAATAGACACGCAAGGAAATCCATTCCTAAGTGGGTTTCACTTGGCATCCCTACGTCCTGCCCTGGGTTTCAGATCTCTGTTTAGCTCCCCTCTTAATACAGTTCAGTTGATTTCTTTTTTTAGTTAATCTAAAAAGCAGTAAGAACATGTCAAAAACCCAGAAAACAAGTGGGACAGTCACAGCTTCCTCTCGCAAAGATGGTTATCAGCCCTGTCAGGCATCTCCAGTCTTGCTCCTGGGAACACGCCTCCGTTTAGATAGTGGCTGAGGATTAATTGGCAAGGAGCTGTCTCCTGATATTGAGTTTCTTCCTTCCCTAGCTGACAAGCAAACACAACTCCACACACCCCCCCATCCCCGCCCCCCAACCGGTTTGGTTTACTGTGATATTCTGGTGCTTAAGAGTGGTTCCGAAATAGCCCCAGCAGACCTGCCTTCCTCCACATTGTCGCGTACCTACTGGCTGGTTCCCAGAGACTAGAATATGGTTAGAAAGAAAAACAACGGCCCTCAGTGCCACGGTGTAGAACGGCAATGGGAGGAAACGACAGAGACACAGGAAACAGGGAGAGAGGTTTTCTTACACAAACAAGCCCCAGGAGGGAGGAACAGACCAGGAAAAACAAAAGCAGAACAGGAGAAAGCAGCCACTGGGCCCTGGGGAGAATGTGGTCAAGGGCAGGGTCCCCCCTGAGCAGTGGAACCAGGGACCTTTGGCACTTCAAGTTGGTGACCAAGCCTTCAGGGGTTCCTGAGGTCTGAGGTGAGCGGAAAGGCCAAGAAGGAAACCCCCAGGATTTGGAGTCTTTGTGAAGGGCTCATCCCATCCCTGTGGGGGGGTGTGTGTGCCAAGTCATTTCACACACACATAGGGTCGGACTCTTTGCGACCCTATGGACTGCAGCCTGCCAGGCTCCTCTGTCCATGGGATTCTCCAGGCAAGAATACTTGACTGGGTTGTGTGCCCTTCTCCAGGGGATCTTTCTGACCTAGCGATCAAACCCATGTCTCCTGCAGCTCCTGCATTGCAGGCGGATCCTTTACTGCTGAGCCACTGGGGAAGCCCTGTCCCAGTGGGAGTCAGGAGCAAACTGCCTCTTATTTCTGCCTCCCCATGTGTATGTGTGTGTGTGCTGTCTCTTCAGTCTTGTCCAACTCTTTGTGATCTTATGGACTCTAGCCCGCCAGGCTCCTTTGTCCATGGGATTTTCTAGGCAAGAATACTGGAATGGGTGGCCATGCCCTCCTCCAGGGGATCTTCCAAACCCAGGGATAGAACCCCCATCTCCTCTGTCTCTTGCATTGGCAGGCAGGTTCTTTACCACTAGCGCCACCTGGGAAGCCTCCCCAGGTAGCAGCAGGAAATAAGTGCTGCCCAGTGATGGTTCCTGTCCCCAGTCGGCACTGATCTCAGAAATTACTTGCTCAATGGTTCTTTTCTTGCAAAAGATGGAATTCCTAGCCTCTTTAACTAACTGATGTAGCACTCCTGCTCCATCCTGCTTCAGGAGCTGGTTTCTCGGGGATGGATGCCTCCATGGCTCCTGGATCTGCATTCCCATTAACTTCTCCCAGAGGCTCCATGCTCTTATCATTGCTTGTTGCTCTCTCACCTCGTTGATCCATGACCTCAGCACAGGCCTGCACTTAGTAGGTGCTCATGAAAGTCTTGCTGACATGAAGTGAAGTGAACCTCCTGACTGCATTCTTGCTTCCAAGTAGAACCTTCTTGGTTCTACTTGAACAACCATGCTAGTTGTTGGATTAAAGTGCATTTCTAATGTTAGCACCCATCTCGACATCTGTGAAGGTGGAGATGAGGTGGACAGCCGACAAGCTTAGATTTGACTGTAAGATAATAAACACAGCACTATTTTCTAAATGTTCTGGGCCTTGGGCAAAGACTTTTGGGTGGGGATTCTGAAACCAAAAAGAAATTTGAAAACAACCTGCATTTTGTAAATAAAGATAGAAGACAGGGCAGGATTCAGCTATTTTTAGCTTTTCCTTATTTGGTTGTTTTTAGGCGATTCCACCTAACATCTTCTTAGCTTTATCCCTATGTACTCTATCTATGAAGTATCTTCAAGAGATTATAGCTAGGGAAGAACAGAGAAGTTTTAAGCACCACAGAAATGTAATGCGTCTGGAGATCTAGGTGGATAATGATTCAGTTTTGTACCTATGAAGTGGTTTCAGATAAAGCAAATCAAGACTATTTCTTTGAATTAGATATTGTATATAAAATTCTTAGTACAGTCCCAAGCCTATCACTGAGTGCTCAGTAAATGTTTGCTATTATTACTATTATTTTCTTTCCCATTCTGAAAATTATAACATTTCAGAGCCCTACCAACTAACTTGAAAATAAATCTATTGATTTATACTGAAAACTCAGTATGTGCATGGAATATCTTTCTTTAGATTAATGCAACAAGTTCAAGAGCAATATTTTCACATTGAAGGTGTAAAATCCATTCATTGAGAACTGGAATTAATTCCAGAGAGCAAATTGCTTTTATTTCATCCCTCAGTGAGTTCTTATCTTTCTTTTTCTACATTACCTAAAGTATCTTGGGTCAAAACTTTGTTTTGAAGCATCAGATTTAAAATTATGTCCTATGACTCTAATGGTTTTGATATAATTGCTGCACATATTTCTAATCCATTTTCCCTAAAATCCAGAATTTGGGAGGAGTAGGGATAGATGATCATAATACTCTCTGCTTATCCATATCATTTAAATCACTAGAGTGCAAAAGTATTTGCCAAATAGTTGGAGCTGCAAAGAACTTCTTATTAAAAAAAAAAAACTTACTTTAAAAAGAGATTTGTCTCAATTTTTTAATCTAACAGCACAAGCTACTGAAGAGGAATATTTATTCTTTAAGTGGGAACATGGAAAGAGCATGTAAATGTGCAATTTTAAAATTAATTCTAAGGGAAAATTTAAATATCTCAAACTACTGTGGCCCATCCTGTAAACTTCCTCCCCAGTTTGTGCTGCTCCTTTTCTTCTGCCATAGCTGATGCTTCCTTCAGGGTTTCACTATTACTCACAGTGCTTCTAATTGGGCATTTGACTTCAACTGGATTTTAATTAAAATAGATCAAAACTGGAATGAGATGCCTTGTGAGAGAGAGAACTCCGTCACTGGATGGATAATCAGATCCTGTATGACTAAATGCTAAGGATGCTGAAGAGAGCATCCTTTGGGAGTTGGCCTATGTGGTGAATAGAATCTTTTCAGATTCCTGGGAGTTTGCTCTATAGATCTAAGTTAACAGAATCGTATTTATTTATTTGCTTTTATTGTCTACCTATTCCATTTATATGAGATATTTGGCATTTTATTTAATTTTATGCTGCATGTTCTTTTTCTATTTATGCAACTACATACTTAATTTTGGACTTCCCTGGTGGCTTAGCCATAAAGAATCCTCCTGCAATGCAGGAGTTGCAAGAGACGTGGGTTTTATCCCTGGATGGGGAAGATCCTGTGGAGGGTGGCATGGCAACCCACTCTAATATTCTTGCCTGGAGGATCCCAGGGACAGAGGAGCCTGGATGGCTACAGTCCCTAGGGTTGCAAGGAGTTGGCCATGACTGAAGCGACTTAGCATGCATGCACACATACTTGATTTTAAAGTCACTTGAGAATTGTTGGCAATGCCTTAAACAGTTGTTGCAAAGAGCCAATCCCAAGACTATTTTGGGGTGGCCGGTCCTCCCTAGGCAGATCTGAAGTATGGATTCTAGAAAGTCGGTCCTGGGGGCTGGGTGCAAGGAGTCACAAAGGGGACGGAAGTATTATAAGAATGATTTAGATTGCAGTTTAGGAAGCAAAAAGCTAAAGTAGTGAGATCTGCAAAGATGATCAAGTGTTTCCTCAAGGGAAGTAGAGGAAGATCCCAGTTGGTGGTTAGCAGGGCTGTATTTGCTCAGTGCAGCCTTGTTCATGACAAAAAATGGATTAGAGTCTAAATTGCCTAGTAGTGTTGTTCTACTGCTGTGTCCTCTTCTTCTGACTGCTACTATTTCATTGAAGGTCTGTCTTTTTCTTGGGTATGTTCAGTTCATGTATATAACCCTGCTTTTATTCCCCCAGAGCCTCTAAGCTTGCATGCCTTGTGAAATTTGGTTCTGGGTAACTGGGCAAATGCTCAACCACCTGCTCTGACGTTCCAGAGTGGGAAGAGAAGTACTAGTGGCCATTTGCTGAATTTTTTTTTTTTAAATTTATGTTTTAATTGGAGGAACATTGCTTTGTGATGTTATGATGGTTTCTACCACACAACAATGCAAGTCAGCCACAATGATACCCGTGTCACCTCTCT
Source organism: Antilocapra americana (assembly GCA_007570785.1). Classification (NCBI taxonomy): domain Eukaryota; kingdom Metazoa; phylum Chordata; class Mammalia; order Artiodactyla; family Antilocapridae; genus Antilocapra; species Antilocapra americana. Next base: position 23,764,588 of record ML662442.1, read on the forward strand.
TGATCATCTCTCCCCTCCTACCATCCCATTCCTTAGATCATCACAGATTACCTGGCTGGGCTCCCTGTGTGAATTTCTTTTTCCAGCATTTCAGAAAGACACAGGTGGCAGTGAGAAGCCATGAATCAAGTCTTTAGGTAAGTGAAAGGAGGATTAATGGAGAAATTTGATGGTGTTGGCGGTTGACTAGACTAATAATGGTGGTCATTTCATAATATATACAAATATTGAGTCACTGCATTACATGCCTGAAACTAATATAAGATTATATGTCAGCTATATCTAAATAGAAAAAAATAAAGAAACTCAGAGCCTAACCTACAAAACCATAACATTTTAGAACCAGCAGATACCTTAGAGATTAGAGATTATCTTGCTCACTGGTTCTCTACCCTGACTGTATGTTAGAACCATTTTAGTGGCTTTAAAAAACAGTACTAGTATTGGGACTTTACCCCCCAAAACATTAATTCTTTTTATTTTTCTGACACACACACACACACAAAAGATGAAGCCTGCAGGTTCTGTTAATTGCAACAGATTGCAGAGTAAGTGGTGGCAAAGTGGGGCCAGCACTACCAGCATCAGGGCAGTGTATTCCCAGAAGAAATCACTTTTTTAGAAAGTCCTATGTATTTCTCTCTTCCATCTCATTGTTTAAAGTTCTGGGTGGAAATGATGATTCTCCATTTTTTTTCCTACCCCGTTTCTTCACCTTAGCAGTCATGAAACACTAACCACATCTTTGAAGGATCCCTCTTGCAAAATAACTTGGAAACTCCAGACAGTTTTGTTTATATAAAGGGCCCCCAATGGCAACCTACTCCAGTATTCTTGCCTGGGAAATCCTGTGGACAGAGGAGCCTGGTGGACTATAGTCCATGAAGTCACAAGAGTTGGACACAATTTAATGACTAAACGACTACCACTAGATCAGGGACCCTTGCGGTAAACTGAGATCACTTGGAGTTGGTGAAGCTCTCCACGTTAAGGAACATGCGTCCTGAGAGCAGATGGACCATTTGAAGGGTTCTCAAGGATAAGAACACCGATTGGAATGGGTTCAGTGCAAGGAAGGCATTCCAATCCCACCCCCACCCCCCCACAAATTCCATCCAATAAGCTGCAGTCTGATTAAGTGGGTCACCTGAGAGGCTCCCAGGTGGCCCAACCAACTTCAGGAGGAGACACTGTGGCCCTCTGATCCGAGGGCAGCGTCTCCCATTACAGAAGTGAAATGAGGCTCCAAGGCTGGCAAAGCAGCACTGTCGTTGGAAAGTGCCTGACTTATACAACCCAGAGCAAAAACTCAAAGGCTTCCAGTCTCCCCTACCCCCTCCTTACCACGTTTCTTTTCAAAAAACAACAAATTCTGGCTGGTTATCACTTATGCTCCACCCCATTCTTCTAAGTCAGCTTTTGTGCAGGAAAATAAGAGAACTATTTTCATGGCCTTATCAGTGTCCCAGGAAAGGGGAAAAGAGGTCTGGCCGCCTATCTGCGCCTGCCTGGGGACAATGAGATGCTGAAAGCGGGCTCCAAGGGTGAGGGGCTGCCACTGCAGACCCCGCAGGGTGTCTGCAAGGACCAGGGAAGGAGGTGGGGGGAGGGGCTCTGCTCAGCCTACTGAAAACATAATAGCTCCTGGGGTGGGCTGCTGCAAACAGGAAGGGTGTGGGCAGGATCTGAGTGCAGCTGCCATTCTGCTCATGCCGCCCATTCCCACAGCCTTTGATCAGCAGGCAAATGGCATTTTGTGCCCTGAGATAAATTCCTGGTCAGAGGGTGTGGGTGGCTATGGAAGGGGATAAGGATTAAAGATGAAGGTGGCTTAGAGCCTGCCTTAAGGATGTGTGTTTCAAGTCCGGGATCAAGGAGGTGCTAGGTGCAAGGACACAGAAAGGTTTCCCATGGATGCATTCATTTGCTCATTCATCAGATGTCTGTTCTGCACCTAGTAAGTTCAAGGCTCTGGGCGAGACACTGTAGGGAATACAGTGGTGAATAATACACAAGCCGTTTCTAGTCTAATATGAAAAATCTTAAGCATGGGGAGGTTAAATGGGATGCCAGAAATCACAGGGTGGAGGGTGGTGGAGTAGCAAGAGGTGGCGTACTTTCAGTCTATATGCGTTCTTCCCCACCGTAACCTCAGATACTTGCCGTCCCCACTTCCACCCCTCCCCACTTTAGGATGTATGCCCTGCAGTTGAAAATCACTGTGAAGGAGGAATACGCTACATGTGAACTGGGTGGGAGCAGATTAGTAAAAATAAGGGAAACTGCTGTTTGGTCTAATGGGAAATCTGAGGCTTCTACAAAAACAAATAAACAAACAGTAACAGCCAAAACCTTCAATTACACAGTAAAGAGTGTTATTGCTGTGAAGGAGATGGAGGTCTTAAGCAGTGAGAAGGAAGAGAAGTGGTCCCTTCCAGCCTGGATGGAATGATGGATGATGGGGGGGGGGGGGGAAAAAAG
>ML662442.1:23767168-23942163 GCA_007570785.1 Antilocapra americana
GAGGAGGAGAGCGGGGGAAGGGGCGGGAGGTGCTACCGGGGAGGCGGGGGGGGGGGGGGGGGGGGGGGGGGGGGGGGGTAAAAAAGAGCTTCATGGAAGGGTGATTCCTAGAGGAGGTCTTGAAGGGTGGTAAAGTGACAAGGGGTGCCTGGAAGGATGGGCAAGTAGAAAGAACATTTTGGGGGCAAATGAAGTATCTGAGTGGCAGGGGTGAAGATGTGTAGAATAAAGTGGCTCTCCTTGGCCAAGAACGGTTATGTTTACTCCAAGAGAGAGAACGCTGGAAAGTAAGAATGGAGTCATCCTCTGGAGTGCTTTAAAAGCAGACTAAGAACTTTAAACCTCTGATCAGGCCACAGTGAGTGGGGATTTTATCCTCTCACCCATCCCTTACCAAGCCTAGACTTTCCCACAGCCTGAAAGAAGTCCCTCAGATCCTGTGAAATAATGCTTTACCTCTGAGCCACCCACAAAATGTGAAGGCCACACACCAAAAAGTTCAGTAAATGCCCTAAATCTTTCCTGAAAATCTAGGCCAAGGCCTCTTAGCATTCATTGATTGATGTCACAAAATAAATGTCTCTAAAGTGTCTTCTATTAATTCATAATTTATAATGAAAATTAATTTATAATGCATAATTAGGATAACATAAAAAATTCTCTTAAATTTATAATGGAATAATGTTCTGGCATTGTTCAAGGCTTTGGGGGATAGCATGTTGAACGAAAAATGCAAAATCCTGCCCCCAAGGAAATAACATTCTAACTGGAGAAAAGGAACCAACAAACGTAAGTGGTAAGTGATGCTTTATAAGGAAGAAGAGAGCCAGGTTAAGATATCAAATACAGAGATGGGGTGGTGGGTTAGTCTGTGCAGGGTGGTTGGGCTTCCCATGTAGCACCAGTAGTAAAGAACCCACCTGCCAAAGCAGGAGACATAGGAGACACAGGTTCAGTCCCTGGGTTGCAAAGATCCCTTGGAGGAGGGCATTGCAATCCACTCCAGAGAATCCCATGGCTAGAGGAGCCTGGAGAGCTACAGTCCATAGGGTTTTGAAGAATCGGACACAACAAAGCAACTAGCACTTTCTCTCATTCCTTGCAGCCTCTATGTGTGAGTACTTCAGTCGTGTCCGACTCTTTGAGACGCTATGGACTGTAGCCTTCCAGGCTCCTCTGTCCGTGGGATTCTCCAGGCAAGAAAACTGGAGTGGTAGCCATTCCCTTTTCCCAGGGGATCTTCCCCATCCAGGGACCAAACCTGTGTCTCCTGCACTGCAGGCAGATTCTTACTGTCTGAGTCTCCAGGGAAGCCAAGGAGGGACCTTACTCAATTCACTAGTGATGGATACATACACCTCCCTTTGGGAAGTAAGCAGACAGGTAAGGGAAAGCCCATGCTGTTTGCTTGACGGCAAAACCATCACACGGCCTTTTTTGAGCTTTGTCCCTTGGTGGCCAGTCCTGTGCAGTTCAGTGTTGTGTAGTGGTTTGATATGATTTCAAATCCGCTTATCTGTGATAAAAGGGAAACTGTTTGTAAGAGTAAATGTGTTTTCAGAATGAAGTTATTCTTTTGATAGAAAAGTGAAATTGTGTGTCCGGATGTCATCATGCATGGCTGTGGTTGCTGATAAGCACTTGGTAGCCCAGCGCCCGGGGTTGCTACTGGGGGGTTATCAATAAGAACATAAAGAAGCAGCTCGGGCTAGGGGACTGGTTTGGAAATACCCAGAGTTTATAAGGATGATCTGAAGATGTTTGGTCTGGGCAAGGCCACACATTGATGATCTAAATAGCTCTAGTAAGACCTTGGGGCATCGGCTTCTGCCTTGGTAAAGTCTTCTCTTTGACCTAGTGGCAAAAGCCACACAGTGGCCCCAAGAGGTTCATCTAGCTGACAAATATTCCAGTTCCCTACCAATATGCTCTAGCAAAAAGAGACTTTCGTTTAACTCATCTAAAGGTACACCTCAAGCTAAATTTGGACTTTATTCCTTCATCTCCTCTTGCATGGAACAATAGCATGATTTCAGGGGTGCCCAACCTCCTATCTAATGCTTGATGATTGAAGTGGAGCTGATGTAATAATAATAGAAATAAAGTGCGCAATAAACGTACTGTGCTTGAATCATCCTGAGACCACACCCTCACATATACACTGATTTGTAGAAAAGTTGTCTTCTTCCCATGAAACCAGTCCCTGGTGCCAAAAAGACTGGGGACCACAGATGTAATTAACCTATCATTGGTCTGGAGTATGTTATTTCTTTATTGGCTTATTAGGAGACATTATCCTATTGTCTTATGAAATTCTGATAATCCTCAGAGTGAACCTGGGGCTTCCCTGGTAGCTCAGACAGTAAAGAATCCTCCTGCAATGCAGGAGACCTTGGTTCGATCTCTGGGTGGGGAAGATCCCCTGGAGAAAGGAATGGCAACCCACTCCAGTATTCTTGCCTAGAGAATCCCATGGACAAAGGAGCCTGGCGGGCTACAGTCCAGGGGGTCAAAAAGAGGCAAACTTGACTGAGAGACTTAACGCTTTCACTTTCATGGTGAACCAGTGTTAAATAAAATACTGGCAAGGACAACTCAATCTCTGAGCATGAGTTGTGGTTCCTCCAAACAAAACACTCAGTTTAGCCTTCTTTTAGGATGGAAGCAAACAAAATTTACCCAAAATATCTTCATAGGCCCTGATTTTGGTGAGTAATCCTGGATTAGGAAAATGTTGTGGTTTAGAATTCTTCTATGGCAATGAAGGTGGTTTTGGAAGGAGACTGTGAAATTTTAAAAGGGTGTTGAATTGTTAGGGATAAAGAAGGTCTTCCTATAAATCAGTTCCTCATTAAATCTAAAATAGGTTTCTCCTTTGAGGTGTAAAGGAGGAGCCCATCTTTGTTGCCTGCTTCAGAGCCAACAACCCATCAGTAAACAACTCTCAAATGTCAGTTTTCTTTGGCAGATGAAATCCACTGTTGAAACACTATGAAACTTGGTATTTCTCTCCCTGCCCTGAAATTGCCTGTGCTTTCCCAAACCTATGTAAATATAGTGGGAAAAGTTCAAAAAAACATGTGCGTGGAAAAATTAGTAAGTTGAATGAGTCTCATGTCTTGGTATACAGTGTGCTCCTAAAAATGAGAAAGTTGAACCAAAGCTGTACTCATTTCGGAGGGCTAAAAAAATTTTTTTTAATCATAATTTTTAAAGAAAAATTTGGACATATTTCAAGAACTATTGCCAATATTAATTAAGGTTGAAAATGACTCTTCTTATAACTAGTATCAGTCTTTTAAAATACATATATTATTTATTTGGCCTCACCACACAGCTTGTGGGATCTTAGTTCCCCAACTAAGGGAAACTAAGGGAAATCAACATTAATTCATCAGGCCCCCAGTAGTGAAAGCACCAAGTTCTAACCATTGGATCACAGATGGTTCCCTTAAAAATATTTTTATTTTAGTAAAATAATAAGGGAAATGTAACTTTAAAAACAATATCAGAACTTCCTCTATTCTTTCCTTCTTTCTTTGTAATGACATTTCTTTAAATGTGATCGAACCTGGAAGACCTCTTTTTAAGGAGATGATATCTGTTTGAAAGCACTTTCCTGGGCTGCTTTGGCAGGGGGTATTCAGTTTTTTGGCCTCTAGGAGATCTTAACCATGTATATATGTATCGGGACCTCTGAAATAGCAAATGTCAAGAATAAATAAATTGTTCAACTACATCAAATGTATCAAAGAGGGAGTTTTAAACTAGAGAAGGAAACCTATTCTGAAGAGATTTAATTTTGTCCTATACTTGTTGTTGTTCAGTCGCTCAGTTGTGTCTGACTCTTTGTTACCCCATGGACTGCAGCACACCAGGCTCTCCTGTCCTTCAGCCTCTCCCAGAGTTTGCTCAAACTCATGTCTGTTGAGTTGATGATGCCATCCAACCAACTCCCTTCTCCTCCCACCTTCAATCTTTCCCAGCATCAGGGTCTTTTCCAATGAGTCAGCTCTTCACATTAGGTGACCAAAGTATTAGAGCTTCAGCTTCACCTTCAGCTTCATTCCTTCCAATGAATATTTAGGGTTGATTTCCTTTAGACCAGTTTGATCTCCTTGCAGTCCAAGGGACTCTCAAGAGTCTTCTCTAGCACAATTTGAAAGCGTCAGTTCTTTGGTGTTCAGCCTTCTTTATGGTCCAGCTCTCACATCCATACACGACTATTGAAAAATCATAGCTTTGACTCTATGAACCTTTGCTGGCAAAATAATGTCTCTGCTTTTGAATATGCTGTCTAGGTTTGTCATAGCTTTTCTTTGAAGGACAAATGTCTTTTACTTTTATGGCTGCAGTCACCGTCTGCAGTGATTTTGGAGCCCAAGAATGTAAAACCCACTTTCCCCCATCTATTTGCCATGGAGTAATGGGACTGGATACCATGATCTCCATTTTTGAATGTTGAGTTTTAAGCCAGCTTTTTCATTCTTGGAAAATGAGGGTTCTTGGAAGCTTGTACATCTGAAAGATCAGAAAATGTGCCTGCATTTGAGATATTAAGTAAGGCAAGAATGCTGGAATGGGTAGCCATTCCTTTCTCCAGAAAATCATCCCAACCCAGGGATTGAACCTGGGTCTCCTTCACTGCAGGCAGATTCTTTACTGTCTGAGCCAGCTGAGAAGCCTGGAAAACAATCTGGGACTGAGGTAATGGTCTTTTTGTCCCTCTACAAGTTAAAGACCCTAGACTCTGAACTCTGGCCTATGTGAGGGATCTAGGCTCTGCTCAAATTTGAGGCACTGTCTGTTGGAATATAGAAACTCTGGAGTGGCCCTGTGAACCATTGGTGTCTTGGCTTGAGCCCAGCGGTCAGTTGGTGGGACTAATGAGGGTCAGGGGAAGGAGGGATCTTATCTCCCCTGCTATAAGAGTAGTGCTTTGGAAAGGGCTACTTTTGAATAGCCTGCCTGACCTATGGAAAACCGAGAAGATGTGCTACTGAACCAATTTCCCTGTCTGAGAATTTTTCTTCATTTCTGGGGCAGGTCCAGGATAAGCCAGGTATTCCAGACATGGATAAAATCCATTTGACCCGCAGTTGCAGCAAGGGACAGAAGACTCCTTAGGTATAGGATATCTTTCTTCAGCTACTTCTTAAGTCTGATAAATCAGGTCAGTAAAGTAACCTTTTTGAGCTTCTACCGTGGCTCTCTAATGAGCAACATTGTTTTCCTCCGAGTGGTCTAGCGGTATCGTGAGGGTTAAACGAGATACCCATCATCATTCCTAGCATGTTGTGTCTGATACACAACAGTTCCCTGCCCCCACCCCACCCCCAAGTCTACAATTAGGGCATGAATACTGGTTCAGGTTCTCTGGCTATGGAACAATAGGCTGTTCTGAGACCCACCAGAGAGGTGAACACATGTTACCCACTATTTCAATTTGTTGTAAAATCAGACGAAATTCTACTTTCTTAAGATCAATGTTCGTTCATTCAACATGAATGTCTGCTAGGCTGTGCTAAGTTCTGGAGATATCAGTGAAGTACACTCCCCATCTTAAAGCAGTTCTGAGTTTTGGGGAAAACCTAGCACATTACAGACAAGGAGGGCTCCAAGCACAGACAGGGTGCTGCTGTTCAGTCACCAGGTTGTATCCGACTCTTTGCAACTCTATGGACAGCAGTGTGCCAGGTTTCTCTGTCCCTCACCATCTCCCTGAGTTTGCCCAAGTTCAAGTCCAATGAATCAGTGATGCCATCCAAACATCTCGTTCTCTGTCTCCCTCTTTTCCCACTGTCTTCAATCTTTCCCAGCGTCAAGGTCTTTTTCAATGAGTCAGCTGTTCACATCAGTGGCCAAAGTATTAGAGCTTCAGCTTCAGCATTAGTCCTTCCAAAGAGTATTCAGGGTTGATTTCCTTTCAGATTAGCTGGTTTGATCTACTTGCTTTCCCAAGGGACTCTCGGGAGTCTTCTCCAGCACCACAGTTTGAAAGCATCAATTCTTCTGTTCTCTGACTTATTTATTGTCCAGATCTCGCATCCGTACATGACTACTGGAAAGACCATAGCTTTGAGTATACAGACCTTTGCCGGCAAAGTGATGTCTTTGCTTTTTAACACACTGTCTAGGTTTGTACTTGGAGTTAATCGGGCAAGAAGGATGAGGGTGGAAAAGGCTTCAAGGGTGGGGATCATTTTTAATAAGGACACTAGATAATTCAAATGGACGTGCCCACAAGGACATACTTGGAAACAGCACTGCTCTTAAATACATTCAGCCCAGAAGACTTAATTTTTGTGAGTAACAGGGCTCTCTTATAGTTAACTGTAAAAAATAAACTGACTTTATTGCCCTGAATCTGTGCTATTATGCTTTCCAACATATTTTTTATGGAGGGAGGTAATCTTCAATCCTATTTACCAGGAAAATTGCCCTTTCTCCCATGCCTTTTCCAATCATCATATTAAAAACAAACAAACAAAAAACCAAGCACCCAGATAATTAAATTCACGAAGCATCCCCAGAGACATAGACCTCCATGAGTCTGTCCTCTAAGCTGCCAGGTTTGTGTTGAGGTCTCTAGTGCTTCAAACAAACCTGTGGTTGGAGACACATTGTCGGTGTCAAGTGCTCACTCAGATGGATTTGGTTTGAACAGGGAATAAGCATCGGGTGGGTACTATGGGTGCTGAGTCATATGGAGTATCGTTTTGTTTGCGTTTTGCTCTTGTAATGACTTATGGGTTCAAGTTGTGTTTATATAACACTGTGACAAGCAAATTGAAAAGTGAAAAAAATTCAACAAACTAGCCGATTGTCTCCTTGTCACACCAATAATTTACTTTCTAACTTCAACAGAATGAGTATTTGGGTGGACGGCAGGTACAGATTTGGCTTAAATTTTCCATCTGGTGTAGGTTATTTTGTGACAGCTTAACTCTGTGAAGAAAAGCCTTATAAGAAACCAATGTGTATACTTGCACAAGGCTTGGCATTTACTTTTACCAAAACTTAAAACTCCATGTACAGAGAGAGAGAGGTGCCCAACCATGCCATAGCCTGCTTTATTATACCTTAATTCCCTTCTGGTCAGAGATGGAATTGCTGACGTAGCAGCATTGATGACCGCTGTTTTGTTTTGTCATAGCGTCCGGAAGAAGGTTAAGTAATAGATTCCTCTAAAGTAGAGCCAATCGCTGGCTTCTCTTTTTAAGAGAATTTTTTTTCTCACTGAAACGGCCTGTGAGATACAGATGGCTAAGTATTCCATGATGCATGGTGTCTCACACATCTTAACCAATTAGAAAGGGCTGTAGAGAATTACATGGAATTAATCCCATCCAGAAGGTCTAGGGACAGCCTCAACTACTCAAACTCTCCTTACTTGGTTTACAATGTCACAAGAGCCCTGGATGGGATTAAAGCTGGGTATCTCCCAGCAGTTTGTCTATTATTTCTTGTGAACAGTGTGTGTGTGTGTGTGTGTGTGTGTGTGTGTGTGTCTACAACTGTGTCAGCATTTGTCAGGGGTTAACCTTAAGCTCTCACATTCATTTTATTCAATCTGCCAAGCTAAGAGGTCCTTTGAAAATAGCCACTCCTTTTACATTTATAAAGACCATGCCATTTAGTTGACTTCTCTTGACTTTTTCGAGTGTTTGTTTTGAATTTTCATTTTATACAGGAAATAGACATAATCACCAATAAATTTAACTTTAATAACTTAGACCCTGGGAGCCTTTCTTGGTTGGCAAAATATTCCCTGCATGCTGCAAATCCTCCTTATGGGATATCCTATTTCTTATCTGGAGTTGAAAGTCAGGATTAATCCACATGATTAAGAAAATCTTTCTAATAGATACCCTGCATCCTTTTTAAAATTAAACTCTGCTTGGAAGTTTCTTTCTTTTCTTACTAAAATCACAAACTCAATGATAAAAGTAAAAGTAGATCACAGGAATTTTAATGTTTTCTACAGGTATTTTTAAAACTCAAAGATGATGGGGTCCTACTCATTAATTATATCACAAAAAAGTGGCATTAAAATATAATTTGGAGTCAACCAATTGTTAATAATCAATATTCATTTAGCAATGTACTCAATAGATCAGAGAAACTGGGCAGTTTATAAATAAAAAACTTTTGATTCTTAGAATTTATTTACCAATTTGGAAAATTCCTACATCACACATACTGTATATATGTGCTTGAGTGGACACACACACACACATTTCATCTACTTAGTACACTCTGAAAGCCAGAAACACTTCTGCAGACAGCATGACTAAGGTTTCTCATTTTTCCCTTCTGCTTTCTAAGGGTGGAATAACGTGGCTCCTTCCCAGACAGTCAGACGTGCTATAAAAAGTAACATCAACCATGGGAATTGTAAAGGCAGAAGGGATATGCCATAAACAGGGATAAACATCTTCCTTTATGCAAAGCTGCCAGATCCCTTTAAGCAGAGAACTGCTCCCTGTCTCCACGGTGGCCCCTTTTTCCTGTCCAGGGGTCAATGAAGCGGGGCTTTCTCTCCTAAGTGACCCACCATGAGAGGCTTAGATAAGGCACACAGTTGCCCTCAATAGACTTCAAACCCTCATCTCCGGGACCAAGTGGGAAAGCTATACTTTTGTTACCACTCCGTCGAGGAGAAAAAGCCCAAAGAAAACATTCACTGGACAAAGCCTACTTTGTGTACTGAGAAACCCTGATCCTTGACTGTTGTTGGCATCCTATTTATGCAACAGAGATGATTTTTTGGAGGTTTAGTAAAATCATCAGGAAGGCAATTTTAATACTTGATGTTTGTTTGCTTAGCACACTCTCCATTTTCTAAAAGAAGAAGACATTCAAGCAACTTTCTTTAAACAAAAATTTAGAGGGAAAAACATAATGTTCATTTCTGAACAGGAAAGGCCTCTCACTGTGAAATGCTCTGGCAAAATGAGAAATACACTTTATTCCAACTTTTAATGAACTTATTCCATACACATGATGTATAGATAAAATATGTTATATATTTATATTTTTATTATATGCTGTATATTAGTTTATATAATTATTATTTCCATTTTTTTTTATGTGATCAAGAGCAAGTTCTAGATATGATGGCTTTTTCTAACTCCCAAATCCAAACAGGTTTTAAATGATGTGTAATGTTTTCACATTGTGGGGAAGGTAGGAGATGGAGTGAGAGCTGGAGAGTGCAAAAGACAAAGAGCTGCAGAAGGGGAAGCATGGGTTGGGGGGCCCTGTGGCCAGGTTTTGGGTCTTAATTCCTCACCTTACTCATTAATAGACCTTAATAAGCATTATTTTGCTTTGATTTTTGAGCTATGATAGTGGAATAATATCTCTTTTACAGACCTACCGTTATACTTCTAAAAGATTCCATCATAAAGTAGCCATGAAAAATAAACTTCAGAGGTGGTTAAGTACTGAAGATAGATAACTATTTAGTTTTCTATTCCACCTTCCCTTGAGAGGCTGAGGGAGTTTTGAGAAGCGTTTGCTACTTTTTACCGGTGAATTTTCAAACTAGAATCCATTATCTAGTCAACAGGTATAGACTGCTGATTCTGTGCCAGGCATTTTGCTGGTTACCAGGGGGATTCTGCAGTGTGCTTTGAGGAGCTGCAAATGTTTGATTTGAATTTTATTCTGGACTTATATATATATTTACTATTTGAAAAATCAATAGAAATTGCATGTGTGTTCAATATATTACATTTAACACTTTTGACATCACTGATGTCCTCAGATTAACTCATTTTTGTGTAGATTCAAGACACAGTTTCTTCTGCCATCTCTAAAAATATTTTTCCTTCTCCTAAATGTGCCATGTATTAGCAATGTAATGGTGCTTAAACGTTCCTTTAAAAATTCAGGCCTGCTCAAGTATACTCATGTAGAAGTACATGACAGGGTTATAAGAACGTTGGGCTCAACTGAATTCCAGGTCAGACCTGGGAATCTGCTCAGAACAAGCTCTGTTCCCAGGATAAGTGCACAACTGTGTGAAAATTCATGACAAGTTATTTTGTTCAGTAAAAATTTGGATTCTCACTGTAAAGATGTTGGGTGCTTTTCTTCTGACTTTTGTATTTATGAGACAGAATGAACAGTTGTTATATATTAATGTTATACATTCAGTTTTTTAAATGAAATGCTGCTCGCTTTTTTGAAGAGTATGTTAACACTGCAAGGAGAGCTGTGTAGGAATTGAATTGTTTGTAATGACTTGAATGGTTGGATTAAAACTTTTCTCAATACTCAAGCAAAATACAGTGAAAAATGAGAAGGGAAACTGATTTCAAATTATCTTCTAAATCAAAATACTAGTTGTGCTCAATGATTGATTTTGTAGTAACTCAATATTGCAAATTAATTATATATAAAAAGTGCACCACTAAGATAATATTTCATCTATTTCTATGCTGAGTCATTTAAAGTACTATTAAACAAGGATAGTAACCATGGCTCTATATGAGTTTTTCCTAAAAGAAGGTCATGGGGAAGAGAGCAGCCAAACAGCTACAGAAGCTCTGTTTAAGCATTGCTATTTCCTTTTTCTTCTGAAAGAAAAGGAAACTTAAACCCTAAACATGTAGGTTGTATGGTAATGCCAGCACAAATGTTTTACATCACAACTGGATAGCCTATAGAACTGTGACTGAAAAATCATGTTTTACTCATTTAATGCACAAGGTCCCTTGAGGGAAAGCATTATTAAATCACCTCCCTCTACCCACTTCTGCCTTCTCCTAATCTTCCTTGGTAGCTCAGAGGGTAAAGAACCTGCCCACAATGCGGAAGGCTTCTGTTGGATGCCTGGGTTGGGAAGATCCCCTGGAGGAGGGCATGGCAACCCACTCCCATATTCTTGCCTGGAGAATCCCCATGGACAGAGGAGCCTGCTGGGCTGCAGTCCACGGGGTCACAAAAAGGCAGACAAGACTGAGTGACTTTCACTGACTCACTGACTCACCCACTTCTGCCAAACTCAAATCCCTGCATATATCTGGACAAGGGTCACGTGAACTCTTCTCCTTCTATGGGGCTCATTTCTCCCTTAACCCAAATGCCAATTCATTCTTAATTTTTTAAAAGATTACAAGAAAATCATCTAGACATTCAAAAATGAAAGCGCCAGCTTTGTATGAGTTCCTACGGGAATGTTTCCTTTGCTGTGGTCAATAGTTCGAGTGGAGTATATCCTCAGTGTCTGTCATTGTTCTCAACACCAAGGAGTAAATATCACTTTCTGTTCCCAGATTTTACGAACTGAAAGGGAGGAAAGAAGAAATAGGGAGTGACCTGTCAGCATGTGAAGGTGATGCTTCCCTTAGATGATAAAGATTGGATCCACGCTAGGAGTTGTCGCAAAAGGTTTTTGTGCATTTGAGGGTGGGTAGCGTGGGAGTATTAGAAGAGCTTTTATTAATGCAGTGTGCATGGCGTGAGTAATGACGTTTATTTATTACTCAATGTTTATAGTCTTGATAGTTTAAATGTTGCTTTTATGTGAATGATGATTTACAGTTACTTTTTTGATCTATTGCACCTATACTAGACAATTTTTTATTATTTTTATTTTTAATTGGAGCATACTTACTTTACAATATTATGTTGGTTTTGCTGTACAAAGTGAATCAGATCTATGTATACATATCTCTCCTCCTTCTTGAGCCTCACCCCTCACCCTCACCCCCAAATCCCAGCTGTCTAGGTCACCATAGAGCAACTAGCTGAGTTCCTATGCTATACAGCAGCTTCCTACCAGCTATTTTACACATGGTAGTGTATATAGTCAATGCTACTCTCTTAATTTGCCACACCCTCTCCTTCCCCAACTGTGCCCACAAGTCTGTTCTCTACATTTACATCTGTATTCCTGCCCTGCAGATAGGTTCATCAGTACCATTTTTCTAAATTCCATATATATGCATTAATATACGATATTTGTTTTTTGCTTTCTTACTTACTTCACTCTTTGTTGTTGTTCAGTTGCTCAGTCATGTCTAGTTTTTTGTGAACCCATGGACTGCAGCACGCTAGACTTCCCTGTCCTTCACCAACTTCCGGAGTTTGCTCAAACTCATGTCCATTGAGTCAATGATGCCATCCAACCATCTCATCCTCTGTTGTCCCCTTCTCCTCCTGCCCTCAATCTTTCCCAGCATCAGGGTCTTTTCCAACGAGTCAGCTCTTCACATCAGGTGGCCAAAGGATTGGAGTTTCAGCTTCACCATCAGTCCTTCCAATGAATATTCAAGACTGATTTCCTTTTGGATTGACTGGTGCCATCTCTTTTCTGTAAAAGGGACTCTCAAGAGTCTTCTCCAGCACCACAATTTGAAAGCATCAGTTCTTTGGTGTTCAGGCCTCATTATGGTCCACCTCTCACATGACTATATAGACCTTTGTTGGCAAAGTGATGTCTCTGTTTTAATATACTATCTAGGTTGGTCATAGCTTTTCTTCCAAGGAGCAAGCATCTTTTAATTTCTTGGCTGCAGTCACTGTCTGCAATGATTTCGGAGCTCAATGTCTTCACTTCACTCTTATACTAGACAATTAAATAGATGCAAATTCCCATTTAGAAACTGGAAATATATTTTATCTTCTTCTCTAGGGCATTGGTGTGATAAAGCTGCTTTCCCACCAGCTTGCTGTCACCTGGCTGTCTATTCCCTTTAACCTTTCTGGTCCAGGGAGATTACAAACCTCTGCTGAAATCTGTTTACAAGTTAACATTGGTGGCATCAGCCTTGCTGATTCCACTTTTCATTTATCTATCTCTGCCCTTCTCTCTTGTCCATTCTTCCAGTGTTCTTGCCCTACATTTTTTGTTTGTTTTTCTGAAAGGAACATGATTTTCTGTTTCTAAAATTATTCTGTTCTGTACTTTTCTGCCAGTGTTCCTAGGCTTTCACAGAATTCTTCTACGTAGAATACGAACAGCTTGCCCTTAATTCTGTAATTTTTTCATTTTGAAACAACTCTCCCCACTTGAACACAAGGTTAAGATGGTCACTATATTTACCTCTCTCCCTGTGTATCACCAGCCAACTAGACAGAACATGAACCAATGACTAAGCAGTGAAAAGATCCTTGATCACCCGATCTCCCTCATCCCCTACACAAGATGCTTTAAACAAAAGACACTCAGAGCTAATCATCTGAAAATCCTGCCAACGTAAAAGCAGGCAAAACTTCAAAAACTTGTTAAAACAGGTGGAAAGGGATCTATCTTTATGCTTCACTCATAACCATTCAAAATCATTGTTTTCCTTTTACAAAATGCATGTGTGAAGACAAGGGTAGACCAGAGGTTAGCTTTGGTTTGAGTCCTTGAGATGTAAGCCTGATTGGGACTTATCCTGTGCTCTCCAGCAAGGCACTCCTTGCATCTATTTCCACGACAATGAAATGGAAATAATGCCTCCATCCCGAGGGTCCTGGGGTTTACTGTCACTGAAGTGCTTTGGAATCCACTGCTGAAAGGCGCTCAGCAGGTTCAAAGCACCAGCATTAACAAAGGTTTATCATATTTATAAACCAGTAAATCCTTCCCATGGGTGTAAAATGATTCTTCCTAGTTTTATTCTTTACACAGACTTCAAAAAAAAAAAAAAAAAAAAGAACTTCAAATTCTTCCATACTATCAACTTAGCACTGTGCTCCAGCTGCTTACATGCTCACAGCCCTTCCCATCCTTTTCTGATTTGCAGCATGCGCTCAGCCCAAGACAAAAGAAGTACTATTCACAAGTGTGACTCATGTGAAAATTGAAACTTCATGCTCCATTTTATTAAGGGCCTTGCTTTCTTTCTGTGGGTTAGAATAATTGGGAATAAAGATAAACACTGTAAAATAAACATGGATGCTGAGTCCAATAAAGTAAATTTGAATCAACTGTTCAGTGGCAAACCTAGTGGTCAAACGGGGAACCTGCAAGAGTTGAAAAGCTACTGGTGGTCCAGTGGTTAAGACTCCGTGCTCCCAATGCAGGGGACACAAATTCCATCCCGTGGTTGGGGAACTAAGATCCCATGTCCTGTAGTGTGTGGCAAAAAATAAATAAAATATAGTTTACGAACCTGATCCATAATTTTGCTAAGTATTCTGTGTAAATACGTTATTTTAATGAATAGAAGCAATGCCCAATTATAAAATACATGGTGATTGTAGTAACTTTTGTTAGAAAAGAATAGCAGGTCCAGGAAAAGAGGGCACCTTGCCAGCAGCATGAGTGAAAGACAGCAAAATGGGTGGAGAAAGCTCAACAGAAGTGATGGTATAACAGGTTAGATGAAAAAAATGAAAGGTGACCTGTAGCGTGTGCCAAGTTTATGAAGACGACATCCTAAGCAACTTACAGGCACTGTATCTCATCTCATCCAAATAATGACTTTATAAGATAGGTATTACGATTGCTTTCATTTTGTTGAAGCTGAGAGCTATGTGTCATTTTCGCCAGGTAATGGAACTACTAAATGACAACAAGAATTTCTACGTGGTTTCATACAACTCCCAGTCTAACTCCTTTTACCATACCCTAGCACTATTTTGGAGAAAAAACAACAACAAAAAAGAAACTCTGTTGATCCTCAAAACTATTGTTGTTTTGCTTATTATGACTTGGTAACAAGCACACTAAAATAATACTATTAGTTTTCATCTTGGCCTAGTATGTCTCTTTCACACCTCTGTGTCCATATTCCCTTTTCCTAAATCATATTTGGACTGAAAATCTGCTCTTTGAAAAATTATATCTGTTTTAAATGTGTTGGTAGTGAAAATAGACACATGTAAGTCATAATGGTTAGTGTTTTCTTATGCCCTATGATGAGGGTGAACAGGCATTGAGATGAAGTTTGAAGAGTTTAGATAAATTTTGGCATAAAATATATGAAAACAAAACCCAATTTTGAACATCATCTGAGGAAAGTTTTTCCAAGTCTTGTACTAGGAAAGGAAAACTTTATTTCTGGGAGATTCTGTGAGAAGAAATTAGCATCTGGGTACTCTGAAGAAAGCAACTTTTGCCCCAACTATTTCTATCCCACAATATCTGTCTCCAGAAAGTCTCTAGAAAGGAACTTGACCCTTTGAAGACTAGTCCCAATCTGTTCCTTGACCTACTAGTCTCTCACTCTCACTTCCTTCATCTAGCCTCTTCATTGCCCTCTAGACTACCTCTTTATTTATTTCTCAGATCTCTAGTTTTAGATCCCTGCCTAAAATTTATCTCTTCCCTTGTAGCCTGGGGCTATGAATTGCCTGTGTTTCTGTACTAGACCGTTACATTTTGATCTGCTTCTGGGTTCTGTTTCATCCATAACCTAAAGGATAATGGAGGGGAGGGGACAGCATTGCTGTCCTTCTGCAGCAACCAGAAGCTCCCTGAGTGTATCTTCATTAGGGCCTGGGCAAAAGTGAGGGCCCAGTAACTGGGAGTTCCTATGAGAAACACATTTTTGTTGCTTATAAAACTCTAATCTATGGTCTGTTGTTACAGCAACCAGAAGGGGATAAGATAGCCTCACAACAGAATACTACTCACTCATTATAAAAAAACAAAAAACCCAAACTATTCATACACCAACAGCTTGATAGATTTGCAGGGCATTATGTTACATAATAAAAACCTACTCAAGCAGTGCCCAAAAGGGTCTACAAATAACAAATGATAAGGATGTGGAGAGAAGGGAACCCTCCTACACTGTTGGTGGGAATGTAAATTAGTGAAGCCACTATGAAAAACACTATGGAAGCTTATGGGGATTCCTTAAAAACTAGAACTATTGTATGATTCATCAATTACATTTCTGGCTATATATCCAGAAAAAATGAAAATATTAATTTGAAAAGTTACATATACCCCCAATATTCATAGAAGCACTATTTATAATAGCCATGATATGGAAGCAACCTAAGTGTCCATCAACAGATGAACAGATAAAGAAGAAGATAATAAACAATGGAATATTACTCAGTTATAAAAAAGAATAAAATTCCGCCATTGCAGCAATGTGGATGGAGCTAGAGAATATGTTTAGTGAGAAAAGTCAGAGAAAGACAAATACTGTATGATGTCACTTACATGTGGAATCTAAAACATAATGCATATAAATATATATATGCAAAACAGAAACAGACTCAAAGATATAGAAAACAAACTGGTATTTACTAGAGTGGACAGAGAAGGGAGGAAGGGCAAGTTAGGGGTATAGAAATAAGAAATACAAAGTACTATGTATAAAGTAGATAAGGAGCAAGGATATATCGTGTAGCACAAGGAATTACAGCCATTATCTTGTATTCGTATTTAATGGAGTATAATCTGTAAAAATACTGAACCACTATGCTACAATCTGAAGCAATATTGTAGATCAGCTATACTTCAATTAAAAAATACTGCCAAACAATTTTTTAATTTCCCTTTGTTCTTACTCCTAGGCTTCTGAGGAAGGTACTTGTATGAAAAATTTACCCAAAACGTAAAATATAATCCATATTATTTCAATGTCTCCATCAACAACAGTACTGTGCCATAATAAAACTCAAGATTTACAAAGTAATTCATTTTCTATCCCATTCTGATGACTAATGCAGATGGGGGAATGTTTATCCCACACATTTTTAAAGCTTTGCAAATAAGTTGCAAAGTTTTAAAACTCACAGGCTTGTAAGGAATAGTCTGTAGTTGTTTAGAATCTTATTTTTTTTTTTAACTTTTTGTTTGGTATTGGGGTATAACCGATTAACAATGTTGTGATAGTTTCAGGTGAATGGCAAAAGAGTTCAACCCTACATATACATGTACCCATTCTCCCCCCAATTCCTCTCCCATCCAGGCTGCCACATAACATTGAGCAGAGTTCCATGTGCTGTACAGCAGGTTCCTGTTGGCTATCCATTTTAAATATGGCAGTACATACAGGCAACAAATAAGTTTGTTCTCTAAGTCTGTGAGTCTCTCTGTTTTGCAAGTTCACTTGCATCATTTCTTTTTAGAGTCCACATATAAGGGATGCCATGCCTATTTCTCCTTCTCTGTCTACTTCACTCAACATTACAACCTCTAGGTCCATCCATGTTGCTGCGAA
The DNA here is from genome assembly GCA_007570785.1 of Antilocapra americana. Classification (NCBI taxonomy): domain Eukaryota; kingdom Metazoa; phylum Chordata; class Mammalia; order Artiodactyla; family Antilocapridae; genus Antilocapra; species Antilocapra americana. The sequence goes on from ML662442.1 coordinate 23,784,295, forward strand.
TGGCATCATTCCATTCTTTTTAATGGCTGAGTACGATTCCGTTGTATAAATGCATCGCATTTTCTTTATCCATTCCTCTGTCAATGAGCTTTATTTTGCCACACCTTGTGGCATGCACCGTGCAGCATGATGTGGGGTCTTAGCTCCCCAGTCAGGGACTGAACCCACACCCTGAGCGGTGGAAACAAGGAATCTTAAACCTAGACCTCCGGGAAAGTCCCTTAATTATCTTTTCCAAAAATTGTTACTGACAAAATAAAAGCAAGTTACTTACTACCTCCAAATCTCTAGGAATCAACAGCTGATCTTTTGACTTTCCCTGCCAGAACCAGGGACTTTAAATCTTTGCCAGCGCAGGTTAGGATCATGTCTTTTCTCAGACCCCACAGAAGCCAAACTCCTGACTTGTAGAAAGTGTTTGATTTTTGTTCTTTTAGGTTCTTTTAGGACAAGTCATTCTAAATCCCTGCTTCCAACCACTCCTGAAGTGGTGCTGGAAGCTGCTGGGACCCCAAACTTAGCAGAAGGGCTGGTTACCCAGGGATTTCCCCAAAGAGATATTGGAATTCTCTTCACTGACAAACTGGAGTTGGGAGCACCATTTTTTAGGATTGCCTTCATGTGATAATAATAAAAAGCATGCTAACTTTTAGTTGTACATCCATTTGTCACCTATACTTGTAAAATCTACCCCTATCACCCTCCCCTCAGAAAGACACCAGTTTCCTCACTTCTCTCCTCAGAAGGATATCCTGCTCTCATCTTCCCAGACAAAACTGAGACAGATTCAGATACGACCCAGAGGGTGAGCTCTAAAAGAAAAAATGAGACAAAAACAAAGACAAAAAGAAGGAAACCATTTTCCTCTTCATGTTGAGAGATGACTCTACAAAATGAGTTTTACTGCAGTTAACTGAAAAATAAATTCCAGATTACCATAATGAATACCAAGTGGAATTTTATCATCTTTGCAAAGTGTCTTTCTCAGTGGAAGTAGCTCAAGCACAAGAATGTCAAAATCAAGATGTTAACTAATGTCCATTTCTGATTTCTATTTTACTTTTGAATACTTCAAGTCTTATTTCAGCCACTGTCTCCTCTGAAAAGTTGTTGGACACCAGAACTAGCTTGGGTTATGTTCCCTAGCACAAGAGGCTGAGATAGGAATTTTGGTGCATATGATTGATTGAGGAATCCTTCTCAGAAGAAAGAGAGGGAAGCAGGATAGAGCAGGGAAAGAGCTAAACAAGAATGTAATCTCAGGGAGCTCTTTCAGTCTGATCCCATCTGCAGCTCTGGAGCATTGCACAACATACTTCAACCAGCCTGTACTTGGGACCACCACGTCAATCAGTTGTTGACTACAAGTTGGTCTGAGTGGGGAGCTGGGAGAGGGTGGAGTTGTATTACCTTTCAGGAGAGATAATTCCCATTTGGTGAAAGACAATCTTCCTGGTAAGAGAGCAGCCTTTAGCAGACAAACTCACAGCAGCTGCAGGGTTAAGTACACTGGCCTAGAAAAAGGGGGTCTTGGCAGGGCACCAACAGCGTCTATGACACTCTAATCCTTATGCCACTCATATCTAGTTGCTTCTCCCATGAATTCTCTCCATCCAGGAACATATTTTCCAAGACCTGGTTAGTCAGTGGGGTGATGTTTAGATGACTGGCATCAACTGGCTGAGTCACTGTGTCCACAGTCATTTTGTGACTGGTGAATTTAATGAAGCTGATGGAAACCAGGATCCATTCAGACTCTAAGTCTTTGAGGCTAATACCAATCTCTCCCTTTCCCTCTGGTATGTGATGTTGGTTTTAATGTATTATCTTGGAAATTTCAGGATGCAAAGATATTACTTTGTCAACAAAGGTCCGTATAGTCAAGGCTATGGTTTTTCCAGTGGTCATATATGGATGTGAGAGTTGAGCTATAAAGAAAGCTGAGTGCTGAAGAATTGATGCTTTTGAACTGTAGAGTTGGAGAAGACTCTTGAGAATCCCTTGGACAGTAAGGAGATCCAACCAGTCAGTCCTAAAGGAAATCAACCCTGAATGTTCACTGGAAGAACTGATGCTGAAGCTGAAACTCCAACACTTTGGCCACCTGATGCGAAGGACTGACTCACTAAAAAAGACCCTGATGCTGGGAAAGATTGAAGGCAGGAGGAGAAGGGGATGACAGAGGATGAGATGGCTGGATGACATCACTGGCTCAATGGACATGAGTTTGAGCAAGCTTCGAGAGATGGTGAAGGACAGGTAAGCCTGGCATGCTGCAGTCCATGGAGTCGCAAAGAATCAGACATAACATGAGCGACTGAACAACAATAGCTCTTTCTCTACTGGGCTGAGAAAGGGAATCTTGACAGGACAAAACAGTGACATCCATGATGAAGCCTTTCCTTTCTGCCCCAGGTCCCTGCTACATGGCTTTATTTATTTAGTCCTTAATGTAGTGGCATGATCTGTTTACACGACTGTGTCCCTCACTAGGGCAAAGATATTCCCAGATCAGATAGAGAGGTTCATCTCCATTTATCCTTATATCCCCCATATCTAGGCCAATGCCTTTCAGTTAGTAGGTATTCAATAAAAATTTGTTGCTTTGAACTCTCACCAATAATAATAAAATAATGAATAAGATAAGAATATAATGTATGTGTGTAGCACTTTATCTTTTGTGGGCTGAAAGATAGTCAAGCACCTAGAAAACAATAACAACTCCCAAAACAAAAAATAAAACAAACTACATATTAGACTAAGGTGAAAGTTATTTTCATTGCAGAATGTATATTTTGTTTTCATATTAATGAATCTTTCATTCCAGGAAATGCCAATACAACTCCAGGACTCTTGTCAAGCAGTGTCTTCCAAATAATATTTTTGATGTGATAAAAGTTTGTCAGTAGTTCTCATCTCTTTTGATTCTCTCCAAGTCTCTCAAAGGTATTAACATTCTGAAAGTAAAATTGAAAACTCTTTAAGTTGTAGGGTTGGGATTTAATCCTTGGACAAGTCTTCCTCAAGTCATAAAATCAATAAATTATTCCTTTGAAAGACAGGTAAAATGGAAGAGAAGTGATTAGGGGAAGAGCGAAGGGGTAGTGATAAAGCCACTCAGGTAAAGCTGAGGACAAAGTTGGCCCTAATATTTATGTGGGATACTGACAAAAAGATTTTGGGAAACTAGGGACTTCAGACAAGGCAATTGCTCTGAGGGCATAGGTTTGATCCCAGGTTGGGGAAGTGCAGCATGCTGTGTGATACGACCAGAAAGAAAAACAAGGTTTTTAATAAAAGAATTAAGAGGATCAGCACACTTAAAGTTCTGCTACTCTAAGTTTTCTGTACAAAAATATAACGCTTCAGGAAAGAACATCACCGAAACATAAGCCTCAAATTGCTTGGCAAAGCGTACTTGTCAGGTGGGCAGTATAGCACTCCCTACACTGGTGGGTCCCCAGTGGTGTTTCTCAATTAACACTATTTTCCCAGTGGAGTCTGAATGTTTTTTTTTTTTTTTTTTTCTGAGCACTCCACTAATAATGACTTTGACCAACTTAAGCTTTGTTTTCCTTGCTATAAAAATTTTGCAAAGATTGTCTTTCCAACCCATACAACTTGTGTCAAGTGACTGCTGCTTTTCTTTCTGACTAAAATGCATCTATGATTCTTGTAGCAAATTTGAAAGATAAAGAAAAACAAATGGAAAAGTCATCAAATCCTATGACCTGAAGACAGCCACTATTAGCAACTGCACTCACTTCCAAACATTCCCTTATTTTTGCGAATGTACATGGGGCTTCCTGGGTGGCACAGTGGTGAAGAATCTGCTTGCTAATCTTGGAGAAACAAGAGATGCAGTTTCAATACCTGGGTCTGGAAGATTCCCTGGAGTAGGAAATGGCAACCTGCTCCAGGATTCTTGCCTGGAAAATTCCATGAGCAGAGGAGCCTGGCAGGTTATAGTCCATGGGTCACAAAGAGTTTCACACAACTGAACACAGCACAACAGCAACTATGAATATACATAAATTTTTATTTAACATAATTGTGTGTGACTTTTATCATGCCATTAAAAATAATATCTGTGAGACCCTTTCACTTATTCATTTATTTTTGCTGTATCATTCAGCATTCAGGATCATAGATCCCCAATCAGGGATCAAACTCATGACCCCTACAGTAGAAGCATGGACCCCAAACCACTAGACCACCAGGGAATTCACTGAATACATGATATATTGTCATACGATTGTACTATTATTAATTTGATTAATTTATTTAAACGTTCCTCAGTTTTTGAACATTTAGATTATCTCAACATTTTATTGTTGTTATGAGTAACGCTATAGTGAAAAACACCATAGCAAACAGTTCTTAGTCTACCTTTCTAGTCACTTAATTCAGTATTCATCAACAGATATCCACCTAGCTTTTATTCCAAGTCAAAGGCACTGTGCAATCAGCGAAACATACAGCAGAAGACAAGTTAGGCCCCTCTCTGCCCTTTCTGCTATAATGAAGTCGAGCTTTTTTTAAGATTTTTTTTTTTAATGTGTACCATTTTTAAAGTTCTTATTGAATTTGCTACAATATTGTTTCTGTTTCATGCTTTGTTTTTTTGGCCACAAGACATATGGGACCTTAGCTCCCCAACCAGGAACTGAACCCACACCCCCTGCACTGGAAGGTGAGGTCTTGACCACTGGACCGCCAAGGAAGTCCTGTCATCATGGAGATTTTGATCTGCCAGGAGAGAAAATCCTGACATTTTTGTAGTTACAAGTGTGATGACTATTTCAGAGAGGAAGTGCAATAGGTCTTGTGTGTTAGTGAGGTCGGCTGTCATAACAAAATACCATAGACTGGGTGGCTTAAACAACAGAAATTTGTTTTCTCACAGTCTGGAGGCTAGAAGTTTGAGATCAGGGTGCCAGCGTGGCTGGGTTACAGTGAGTGATTTCTTTCTGGCTTGTGGGCGGTCCCCTCTGATTCAGTGTTCAAGTGGCTGTTCCTCAGTAGTGTGCTTGAAGAAAGAGATTTCCCTCTCTTCCTTCTATGATAAGGCCACCAATTCAATCAGATTAGCACCCCACCCTTAGGACCTCATTTAACCTTAATTATTTCCCAAAAGTCTTACGTTCAAATACAGTCACATCGGGAGTTAGAGCTTCAGAGTGTGGATGTGGGGACAGGGGACACAAGTCCATAGCACCTTGGGGAGAATCTAGTTGAGTATTTTCTTCAAATGTTCAAAAAATTTAAGGCTTTACTGATTTTCTTTTGAGTTTGGATGTACCCTTTTAGGGTTGCCAGATTTAGCAAATAAAAATCCAGAATGTCGAGTTATAGTTGAATGGCAGCTAAATAGCAAAAAGCTTTTAGTATGTCCCATACAATATTTAATGTCTTGTATTTTCTCTGGCAATCCTTTTTTCCATGCTTTACCGCTATGAACATCACTTTATTTTTTTCCAGGTAAGAGATCATAGCTTACATATTTATTATTCTTCAGGACACTTAGCTTATATAGTTGTTGAATTGTGAACAGTGACATTAGGTAGTTTTAAAGTATCCAGGCAAAATTTGTTGCTACATTTGTCTAACCTTTCTGTGGGTAAACACTTAAAAAAAAAACTATTTCTCTCTCTCTCTTTTTTAACCAATTTGTATGCCTTTATTATTATATGACATATATTATTATGACTTCTTACTATATATATTATTATGACTTATTATAATATGACTAAAAATTTTTATTATTTAATCACCAGTTCCTAAAGTATCAAAATATATCTACTTCCTTTCATTTTAACATAAAATTTTAAATGGAAGAGGCTTAAGAAAAAGCGCTGTTCATTCCTTAATAATTCATCACAGAAACCCCATTGTAAGTGAACAGTTTTCCTTGCAAAGTCTGTACTGCTGGAAAGCTTTTTATAAATACTCAGAACAATGTGGCAATGGTGTGGGGCTTTCAGAAGACGTGTTCGTTGCACCTCTTCACGTTAATTCTTTGTCTCAAGGCAGCTTTTCACTGTATTTTAGGCAAGGTATCTCTTATCTTGAGAGTAGAGTTTCAGCTGCTAGAATGCTTTGTGACTCTCAACCACTTTCTCTGCCTTAAAGGCTTTCTTACTGTTCCTTGAAAAACACCCAAGCCAAAAAGGTGGCACAATTAGCATTGCTTCAATACACTCACAGAAGCTCTACCCAAGATAATTTTACACTCAATCATAGACACATTATACCAGTTTTTTCAAGGGATTACCAACTGGAAATGAGAGCTGAAATGTATCCTATAAGCACAATCGTACGCACAAAGTACTAACGTCTTAAGAGACACAATTTCAACTTATCTATGCAATCTAGCCGCCCAGCGAAATATTCAGCAAATATTTATTACATGGAAGTATCTGATTTGAATGTCAATGCTCTCTAAAGTACTCTACTGGTCTCCAGACTCGCTTTTCTTTCTCTGTGTCCATAACTTTTCTCCCTAAAGCCATAAACATCAGGCATTGTCTTGCTTATCGTCTCTTACAAAATATGCTCTACTGGAATGACCCAAGCTCCTGGCTAGCAAATGCTGAATTGTAAACTCTTGAGGATGGAGAATATAACACATAAATCTATGTTTTCCTCTTTTAGTTAGATTTTGACTTAATTCAGAGAATGGGAAACTATGAATTAAAAATACTCTTAAGAACAGTTGAAAGGAATTTGTCAGTGTTCTATATTCAAATAAGAAATTTTTTTAGAAGTCTGAACTACAAATGTTTTAATACAATTTCAAGTAGCAGTTGCTTTGTCATGCACTTTTCTTGCCTACCAGTAACTTCCAAGCTCTGCAGTTCTTTTAGAACCTAAGCTTCAAGGGGATAGGAAGGTTTTCGTTATTTTGCTCACTTCTCTATTTCTTGTGCCTAGAGCAGTGTTTGGCACATAGCATACTCCCTGTAAATATCCTTTGAATGCATGAATAGATAGAATATAGCAAAAAACCAAAACAACAACAACAAAAAAACTGTGCTTGGTTTCACCTCCTTGGTGTATAATCATGAACAAATGCTTGGTGAGTAAGAAGGATGCTCACGATTGGCACTAATTTCTTTTCTACCATCAAGGTGGGTGTTCATCGGGCATACCAGCTCTTTCTAATTGATGTTTTGAAAACTCCCCTTGCCAAACATTAGTGACTTTTGTCCTGCCATGTTTACATACCTGAGACCAAGCACAGGCACTTTTTGAAGTTAATTAAAGATTCACTTATGTTAAATATTTCCGGATGATAGCAAGAGACCAACTTGGCAGACAATAGAAATAATCTCTAGTACTTCCCTCTGTGATTTTTCTCAGACAGGTCTTGAAGGGTCTGGTCCTAATGGGATTGATAGACTCAAGATGGGGTGATGGGGAGATGCTGTGTTACTGCCTAACACAAAAGAAGGGACAAAATCACGCAGGTCACCCTTTGCATCTCCGAGTGCACATTATCCAGGACAAATATAAACCCCCTACTCTGGCTTCCCGGCACCCACCGCCTTTCTGGTATGCCTTCCATTAATTTGTTGCTGTGTGTTTGAAGGCTAGTTTTAATACCAGCTTAAAAGATAACCTTATCAGATGGCTTCCCAACTTTTTCACCTAAAAGTGTCCTTTATCTTCTCCCAAGATCAACTAGGTTCTTGAAGGTTTTATCTATTTAAAATAGTATTTATAAATTAATAATCAATTAATTTCTCATTTTTATTTTATTTAGAAACTTTGCTTATTGGAGTTTTTCGTTAGCAAATGATTAACTGTTACCACAAGGCATTGATTTATCTCCAGCCCTTGATGGCTCAGACAATGAAGAATCTGCCTGAAATGCAGGAGACCCCCAGGTTCAGTCCCTGTGTGGAGAAGATCCACTGGAGAATGAAATGGCAACCCACCCCAGTATTCTTGCTTGGAGAATCCCATGGACGGAGGACCCTGGTGGGCTACAGCCCACGGGCTCTCAGAGAGTTGGACATGACTGATCAACTAACTTTCTGGTTTTTTTAAGAGGAAAGATCTTCAATGTTAACCCCAAGGAAATTTTTCCTGGGTGAAATATATGATGGCCCTTAGGCTGTTTAAAATAGTTAAAGTGGCTCTTGTGGACTCCTGCAAGCCCTGGGCTGAGAATCATATTACACTGCACATTGGGACCAGTTGGAGAGCTTAAAAATACTCCATTTCAGACCAATTAAATTAAAATTTCTGGATCCTGGAGTGATTTTTTAAAAATAAATTCATGTGATTAAAAAGTCCAACAGGGTTGAAGAGTGACTTTAATGCATGAGTAGAGTTGTAAGCATATCTAAAACAAATGTCAAAAAAAAAAGGGGGGGTAAATAGAAAGGGAAGGGGAAAAAAGTGAAAAGCCTCCTTAGGAAGCTGCATCAGTAACTGTGAGAAAGGCTTTGGAACTGTGGGTCTGGCGTCTGTCTTGCTAATGGCAACTTCTAGATGTGAGGAAAGAGGTGCCCCTCTTCCTCTAAGGACCCCCTTTCCCAAGGCACATCTCAGTAATAGAAAAAGGCACTGCCAGATCCAACAGGAAACAGGAGAGTGAGCTCCAACTCAAGATGTCTCACGATTAAATACGTGTGGGCACCATTAATTTCTCAATTGATGTTCTCTGGGCCAAATAATCCTGTGTTTGCAAATGGCTTTCTCTCCTCCCTACACAACTCTGATGTCATCCCTTCTGTCAAGCCCAGTGTTTGCTAATATGTGGGTGACAATTGAGATTAGAAAGTAACCTAGCAGTAAAAGTCAGGCATCTTTGCAAGGTTTTCTACTCTTCCTGTGGTCCCCCAGGCCCCAACCCTGGCCCCCTTGCACCTGACTGGTGACCATTTAAAACCTCAAGAGAAGTTATGTGATTATTAAAGATGTCCAGTATTTCACCTTAGGATGTGCAGATGAACAGAAGCATTCCAAGTGAATAGGAATACTATTGCTGTTGGAATATTTGCTCATAAAGGACAAAATCATTAAGAAGAAACAATACAATGAATGCTGAACAATTTATGATACTTGAAAATTCTCTGATTCAATATGTTTGCAGCTGTCTTATAAAAATAAAGACTTCCGTAGGTTCTTTTTGCTAAATGTAGTGTATCTTGCAGTACCTCATTGATTTCAACAACAAAAACATGCCCATGCTTTTTCACTTATCAAGTCTCTCTGAGCATAGTAAGGGGACTAAAAAAAAATCAGTGGACTCAGCTCTCTGACTGTTAGGGAATCAGAAAATTTTCAGTGTCTACCCTCAGAGGCAGCTTAGTTGGGTGGATAGAACAAAAGCTTTGGAGAAAACCAGACCTGGAGTTGAATATATATTCTACTCATTACCAACCTTGTGATTTTATGCAAGTTAGCATTAATCAGGCTCAGATTCCACATCTACAAAGTCAGACTGATGGAATACCTGTCTCAAAGAGCTGTTAGAAGGATTCAATGAGCAATGTCTACGAAGTTTACTGGATCCATTGTTTAGAAATAATTCATACATATTGCTATCATTATTATTATTCCAAAAAGGAGATGACATTCCCTTTCCTCAAAGAGTTTAATTTGTTTTGAGGGGAAGATTGATTCTAAAATAATACAAGTTAGGAATATAATGAAGCTCTCAACTAAGAAGAAAGATAAAGGAAGGGACTTATCAACTAAGAAGAAAGGTAAAGGAAGTCACGCCATGTGGCTTGAGAGATCTTAGCTCCCCAACCAGGGATCAAAGACAATGCAGTGAAAGTGCCAAGTCCTAACCACTGGAACTGCCAGGGAATTCCCTTTCCTGTTTGTTTTTAATCAGATGTCAAAAGCACATGGTTCTGTAAATCTGTGAAATGGGTTGTCAAGTTCATAAATTTTTACTCTTATTTCCCCAGACTCCCTAACAAAAGTCTCTGCTCTGATAGTTCTTTGCTTTTGCCTCAGCCTTCTCTCTTTTCAAGCCTCAATCTTCCTCATATCCCAGTCACTTGAAAACCAAACTACCCCAAGTCACACTTCTCTCAACAACAATAGGACTTCAGTTCACCAGCCTGATACTCCGTTATACAGTTCATTTTTTCCTTTGTATCTATTTCTTATTTTATCAGTTAGACTGTAAACTAAAGGGCTTATCATAGTTGTAGATTGATTTTCTAATTCTTATTTTCCATAAAATCCATGAATTTTAATTAAGTAAATGGAGCCATTATACACACACATCTTCAGATGACGTGCTTCAAAAAATATCTTGGCTTTCTGAGATGAAGAAGGATTTTTAAAATGTATTTATGGAGGTTGATTAAGTAACTTGATCAATATGGAGAAAATGTTAAAAAAGAAACTGAACTGTGGTTAGAATGTCAAGTTGAATGGCAAAGTGTGTATTTATGTTAGACATTTTAGGTCTTGGGACCAAGCCTAAATATAGCAGTATGTACAACGGCACTTACATGTCTAATTACATGTATGACATAGTAAACCTTGGAGATGAACAAACTGATCATTAGGACAAATCTGGTTTGTTCCAGGACATGGGATTTAAGTTCACATGGTTTTATTACCATATATTGTCTGATACATAGAATAAACTAATTATATCACTGTGCTGTGTAAAATGGTGTTTTTACAGCCTTGTTGACCTAATATGTCACTTGGTCAGAATGAGATTCTTATCAGATTTCACAACTGCTCCACTGTTAACGAGAAGGCATAATTTTTCTGTGCATGGGAAGAAAGTTTTGGTAACTGCTTGAAAGAAAGCATTGTTACTTTTTCATCATTTGATCCACTATTTCTCTCACCACTTACCATTTCTTCTGACCATGGATACTCCTTATCTTAATATATTCAAACCAATTTTAGTTTTCACTTAATTTTTAAGTCGGTGTTCAATGTCAGACCAAAATTATTAAATGACCATATTTTATGAGATTAAAAACTTTTCCAATATGTATCTCATCATCACTGCTATCTCTTCAAACTGATCTTCCTCACAATGAAACGTATAAAGATGTTATCTCACATTAGACACAAAGCATGACTACTGAAATTCATATATTATACTAAAATTGGGAAGATTAGAAAATAATTTTTAAGATGTATAGCTAGCCAAATTCTGTTTAAACTTTTAAACCTTTAGTGAAGTTTCCTTCTAGGGCTGAGGATTCAGCTGACACTGTTGGTTAGTTCAGGGACAAGGAGGTAACCCTCCTAGTTGTGGTTAGAAGAGCCAGCACTTAGGACTTAGCCCATGTGGTTGGGGGATTGGTTACACACAGTAGGGTGAACAAGTAATTAAATATATGGAGCATAGTGAAGGCTGGGTTTCACCATTGGAGATTAAAGTCACAAATATGAAAAAAGAGAAGGCCAGAAAAAATTCTGGATTGGAATCTGCAGTATTGATGGAAACACATGAGTTGTTTCCTTTGATATAAGTAGAAGTAGATGAAGATTTGGAGAAGGCAATGGCACCCCACTCCAGTACTCTTGCCTGGAAAATCCCTTGGACAGAGGAGCCCGGTAGGCTGCAGTCCATGGGGTCGCTGAGAGTTGGACACGACTGAGTGACTTCACTTTCACTTTTCACTTTCATGCACTGGAGAAGGAAATGGCAACCCACTCCAGTATTCTTGCCTGGAGAATCCCAGGGACAGCGGAGCCTGGTGGACTGCTGTCTATGGGGTCGCACAGAATCGGACATGACTGAAGTGACTTAGCAGCAGCAGCAGCGGATACAGATTAAGTATGGATGTAAATAGATATAGATAAAGACGTAGACACAGATATTGTATTCATCTGCCTGGGTTACCATAACAAAATACCACAAACTGAATGGCTTGAACAACAGAAACATTCTCTCCCAGTTCTGGAGGCTGGAAGTCCAAGATCAGGGAACCATTACGGTCAGATTCTGGTAAGAGCGCCCTTGGCTTGCAGACAGCTGCCTTTCCCATATGTACTCCCATGGACTTTCCTTCGTGCAAGCACGTTGAGAAAGAGAGAGCTCTTCCTATAAGGACACTAAGCCTATTGGAGAAAGGCCCCACCCTTACAACTTCATTTAACCTTAATTATTACCATCTAGGACCCATCTCCAAATACTGCTACAGTGGGATTTAGGTTTAACTTAAGAGTTTGGGGACACACAGACATTCAATCCCTAACACACACACACACTACATAAGCACACCTGGAATACACACATGAGCAAACCTAGAATCCGTATCTTGGTTCACTAAGGAGAACCGGGACTCCTGAGAGAAATGGCTGATTCCAGGGTCTTGGGAAATAAAATTCAAGATAAGCCTAGAATATCTTACTGAGCTAGATAGTAAGAAAGTGCTCAAATGATAATACGATAGCCAGTTTGGATGACACCCACTTGCCAAATCTGTGATAATTTGAGTCTTAAAATAAGTAATAAAAATAATGGATTGTAAATCATTCAATAAGATATAAAGCCGTATATCTTCCTATTCAAATCTCTGTAGATAGACAGATGATAGGTAGATAAAAAGACCAGAAGAAAAGCTCTACTTCAAAAGTGTTCCTAATGACAGAATTAGGAAATTACCACTTGGCAAGTACAATTATAATAATCAATTAAGGGCAAAAAAAAAAATCATTGCTGGAATGCCAAAACTAGTTGGGTGATAGTTTGATGACAATCAGGATATTTATAATGTTAACATGTATCTTATTAAAATACTTATTAATCACTTTTTAATAAACAGCCCCCAAATACTGGCAGGTATCATCATAACCAAGTGGTAAAATTTTGCAGCACTCCTACTGGCACAAATTGACATCATGTGCTTCCTCATATGACACTCCAGGAAGAATAAAGCAGTACTGCTGTGATATTCTGTCATGAAGCATCCCCTGAATCTAACCTGAATCTAATCTAATCCCTGAAGACCACCGCAGGAAATAGCACCGTACTCTTAAAAAATACATAAAATACCAAGAAGGACTGAAGAATTTTTCTGAGTTAAAGTAACTAAAGAGACATGGAAACTAAATACAACTAGCATTCCTAGGTTGGATCTTCAATTTATAAAGGATATTATTATAATAGTCAGTATAATTAGAATCACTGTCTCTGGGTCTGATGTAGTTCCTTTCCTCCCCAATTTCGAGCTAGTGAAGAGAAATTAGTCATCAAATTATGAATTACTGTGTAAAAGAAAGGCGATTTGTTGATGCTGAGGTGATTCAGTTTTTTCTAACAGAAATATTAATTCACCCCTAAGCTAGAAACGCATCTTAGTGGGTAGGTCTTTCTCATAAGCTTCCATGGCTCCTTAGATTGGGTTATTAGGAGTACATTAAAACACTGTAGTTTTAAAAATGAAATAGTTCTATAATCAAAGTGTACTGATGTATTCTAAAGCTAGTAAAATTACCTAACCTTTTGATTGGCAGTCTTTGGATGCTTCCCTTATTGTGGGTTTTTCTTCCACTAATGTTGAATTCTTCTATTTAATTAATATACTTTTGTATTTTACACCATTAACCTTGCCAATATAGTGGTTTTTTTCTTACCAAAACACATATTGAAAGTCTTGGCAATTTTTGACATTTATCATAAAACATTTTAACTAGGTGCCAGATTCTGCATTATTTTTCTTCTTTTGAAAGACATTCAGATTTTGCAAGTTCTGTCTTTATTCCCTTCTCTAAATGTTATTATGAAAGAAGAACATCTCTTTCAGAAGGGGTCCATATTGCTTGAAGATTCGGAGTAGTTCTAGCCTCTTCCAAAATATTCTGAAGAACTACAGGCAGAAGAACCCCAGTGCCGACTAATCAGAAAGCAAAGTATGCTGGAAATGTAGTACTTGAACTATTCACTATCCTAAGTGTTATTGGTGCATCCTGTGTAAATGGAAGCTGAACTTGACACCTGGTGCTTTTAACTAGGCATAAATTGAACGTCCGCTCACTGCAAACATAGCATACCTATACTTCTAATAAAAGTATACTGCAGTGACATTTTAGTGAATAGGAAGCTTTGAACACTTGTGCCTTGGGGTGTTTATTGAAGCTTTATGAAAACTACTGATGTTTCCTTAGTATCCTTAAAATTAAGTCTGTGCTTTAAAAAGTTCCTCTGTAGTAGGAGAGAGATGGTATTTATACCATGTTTTAAAATTCTCTAAAATGAGACATCTTAGCTGCTTTCCACTTTTAAACTATTAAGCCACTCAACTTGCCTGTTATTGGAAATACCTTTAAAGTCTGTGATGTGGTGATCTAGAAAGCCCTTTTGGGGAAACTTCACAGTCCCAGTGTCACTGCCGTACAGCTTCACTAGAGTTCTTAGCCACAGCTGAAAGGAGCCTATTACTTTTCAGTTCTTCCAGATACCATTTAGAACTTTAAAGGTGGTGGGTAAAAACTTAAGGAGCTTTTCCATGATCTTAGGTTGCAGGAAACTTTGTAGTTGAGGTTTAACACATTGTGTATCCCTAAATTAACATGAATCACTATGCTAATGAGTATGTAAACCATTCTTTTGCATTGATGCATTTTGTACCTCCCTCCATTCATTAAAAGCATAACAGCCAAAAAAAAAAAAAAAAAGAACCAAGTATATGAATGTGATGGTGGTAATCTATTAATGTTGATTTTTTGATGCTCTGTGCCTATGTGAGAGAATTTCCTTATTTTCAAGAAAAAGACATTCATATCTTGAGGAGTAACAAGACATTATGTCTACTTACTCTTGAATGGTTCAAGTATGTATATTATATAGAGTAATTAATATGATATTAGATATATATGTACCTATTTTACTTATATATGGCATATGTGTATACAGACAGAGAACAAGACAGAGAGAAAGATAAAATGTGAACAACTGGCCAATCTGCATGTAGGTTACATGGGTGTTCTTTGTATCATTCTTGCAACTTTCTTGTATGTTTGAAGTGATTTCAAAATAAAAGGTTAAAAACTTACTGACTTGCAGTACAAACAACATAGAAAATTAAGTGAATTACCTAAGACTAAGAATAAGCAAATGTAAAAGAAATTACCCTTAGATATATATTAGAAATGCTCAAATTCGTTAAAAATTCTTTCGGGGAGAATCATAATCTATTCATAAACAAAAATAAGTTGGAATGAAATCAAGTGATGTCAAAGTTTGTCAGAGTTTAGGCATAAAGGAAACTTTTATTTCAACATCATTGATGGCATTACATATGGTTGTGCCTATGTGCTCCCTCAGTCATGTCCGACTCTTTGCAACCTCATGGACTGTAGCCAACCAGGCTCCTCTGTCCATGGAAATTTCCAGGCAAGAGCAGTGGAACAGGTTGCTATATCCTACTAAAGGGGATCTTCCTGATCCAAGGGTCAAACTTGAGTCTTGCATCTCCTGCTTTGGCAGGCGAATTCTTTACCACTGCTCCACCCGGGAAGCCCCTTTATATATGGTTATTTGAAACTGGAGCCCATTATCCAGAGTGAAGTAAGCCAGAAGCAAAAACAACAATACAGTATATTAACGCATATATATGGAATTTAGAAAGACGGTCAACATGCGAGACAACAAAAGGAACGCAGATGTATAGAATAGACTCGTGGACTTTGTGGATGAGGGTAAGGGTGGGATGATATGGGAGAAGGGCATTGAAACATGTTAATTGTCATGTGTCTAATCAATCGCCAGCCCAGGATTGATGCTCGGGACTGGTGCAGCGAGATTTCCCGGGGGGGAGGGAGGAGGGAGGGGGGTTCCGGAGGGGAAGCATATGTAAACCCATGGTGATATCATGACAATGTATGGCAAAAACAATTAAAAATAAATAAATAAATAAAAAATAAAGCCAAAAAAAATGGAATATACTGAAGTGGACTTGCTTGAAAATGAAATGTAATTATTTTCTAATTTTCCTGAGGGAAAATGTTGCTGGGTTCACATCATCATGCAATTCCTTGGCTCAGCTCTAGGTAGGTATTAAATGTTTCTCCATGGTAATGATGGGAACAGATACTCGGTATTTTTTTTTTTTTTTTTTTTACCATAAGCAGTATCTAATCTGTAGGCAATTAGAAGATCATAGTGTGGGGATAGGAGTGCTCCCTTATTACTGGGATAAAGAAAACAGAGGCCCTGGGATACTTGCTGGAGGACCATATCCTCTGAAATCCTATCCAACAATGATAGCCTGGTGCATTTAGCTCAAAGTATATTCTATACCGCAGGCTTCCCCTCTGGCTCAGCGGTGAAGAATCCACCTGCAATGCAGGAGACACAGGTTCTATCCCTGGGTCCAGAAGATCCCCTGGAGGAAGAAATGGCAACCCACTCCAGTATTGTTGCCTGGAGAATCCCATAGACAGAGGAGCCTGATGGACTACTGTCCATAGGGTCACAAAGAGTCAGGCACAACTGAAGTGACTTAGCACCCACAAACACAGGTATTCTATACCAGTAGTTCTCAAAATCTGGTTCCCAAGACTTCAGCATCCGCATCACCTGGGAGCACGTTCAAAACCTAGGTTTCCAGGTGTGCCTCGGACCTACTGAATCAGAAATCCTAGGATGGGGGCCTGGCAATTTGAGTTTATTGAGTTCATCAGGAAATTCTGAAAGTTTTGAACCACTAATAACTTCCCCATTCAGCAAGTTTGAAAGAACAACTGTTGTTAGGAGAAACCCAGGCACCTGGGTCTCCTCAGAAAAGCGACTAATTCCCAATTTCCTTACAGGTAAAAGCCTTCAGAAAGAATCATCATAATTTTAATGACTCTAACCTTCTGAGAACTGCTTAATATGACCATAAATAAAAATTTAAAAACAATTAGAGAGGCACCAGAAGCTCTTTTTATCCTCCTGTGATCCTCTAAATGCACCAAGGACTTGCCACTTGGCTATGAGCATTTAAATCCACCTCTACTTTAAGGTCCTTAGTTTGCAGTATTTGCTTTGGGGAACCAAATGCCTGCCATTTTATGGCACCATGGGACAATTAATAAAGGCTTTTAAATAATGCACTGGATCACTCTGTGAACACATCTTGCTGGTTAAATTAAAATGGCTCAATAGAATACCTGCAGGCCAGTAAGTATAAAATTCTTCTACAGGGACAGGCAGAGGTGGGGAGTCTGTTTTAAGTTTAAGATAAAGCAAGATTGGAAGTCCAGACCATCTCTTTTTTTCCCCCCACTTCTTTTTTTCTCTTTTTCTTGCTGCACCATATGGGATGTGGGATCTTAGTTCTCCAACCAGGAATTGAACCTATGCACTTGGGAAGCTCCTGTGCATGCTAAGTCACTTCAGTCATGTCCAACTCTTTGCGACCCTTATGACTGTAGCCCTCCAGGCTCTTCTGTCCATGGGATTCTCCAGGCAAGAATACCGGAGTAGGTTGCCATGCCTTCCTTCAGGCAGTCTTCCCAACCCAGGGATCGAACCCACATCTCTACGTCTCCTGCCTTGGCAGGAGGGTTCTTTACCACTAGCGTTCCCAGACAACCTTATAAGAGATATGGAAGGAAAGCAGAAGAGAGAAGGCTGTTTCTGAATTCCCGTCTGCCTGGAATGGGAGGGTCTCAGTGGAAGTGCTCTGCCTGCCAGCCACAGATTTCTGAGTGGTCCAGGGCTTTCAGAAAGGATGCAAGAGTACTCCAGTCACATTCTGTTCTGATGTTTCTAACACACAGAGTGTTTTCATCCATTTGGGCTGCTGTAACAAAACTTGATAGTCTGGGTGGCTGAACAACAAATGTTTATTTCTCACAGTTCTAGAGGCTGAGAGGTCCAAGATCAAGAAAACAGCAGATTCGGTGTCTGATGAGAGCCTGCTTTCTGTGTCACAGATGGCCCTCTTCTCATTATCCTCACATGGCAGAAAGAGGGTAAGAGAGCCCTCTGGGGTCTCTTTTATAAGGACACTAATCCCATTCATGAGGGTTTCGCCCTCACAGCTAATCGCCTCCCAAAGGACCAGCCTCCTCCGAATACCATCGCAGTGAGGATTAGGTACCTGTATATGAATACTGGGGAGAAACAACAGTCTACAGCAGAGAGCTTTACAGAACTTAGAAATCTTGCTGATTTTAAAGGAGAAGATGCATCTCTGAGCAATTTGGATTGGTCATTCTCTCTGGCCAAAGGACAATCTGTGTGCCTCTGAGATCTTTGAAGATAAAATGTTTGTCTTCTAGGCTAAATTGTGCCTTGAGGTTTGCCCTGACACCTGGAAAAAGTCATTTGATCTTCATTTATAGATTACTTATTTCTCTGTTAGAAGCAAGGCTTCCCAGGTGGTTCATTGGAAAGAATCCACCTGCCAAGCAGGAGATGTGGGTTTGATCCCTTGGTTGGGAAGATACCCTGGTAAAGAGAATGGCAAGCCTTTCCAATATTGTTGCCTGGGAAACCCCATGGACAGAGGAGACTGGCGGGCTGTAGTCCAGGGGTGACTGAGCACACACACACTGTTAGATGCAAAACCAGCTCTTGTTAATAAACTAACACACTGGCCATCAGTTCCATATCAACCCCTTCATTGGCATTCCTGGACTTGAAGCTCTTCTGGACAAAGGTCCCACTCATGGGATGGCCCCATGGCCTGAGACACAGGCAAGACTAAAAATTTCATTCACCTGGTAGGCAGTCCTTCCAGGAGGGTCATCCCCAGGCCAGAAGCTGCAGTTACTTTTTTTCTTTCTTTTTCAGGCTTCTCATACTATGTGTTAGCTCCATTTTTAAAACCTTTTTATTTTGTATTGGAGAAGGAAATGGCAACCCACTCCAATATTCTTGTCTGGAAAACTCCAAGGACAGAGGAGCCTGGCAGGCTATAGTCCAGGGGGTTGCAAGAGTCGGACACGACTGAATACACAGCATAGCTGATTAACAATGTTGTGATAGTTGTCCCGCTCAATATATAAAGTTGTTTGTCACCTGGGCATCTCACACTGCACACAACCAAAACAGAATTCTTTGTTTTTAACTTTATATTTTGCATTGGAGTATAGCCAATTAACAGTGTTGAGATAGTTTCAGGTGAACAGCAAAGGGCCTCAGTCATATACCCACATATATACATTCTCCTGCAAATTTTCCTCCCATCCAGGCTGCCACATAACATCCAGTAGAGTTCCTTGTCCTATACAGTAGGTCCTTGCTACATTATCCATTTTTCAATATAGCAGGGTGTACATGTCGATCCCGAACTACCAAACTATCCCTTCCCCTCCCCCTCTCCCCCTCATCCCACCAACCATAAACTCATTCTCTAAGTCTGTGAGTCTGTTACTGTTTTGTAAATTGGTTTATTTCTATCATTTCAGCAGTTAGCTTTCTGAGTCCTCCAACTACAGACCATTTAAATGGTGCCTTGCAGGCAGTTTTGTGGGCCAGTGCTCCTGGAACCCTGGGGCTCATTGACTTCCGATAGGACTACTCCGAGATACCGACCAGTTACCTTAAATCCAGCCCTGCTTGCCCATTCCTGTCATTCCTTGGGATCCACTATACCTTTCTTTCAGCTCTTAAATCTTTTTACCTACAGTAAGCCTGGCTACCCTAACTCATACACACCCTCTAATGGATGCTGCCATAAACCCACCATCAACCCTTTGAAGAACAAACAGGATTTAATGGGTATTCTGTCATATTGTGGGGCTTCCCAGGTGACACAAGTGTAAAGAACCTGCCTACCAGTGCAGGAGACCCAAGAGAAACGGGCTCAATCCCTGGGTCCGGAAGATCCCCTGGAGGAGAGCATGGCAACCCACTCCAGTATTCCTGCCTGGAGAATCCTTTGGACAGAAGAGCCTGGTGGGCTACGGTCCATAGGGTCACAAAAAGTTGGACACGACTGAAGTGACTTAGCACATACGCCCAGATGCGTTATAATGTACAATTTCTGGCATACTCCACAGTGGGGAGAAGTGAGGACAGCTCATTTTGATTACACTTATCCCTCTGCTCCCACCAGTTTGAACTGTTTGCTTTTCCTGGAATGTTCGGGAATATGCCATGTAATTTTTACTTCTGATTCTTTGAACATACATCAACAACATCATAGCTAACATTTATGGATATCTACTATGTGACTCATGCTTTCCTAAGAATGCTACACACCTGTGTTCATTTGAACCTCACAATGCTTTTTGAGTAGTTACTATTGATAGTTCGATTTTCAGATAAAGATGTTGATGCTCAGGGGACTGTATAACTTGCCAAGGGCTTATAGGTAGTTAGTGGTGGAATAAAAATAAAATCTGAGTATTGTGACATGGGTGCTTCTCCCAGCCCAGCCCGATTCTTACTCATTTTTTAGATCAGCTATAATCTAAGCTTTAATCTAGCTATAATAAGCTTTCTGTGCCGTATGTCCTCTCCGTGGTACCCTCTACCCCATCCAACTGCAAGGTTTTCCCTTACGCCCCTGCTCATCTCTTGTTTCTGACTTGGGCCTTTCTTGGAGAGAGGTACTTACAGAAATCACGACAAGACTGATTTTAGTATTTTGCCTTTAGGATAGCTGTGTTTCTGTACTGCAGGTGTGTAAGAAACCATGTTTTTAGCCGGATGAATGACATGTGCTGAAACTGTCAAATGCTGTGAAACTCAAATGTGCTGAAACTCAAATTCCATCTGATTGCCTTAGAACATGAGGTGATCAGAGTAAAGGTAGGAAACACTGAAAAGGACAAAGGGGAGTTTTTCCAGGCTTGGGGTGTCTAAGAGGCCAGAGCATGGGGTAAACTTTGATTCTTCTGCTATTTGGATTTGGGTTGTTAGGAGGGTATAAATATATGTTTAGAAATGGGAGAACAGGGTCTGAATCCTTGGTCTACCTCTCACTGGCTGTGGGACTTGAAGTAGAATGTTTAAAATTCTCAGAGCATCAATTACTTTTATTAAGAAACTTTTAGTTCTAAAGACATATCATTTTATTTCCAAAATGCAATTGATAAAATGCAATATAAAAGAATCCTTTTTTTTTAAAGCAGGGCAAATAAGGATTTACATAGAACTTCACATTCTAGCATTCTAGTTTTTAAAAAATGCATGCTTGAAAGAAATGTTATGTGTTTGCAAATAACTGCTTTCTCGTGCCTTTGCATTTGCAGTTCATAGAAAAAAGCAAAAGAATACCTTTATAGGCCTATTTATAAGTAACCCCAAAGGTCTGAATATGCATACTCTAGAGTCTTATGATTTTTGTCTGTGTTATTAGCTGACAATAGCAGATTTAGCAAACTCGGTATTTCACAGAGGTGTGGGCAGCCCTCTAGGGCCTGGTCTCCCATAGACAAACTGACCCCTTCTTTTCTGACTTCTATGTACAGTTTCTCTATTAAAACTGAGTCAATATTCTGGGAAAGTCTGTAAAACAAAAAGTCCAGGACGTGACTTGGACAGACTACTGCAGGCCTTTCACAGTCTGGATGTTATGAACTCTTCCGTGTATGACAGCGTTTTGTTTTGGTCTTAATGTATTCGATGGTGGAGGGATACTGAAGCAAACCATTGTAGTGAGGCTCACAAAGATTTAATAGAGTCCTAAACAGGACACAGAGAGGAATTCATTATGAGCCAGGAGTGAGATTCCAATGATGTACATTCAAAAAGGACAGTGTCATTAAAAATTGAGTGTATTGGGATGAAAATCCTTGAATATGTTAGCAGGTCATGCACCTAGGGGATAAAATAGACCATGGCTAAAGTGAGACTTCTTGGTGGGTCAGTGGTTAAGAAACTGCCTTGCTACTCAGGGATTTAGGTTGAATCCCTGGTTGGGAAACTAGATCCTACCTGCTGCACAGATATCCAAATTTTTTTTTTAAAAAATTGTGTCCGAACTGGTGGCTCAGACAGTAAGAATTTGTCTGTAATGAGAGAGACTGGGTTTGATTCTTGGGTGGGGAAGGTCTCCTGGAGAAGGGGATAGCTACCCACTCCAGTATTCTTGCCTGGAGAACTTCCATGGACAGAGGAGCCTGGCAGGCCACAATCCATGGGTTGCAAAGAGTCAGAGGTTACTGAGTGACTATGAAGTATAAGAAGGAAAGATCATCAGTAACGAATAACTAAAGATCAAACACCACACCTCCGTGAGTTTCACAAGAGACCCAATTCCTGTAAACATATTAATCCAAAGCAGTCTGTGAATGTCTCCTTTCAGAAGCTAACAATCCATTCAATCAAAAATGTAGCTGAGTGTTTGGTGTTGTAAGAAAGGTGAACAGAATTCTCCTCTTTCTGCCTGGATACTGTTGAGGTCTGAATCATAGTCCCAGGCACAATATTTTCAATTTCTTCACCCCTCACTGTTTGTGGAAGACAGGGCTTGATATTTTTCTGTCATATCTGATGTTGCACAAATTTTGAACTTGTCTTCAAATGGAGACACTTGAAATTTATCTGGAGAGAAAGCATACAGAAAAGTAACTGTAATGTTTAATATTCTTTGTGTGTGTATGTGTGTGCTTTTTGAACAGAAACTATTTGCCAGCACTCTATTACATGCTTTACATGCATTTAGTTAATATTAAGAGAACCATGTGAATAGATATCATTATTATATGTGAGGACATTGAGACTTGGAGACATTAAGTGCCTTCCCAACATCAAATCCGAACTCAACTAGTAGCAGAGTTGGAATTTAAAATGAGGTGTGTCTGGCCCCACATCCTCACCTCTGAGTTGCTGCAAATGGCATTAAAACTCTCTACCGAGAAATATGGAAACAATTGCAAATGTGGTGCAGACTGACTCCATGAGCTTTTGTGAAGACACAGAACAAAGAAATAGAGTTTGTGAATAATGATGCTTTGGGGATAAAGTTATCTTTCATTGGTCAGGATGGACATAGAATTTTACAGTGAGAAGACTGTTTCAGTGATAGACCTTATTTTCTTGGGCTCCAAAATCACTGTGGACAGTGACTGCAGCCATGAAATTAAAAGTTGCTTGTTCCTTGGAAGAAAAGCCATGACAAACCTAGACAGCATAGTAAAAAACAAAGACATCACTTTGCAACAGAGTGAAAAGTATGGTTTCCATAATCAAAGCTAAGGTTTTTCCGGTAGTTGTGTATGGATGTGAGAGTTGAAACATGAAGTAGGCTGAGCGCCAAAGAATTGATGCTTTTGAACTATGATGCTGGAGAAGACTCTCGAGAGTTCCTTGGACTGCAAGGAGATCAAACCAGTCAATCCTAAATCAACCTTGAATATTCATTGGAAGGACTGCTGCTGAAGCTGAAGCTCCAATCCTTTGGCCACCTGATGTGAAGAACCAACTCACTGGAAAAGACCTTGATGCTGGGAAAGCCTGAGGGCAGGAGGAGAAGGGGTCGACAGAGGTTGAGATGGTTGGATGTCATCATTGACTCAATGGGCATGAGTTTGAGCAAACTCTAGGAGATACTGAAGGAAAGGGAAGCCTGACACGCTTGAGTTCATGGGGTCTCAGAATCAGACCCGACTGAGTGACTGAACAACAGCAACAACAGTGAGGAGACTAGAACCTAGTAGTGAGTATGATCGATCCTTAAACAACATGAGTTTGAACTGCAAGGCTCCACCTGTAAGTGAATTTTCATCAAAATATACAGCTGGTGCTCTGTATCTTCAGGACCACATCCGAGAATTCAACCAACCAGGGACTGCAAATGTAATATGTGATGGGCATTTGATTGAATTCATGGATGCAGGGGGCCGACCATGGGATTTGATCATGTAGGAATTTTGATCTCCCCTAAGTCCTGGAGGGCTTCCTTGGTGGCTCAGATGGTAAAGAATCTGCCTACAATGCAAGGGACCTCAGTTCGATTTCTGGGCTGGGAAGATCCCCTGGAGAAGGGCAGTGCTACCCATTCCAATATTCTTGCCTAGAGAATTCCATGGACTGTGGAGCCTGGTGGGCTATATAGTCCATGGGGTGGCAAAGAGTCAGACACAACTGAGCAGCTAACACATTCACTTTTCACTTCAAGTGTCCTGGAACCAACCCCCATGGACACCGAGGGAAACAGACTGCATATTTTATGCCAGTTTTGCCCACTAACCCTCATCCTTGTATAATACAGCCTTCCTTCCTCCCTAACCACATTGCCCTGCCAGGCCCTATGTTTCTCCTATTCTATGCTGCCTAAAGGCCTGAAAGAAATGAGAGTGCAGTTTTACTGTAGACTTGAATTCTGTCCTTTCCATCTAAAGAAGTGGCATTGTGTGGATAAAGGGACTTATTTTCTGAATAATCAGCTTCCAAACTTGACCAGGGCCACTTCCTTCTCATTGGCCCACGTTCCTCCACCTCAGACCCTGGTGATCCCAGTGATGCAGAGAAACAGTGCCTTTGCCACCTGCCCCAGGTTACCTTACCCTTTGAAATCTTTGTTCCCTCTATGTAGGCCAGGCTGCTCGGGTCCTTTTATAGGGCTCTTTATCTTATCCCTGGGGTCTGTAATGAATCTCTTCCCTTCCTTCACGCTCCCGTCACTTTGCCCAAAGCTATCTCCTCAGCATTCATTCCATCTTGTTCAACCAAACAGACTCCACTCTTTCATCTAAGTCATTCCCAGCCTTTATCCAGAAGATCTCTCTTCTGGGAAAAGTTCATTCCTTGCTTTCATTTCTACTTAGCTCCTCTCTGATCTGAGTGATGAATTTCTCTCTTTTTGGCAATCAAAACCTCAGAGGAGATGTTAAATTAGTGATCCCTTGTGTGCTTGCTGTTGTATTGATGGTCTCATGCACTTTCTCTTGTACCACGGGGTGTGTGGTTATGTTCTTCATATTACTGTGTGACCATGTTGAATTTTAGACTTTAAGCTAAGGGAGCAGGAGCCTTCTCTACTTTGCTTCCCCCTGAAATGTTTTGAGCTTCATTGTGTGTATTTGGGCAGTTGAATCCTATTTGGCTCTTGGAATCAATGGAATACAATTTAAATAAAAACAAGACAATGCTAATTTTGGACTGCTTGTATGAAATTCATTTATTTTTCTTTCTGGGTTTTGGCTAGCACATGTGAATTTTGTGGTAGAGTCATACAAATTCTAAATAATTAAATAGAATAGTCTGAAGTGGTGAAAATGCCAGATTACATTCATTTAAAAATGAAAACAGTTGTTTTATCACTTTCAAGAATGTATAATGATATGAATCATTTACCAAGTAGTAACAATACTCATTGTTCAAGGAGACCTACAATATTACTATCACAGTCAGGAAGCCATATATTATATTGAGCACAAAAAGACCTGCATTTGAATCCCAATTTGCCATGTAAAACTTTTATGGTCCTGGACAAGTCCTTCACCTTTCAGACTGTGCATGTCTTCTCCCAAACTAGTACTGAGCATTTGGTGAGATACTGTAAACAAAGCATTTAGCGTGTATGTTTCCAGTAAATAAGTATTCAAAAAGATTTAGCTAATATTAGTATTTTAACTTGCTTTTTGACAAGATGCTTCAAAAGCACTTCCTTTCTATTATCTTGATTCCTTCTGTAATTTACTCAGCAAACTCTTTTTTTCCTAGCGCTTTGTCTGAATGCTCCATCCATTCTCTTTCAACTCACATGAGCTGGGTGGAATAAAGGTAACAGAACTTTTCCCTGTTTCCTTGGCCACCGGCATCTCCTCAGATCTGACTTGAGTGAGAAGGGGATTGTAGAAAGTGGCAGGTTTGATGGTCTCTGCCTTGCACGTCATGGTCCATAGTGACACTTAGAACGGAGGCCCTTCTGCTTGGAATCCCCCTCTCCTCTTTCAGGCCAAGTTCACCCACACACTGTCTCAGAATTCTTATAAAAGCAGGCATGGTGACACTGTATCACTGGATAAAGACAAGAGATGGCATTGGAATTCATTCTCTAGCCAACAGTATCGAAATGAGAATGAGCAGGGTATCAGAGCAGAAACACTGGTGCAAGTCTGCAGGGCCTTTGCCATACGTGAGTGTTAGGAGGCGTGTTTGTTTTTGCTCTTTATAGGGAGCTGTGGGAAAAGGTCTGTAAAATGCCTGAGGAGTTCACCAGCATTTCCATGTTGGTAAGGAGGGACTTCCAGATGTACAAGCTGGCTTTAGAAAAGGCAGAGGAACCAGAGATCAAATTGCCACCATTTGTTGGATCATACATAGAGAAAGCAAGGAAATTCCTGAAAAACATCTACTTCTGTTTCACTGATCACGCAAAAGCCTTTGACTGTGTGGAGCACAAAAAACTTAGAAAAATTCTTCAAGAAATGGGAATACCAGACCATCTTACCTATCTCCTGAGAAACCTGTATGTGGGTCAAGAAGCAACAGTTTGAATGTTACATGAACAATGAACTGGTTCATTATCTGGAAAGGAGTACATCAAGGCTGTATACTGTCACTCTGTTTATTTAACTTCTATGCAGTGTACTTCATGCAAAATCCCAGGCTGGATGAGTTACAAGCTAGAATTAGTTGCTAGGGGAGATAACAACCTCAGATATGGAGATGATTCCACTCTAATGGCAGAAAGTGAAGAGGAACTCAAGAGCCTCTTGATGAGGTGAAAGAGGAGAGTGAAAAGCTGGCTTAAAACTCAGCATTCAAAAGACAAAGATCTTAGCATTTGGTCCCATCATTCCATGGCAAAGAGATTGGGAAAAAGTAGAAGCAGTGACAGATTTTCTCTTCTTGGACTCCAAAATCACTGCAGATGGTGACTGCAGCCATGAAATTAGGAGTCACTTGCTTCTTGGAAGGAAGGCTATGACAAACCTAGAAGCATATTAAAAAACAAAGTTTATCACTTTGCTGACAAAGTTCTGTATAGTCAAAGCTATGATTTTTCCATTAGTCATGTACAGATGTGAAGGTTGGACCATTAAGAAGGTTGAGCATCAGAGAATAGAAAATTTTGAATTGTTGTGCTGGAGATGACTCTTGAGAGTCCCTTGGACAGTAAGGAGATAAAATCAGTCAATCCTAAAGGAAATCAACTCTGAATATCACCAGAGGGACTGATGCTGAAGCTAAAACTCAAATACTTTGGCCACCTGGTGTGAAGAACTGACTCATTGGAAAAGACCCTGATACTGGGAAAGATTGAAGAAAGATTGTGTGTTTGTGTGTGTGTGTCTGTGTTAAGAAAGAGAGCTTATCTTATATGTCAGCGAGCAAGGGGAAATTTACAGATTTAGTGACTTTTTACTGTTAGTATGTCCAAAACTGAACTAGTAACCTTTAACTCCAAACCTGCTCCTTTCCCTGCCTCAATTATTTTCAGGAATAGAAGAATTTTATTTATTTATTTATTTTATTTTTCTTTTGTCTGACATTCAGAACATGGTGTTCAGCTGGAGATTCTGGAAGTTGATTATGGTCTGTGCGTGGTAGTAAAAAGGGAGTGGGAAGAGATATTTCCTGATTACAGTTTGTAATCTTAGGTGGCTTTCCTTAGATGGCTCCTTGTTTTTGCTCTCCTAGAAAGCCTAGCCAGGACATGGAAACAACCTAAATGTCCAACAGCAGATGAATGGATAAAGAGATGTGGCGCACAAATAAAATGGAATGAAATTGGGTCATTTGTAGAGATGCAGATGGACCTAGAGTTTGTGAGTCTGTCACACAGATTGGAGTAAGAAAGAAAAACAAATATGGCATATTAATGCATACATGTTGGGTCTAGAAAAATGGTACAAATGGACCTGTTTCCAGGGCAGTAAGAGAGATGCAGAGGTAAAGAACAGACATGGGACTTCGAGAGGGGAGGGAAGAGTGAGACAAATTGGGATATTAGGACTGATACATATGCATTACCATTGGTTAAGGCAGAGACTATTTCAGCACAACAGTGTCAGCAATAAGAATCAGGTATTCCAAATGCAAATGACACTAGGATTTTTTTGTTGTTGTTGTTAGTATTTCCTTGAAGTGAAATGTCTATGTTTAGGTCTGTATTTAAAAAAAAAAAAAAAAAGAGCATTAGTGAATGTAGCCACAAAATTATATGGACCTAAGACAAAATCTGCAAGAGATGTTCCTGCAGAGGCAAAGAGGCCAGGCTGGGTGGGAAGCGGGTGAGCAGACTCCCTGAGCTAAAGCGGTGGGAACACCAATGTATACACAAATTGCAAAATGATTACCACAATAAATTTCGTTTGTATGTTACCTTACCACCTCACATTTTTCTAAATTTTTTCTTGAGATAAGAACTTCTAAGATCCGCTCTTGTAGTTGCTACAGAGTAGATCTTCAAAGTTAACCGTGGTCACCGTGGTCACAACAAGGTACATTCCCAGGACACGTGGGCTCGGCTTATAAACGAGAATATACAGGACCTAATATGTGGCTCTGCACTGAGGAAACGGTGCCCAAAGTGGGAGGACAGGTGGAAGGAGGCACAAGGGCTAACAGCATTCTGAAATTCTTAAAATCAAAAGCTGCTCAAGTTGGAAAGGATTTTAAACAACATTTTCTTTCTGCTAGGTCCTACTGATGCTGCCTATTGTGGTGTTAGAGAAGACTCTTGAGAGTCCCTTGGACTGCAAGGAGATCCAACCAGTCCGTCCTAAAGGAAATCAGTCCTGAATATTTATTGAAAGGACTGATACTGAAGCTCCACTACTTTGACCACCTGATGCAAGGCGCCGACTCATTGGAAAAGACCCTGATGCTGGGAGAGATTGAGGGCAGGAGGATGAGGGGGCGGCAGAAGATGAGCTGGTTGGATGGCATCACTGACTCAATGGACACGAGTCTGAGTAAACTCCGGGAGTTGGTGATGGACGGGGAAGCCTGGCGTGCTGCAGTCCATGGGGTCGCAAAGGGTCGGTTACGACTGAGCAGCTGAACTGAACTGAACTAATTGTTGCTGCCACAGAGCTGAATGAGCTGCCACAGGCACACCCCGATGAATGAGAGAGCCAGATGGGCCACTTGTCTGGTGATGCCTCCTCTAGAATTCGCTCTACCTTCAGATAACCTGCTTTAACAAATATGTGACCCTGTAGGAGAGAGAATGAAGGCCTGACCAGAAGACCTCAAATCAAAGTAAGTGCAAAATCATTTAAGTTAGTGACATCACTGACCTTTCAAAGGTCTTGGGTACATGATTTGTCGATTATCAATTAAAAAAAATTTTTTTAATGCACTATAATTGATTTACAGTGTTGTATTAGTTTCAGGTTTATAGCAAAGTGAATCTGTTATACAAATATGTGTGTGTATATATATATATACACACACACATATCCAGGCTTTTTTAGATTCTTCTCCCATATAGACCATTACATAGTATTGAGTAGAGTTCCCTGTGCTATACAGTAAGTCCTTATTAGTTTCCATTTTATATATAGCAGCATGTTTATGTCAGTCTTCCAATTTATCCCTTCCCCTTTTAGCCCCTTTGTAATCTTAAGTTTATTTTCTACATCTGTAACTCTCTTTCAGTTCAACAGATAAGTTCATTTGTAACCTTTTTTTTTTTAGATTCCACATATAAGCAATATTATATTTGTCTTTCTATGTCTAACTTACTTCACTCATTGTGAGAAACCAATCTTAGGTCAGTCTACTTTCGCTGTTCCAAGGTAAAGAGAAACTTTCTCATGGATGAAGCAGCAAATATCACCAATACAAATATTGTATCTATTAGGCAAAAAGACTGCCAAGTAAATATTTACACATTGTGGTTCAGTTTTTCTTTGAGATTCTATCCTAGTCATGTTCTTAGCTGAGAAAGAGCTGGTAAATAGATTATCAGGAGGCACCAGTGTTTTTTCTCTCTCACAAACAAGCATCAGTTCAGTTCAGTTCAGTTCACTTCAGTTGCTCAGCTCTGCAGCATGCCAAATTTCCCTGTCCATCACCGACTTCTGGCTTGCTCAAACTCATGTCCATTGAGTTGGTGATGCCATCCAACCATCTCATCCCATGTCATCCCCTTTTTCTCCTGCTTTCAATCTTACCCAGCATCTAGGTCTTTAACAGTGAGTCACTTCACATCAGGTGGCCAAAGTACTGCAGTTTCAGCTTCAGCATCAGTCTTTCCAATGAATATTCAGGACTGATATCCTTTAGGATTGACTGGTTTGATTTCCTTGCAGTCCAAGAGACTCTCAAGAGTCTTCTCCAACTCTACAGTTCAAAAGCATCAATTCTTCAGTGCTCAGCTTTCTTTATAATCCAACTCTCACGTCTGTACGAGACTACTGGAAAAACCATAGCCTTGACTAGATGGACCTTTGCTGTTAAAGTAATGTCTCTGCTTTTTAACATGCTGTCTAGGTTGGTCATATCTTTTCTTCCAAGGAGCAAGCACCTTTTAATTTCATGGCCACGGTCACCATCTACAGTGATTTTGGAGTCAAAGAAAGTAAAGTCTGTCACTGTTTCCATTTTTTCCCGATCTAATTGCCATAAAGTGATGGGACTGGATGCCATGATTTAGTTTTCTAAATGTTGAACTTTAAGCCAACTTTTTCACTCTCCTCTTTCACTTTCATCAAGAGGCTCTTTAGTTCTTCATTTTCTGCCATAAGGGTGGTGTCATTTGCCTATCTAAGGTTATTGATATTTCTCCTAGAAATCTTGATTCCAGTTCGTGCTTCACCCAGCCCAGCATTTCGAATGATGTACTGTGTATATAAGTTATATAGTCAGGGTGACAATATATAGTCTTGACATACTCCTTTCCCTATTTGGAACCAGTCTGTTGTTCCATGTCCAGTTCTGACTGTTGCTTCTTGACCTGCATATAGATTTCTCAGGAGGCAGGTCAGGTGGTCTGGTATTCTCATGTCTTTAAGAATTTTCCAGTTTGTTGTGATCCACATAGTCATAGGATTTGGTATAGTCAATAAAGCAGAAATAGATGTTTTTCTGAAACTCTCTTACTTTTTCGATGATCCAGCAGATGTTGACAATTTGATCTCTGGTTCCTCTGCCTTTTTTAAATCCAGCTGAACATCTGGAAGTTCATGGTTTGTGTACTGTTGAAGCTTGGCTTGGAGAATTTTGAGCATTTCTTTACTAGCGTGTGAGATGAGTGCAATTGTGTGGTAGTTTCAGCATTCTTTGGCATTTCCTTTCTTTGGGATTAGAATGAAAACTGACCTTTTCCAGTCCTGTGGCCACTGCTGAGTTTTCCAGATTTGCTGGCATATTGAGTGCAGCACTTTCACAGCATCATCTTTTAGGATTTGAAATAGCTCAACTGGAATTCCATCACCTCCACTAGCTTTGTTCGTAGTGATGTTTCCTAAGGCCCACTTGACTTCACATTCCAGAATGCCTGGCTCTAGGTGAGTGATCACACCATCTTCATTATCTGGGTCATGAAGAACTTTTTTTGTATAGTTCTTCTGTATATTCTTGCCATCTCTTCTTAATATCTTCTTCTTCTGTTAGGTCCATACCATTTCTGTTCTTTGTTGAGCCCATCTTTGCATGAAATATTCCTTTGGTATCTCTAATTTTTTTGAAGAGATCTCTAGTCCTTCCCATTCTATTCTTTTGCTCTATTTCTTTGCATTGATAGCTAAGGAAGGTTTTCTTATCTCTCCTTGCTATTCTTTGGAACTCTGCATCCAAATGGGTATATCTTTCCTTTTCTCCTTTGCCTTTAGTTTCTCTTCTTTTCTCAGCTATTTGTAAGGCCTCCTCAGACAACCATTTTGCCTTTTTGCA
This sequence comes from Antilocapra americana, assembly GCA_007570785.1. Classification (NCBI taxonomy): domain Eukaryota; kingdom Metazoa; phylum Chordata; class Mammalia; order Artiodactyla; family Antilocapridae; genus Antilocapra; species Antilocapra americana. The sequence continues at coordinate 23,815,976 of ML662442.1, forward strand.
TTTCTTTTTCTTGGGGATGGTCTTAATCATTGCCTCACAAACCTCTGTTCATAGTTCTTCAGGCACTCTGTTTATCAGATCTAATCCCTTGAATCTATTTGTCACTTCCACTATATAATAGTAAGGGATTTGGCTTATGTCTTACCTGAATGGTCTAGTGGTTTTCCCTACTTTCTTCAATTTAAGCCTGAATTTGGCAATGAGGACTTCATGATCTGAGCCACAGTCAGTTTCTGATCTTGTTTTTGCTGACGGCATGGAGCTTCACCATCTTTGGCTGCAAAGAATATAATCAATCTGATTTTGGTATTGACCATCTGATGATGTCCATGTATTGTCTTTTCTTGTGTTGTTGAAAGAGGGTGTTTGCTATGACCAGTGCATTCTCTTGGCAAAACTCTGTTAGCCTTTGACCTGTTTCGTTTTGTACTCCAAGGCTAAATTTGCCTGTTACTCCAGGTATGTCTTGACTTCATGCTTTTGCATTCCAGTCCCCTATAATAAAAAGGACATCTTTTTTGGGGTGTTAGTTCTAGATGGTCTTGTAGGACTTCATAGAACCGTTCAACTTCAGCTTCTTCAGCATTACTGGTCAGGGCATAGCCTTGGATTACTGTGATATTGAATGGTTTGCCTTGGAAACGAACAGAGATCATTCTGTCATTTTTGAGATTGCATCCAAGTACTGCATTTCAGACTCTTTTGTTGACCATGATGGCTACTCCATTTCTTCTAAGGGATTCCTGCCCTCAGTAGTAGATATAATGGTCATCTGAGTTAAATTCACCCATTCCAGTCCATCTTTGTTCACTGATTCCTAAAATGTTGATGTTCACCCTTGCCATCTCCTGTCTGACCACTTCCAATTTGCCTTGATTCATGGACCTAACATTCCAGGTTCCTGTGCACTATTGCTCTTTACAGCATTGGACTTTACTTCCATCGCCAGCCACATCCACAACTGAGTGTTTTTGGCTCTGTCTCTTCATTCTTTCTGAAGTTATTTCTCCACTGATCTCCTGTAGCATATTGGCACCTACTGACTTGGGGAGTTCATCTTTCAGTGTCCTGTCTTTTTGCCTTTTCATGCTATTCATGGGCATACATGACAAGCATACATATAAGCAAAATATTTCTCTAAGTGTCTGCATGCTCACTCAGTTGTGTCTCACTCTTTGTGAGTCTGTGAATTGTAGCCATCCAGGCTCCCTAATTTGATTCTCAAGGGGGAAAAATGCTCCAGCATTTTCTTTACCATCTTCTACGTATTCTCAGCCATCATGACTCTATAATGCTCTGTGAAAGTTGAAGATGGAGTGACCCTAAGATTACACATATTCTTCCCAACTAACTAAAAATCTGTTTCCAATGTTCCCTATTGTCCTCTCTGCTCTGTAGCTCTGTTCCCAGGCACCACTCTCAGTTGGGAGCTTCCCAGGTGGCACAGTGGTAAAGAATCCGCTTGCCAATTCAGGAGATGTAAAAAACTTGAATTCGATCCCTGGGTTGGGAAGATCCTCTGGAGGAGGAAAGGGCAACCCACTCCAATCTTCTTGCTTGGAAAATTCCATGGACAGAGCAGACCTGGCAGGTTACGGTCCATGGACTCTCAGTTTTAAATGGATGTTAGCGTTAAATACTGAAAAAATGCAAAGATGCAGAGCAAGAACAAGAGGCAGACAGTCAGATGGAGAGAAAGACAGAAAGATAGAGTGAGATCATGCTCTGTAATAACCACTTTGAGAGTTGCTACATTTTTGTCTTTGGGGGCCTCTGAAGAGTAGACCAAATTGCTGGTAACCTTCTTTCCTTTCCATAAAATGGAAGTTGCTTTTCAATGTCTTACTTCTCAGTCTATATGTTCCTTGGCCCATAGGCCTGGCTACTGCTTTCCAGAGAATGCTGACTCATATTCCCATTAGGCAAATCATAGTGGACTTCGTGGGTTGCCTTCAGCCACCTAATTGCTGCTCTCAGTGGCTGAGATCCCAGCTTTGGACCAATTTATGTTCTCTCAGGAAAATCTGGCAGAGTTGAACACTGTCTGATAAAATGTCTCCTCACAGTAATTCTAGATCCTTCCAATGAATTCTAAACCTCAGTAACCATAATGAATTGCATTCACACACTACAAAACCCCAACATGGCTCAGTTCTGATTCTGGAGTATAATCATCTAAAGTTTAGATTCTAATCAGAATGCTGGCCAGAAAGGAGCCTGCCAGCTTAGCCAAAGTTGTGGTATTTAGGGGCTTAAGGATCTGAGGATGAGAAGCTCATTTTGGATATTGTAAAACATATGCATTCCATTTAAGACTCTTCTCTTGAGAATGGCTCAGACTCCTGTGCAGAAGGAACATGAAACTAACATACTCCTCTCAGCTGTATAAATATCATTTGGCAAAAGATATGAACTGACATGCCAGCAATTAAAATACAGTCTGTCTTCTCCATCATTGTCTCAGCTGGGCTGTCTGCCTATATTTGACCTCCTTTCTGGGCTGGTTGTTACTGTTGTTCAGTTGTTAAGTTATGTCCAACTCTGCATCCCCATGGACTGCAGCACACCAGGCTTCCCTGTCCTTCACTGTCTTCCAGAGTTTGCTCAAACTCATGTCCATTGAGTCGGTGATGCCATCCAACTATTTCATCCTCTGTTGTCCCCTTCTCCTCTGCCTTCAGTTTTCCCTAGCATCAGGGTCTCTTTCCAATGAGTCAGTTCTTCACATCATGTGGCCAAAGTATTGGAGCTTCAGCATCAGCATCAGTCCTTCCAATGAATATTCAGGACTGATTTCTTTTAGGATTGACTGGTTTGATCACCTCGTTGTCCAAGAGACTCTCAAGAGTCTTCTCCAGCACCACAGTTTGAAAGCATCAATTCTTAAGCACTCAGCCTTCTTTATGGTCCAACTCTTCACATCTGTACATGACTACCGGAAAAACCACAGCTTTGACTATATGGACCTTTGCTGGCAAAGTGATGAGTCTGCTTTTTAATATGCTGTCTAATTTTGTAATAGCTTTCTGGGCCTGTAGGATTCATTGAAGCCAATAGAATGATACCAGGCAGCAGCATTGAGGGTAAAGAGTGAGCTGATCAGAGGACTCCAGGAGAGCTGTGATGCAGAGATAAGCAGTGGGTTCTCTGCCTCCTGTAGGCATTCCAGCATTTCTCATGAGTTTTGACCAAAGTTAAAGAACTCTATTTGAGATGCTATCCATGTAAGTTCTATTTTTCCATCCTCCCTGCTTTGACTGGTTCCCAAATGGGCCAGATTTCCTTTTGTTCCTCAACTGAGGACTGGCCTCCTTGAGTCTTCTTCAAGCAGAGCTGAGATACAATATTTATTTCTATTCAGTACCCAGTGCAGAGATTATCAAGCTGTCTTGGTTCATGGTCCCCTTAGTGTCTCAGTAACTTTTATGATGTGAAAAAAAAACAGTTCCATTTATTCAGTAGAACTATCCAAACAACATAGTAACAGTAGGTTACTCAATGACCAAAACAGACATGTCACCATTTTAAAAGACCTTGCAGCCCTCTTGTGAGTTTGTTGTGGCATCCTGGCCACCTCGCAGCAACACTGGGTGCTGTACTCTACACAAGAGGACTGTAATTTAGTTATCTGCTGTCTAAACAATCTAGCAGAGAAAAAAATACAGTAAACATGTTACCCAGCAAAGTGAGCTGGTAATAATAGAAAGGTGTTTTATTGGTTAAGATGTTTAATTGCAGAAAGCAGAATCCACTCAACCTACTACTTCAAGCAGAAAGAGCTTCTTAAAGAGTATTAGGTTGCATATGGGATTTCTAGAAAGGCCAAGGAAGCAAAGTTAGATGCTACACTGTCAAGGGAGTTGTCCAACTTTACCGCAAAACTGTTTACTGAAAATCTAACTGGTGAGACCCTTGCTGTCTTCCACGCAGCACCTACATGACCCTTAGGGACGCTCCACAGCTACTATAGAGCCTAAGTGACTCCACCTTAAGAAAAGGAGCCACCATCTTGTAACAAAGGACAACACCTAAGTTCCTGAAAAAAAACTGCAGTGTAGTCCAGCCCTCACCCCCTGGCACCACCCTAGACACTGCCAATCACCATGCGTCAGGGAAGCGCCACAAAATACACCAATCAGGGGGCTGTTTGCGGTTGAATATACCTATCAGGGGCTAGCACATGTAAAACCCCTGACCTCCCCTCCCGTCCTGGCCAATCACAGGACTCTGAGGCTCATTACCCCATTTGCGCTCTCCTTCCCTTTGTCTCCTTCCCTTAAAAGCCTTGTGCCATACGGCTTGGGGCCGCTGCCCTCACTCCGCTGTGTCGGTGTGTGTGTGCGCGGTCCAGACCAGGGTCTGCAATAAACTCCCTCTTGCGCTTGCATCGGTGAGTGGCCTCCTGGTGGTTTGTGGAGATTGGGATCTGGGCATAACACTACCTCAGCAGAGTAAAGCACCTCCCTGAGTGCAGCAATTGCCTCATCATGAAGACCTCTGCCTTCCATATCTCATGGGAGCCTGGATATTTACTTGAGGGATGTAGATCATAGGTAGACATTCTAGCTGAGAAGGAGTCAGGGGGTAATGTTTTGTGTTTTTTATTTTTCCAGCTTCCTTGGGTTAAAAGCAGTTCAGAAGAAGTCTAGCATGAGTGCCATGTGATCTACTCTGCAGTCCCAATGAATACAATGGTTGCTAAGAAGGAGTAAGAGATTTGGCCGTGGAACAATTAGAATCACTCCCTCATCCATGGACACAGGATCTGGACTGAGCAGATACATGTTTGGCCAGTCACAGTGGAAACAATAAGACCAGCCAACGTGCAGTGTACAGTAAGACTGAGATCGTCATTTGGGGCTTATTCTAACAAGGAAGGGAACTTGGGTTGTGCAAATGCAGTGGAAGTCTTATACTGGATGAAGGGTCTCCAAGTACATGGTAAAGGCGCCCTGGAGGTTCTCAATTAAAAACTAAGTAGAATCTTAGAACTAGAAACGGAAAATTGGACATCTTCTCTTCTCTCTCTAGACTCACTCCCCTTAGGTCTTTAACTCCTATGGCTTTGAAAGTGTCCAAATGCTGAAGACCCCACATTCCTGCATCCATCCCAGCTCCCTCTTCTGAACTCTGTACTTACATACCCACCTGCCTACCCAACCTGACACAGGTAGAGATATGCATCTCACACTACACATGTCCAGACTGGAAAGCTTGGTTTCTCTCTCCTCATAGACCCACTCACAGACTTCCCACCTCAGTATAATTAGTATACTCAAACTTTCTGTTCTTAGGCTAAAGATCCCTGACTCCTCTCTTTCTCTCACATGCATAACAACTGTCAGCAAATCCTTTCAATTCTTCAAAAGACATCCAGAGTCTGACACCTTCTCATCAACCCCTCCATGCCACCTTTCTGTAAGTCATTATCATTTTTTGCCTAGATTACTTCAATAGCTCCCAATTACCTTTCCAGCTTTGCAAACGTTCTCCACACAGCAACCAGATTTTTTTTTTAAACTGCAAGTTAGTCAAATCACACCACTCCTTTGTTCAAAATCCTCTGATGACTTTTCTCATTAGAGAAAAAAATCAAAGTCCTTATAAAGCTACACAATTTGGCCCCAGCTACTTTTCCAACCTTGCCTCCTACTTGTTGACTGTGCTTCAGCCTCAGGCATCCGTGCTATTCCTCAAACATCGCAAGCACACTTTCGCCTTAGGCATTTAAGCTTACCATTCCCTCTACTTTAAATACTCTCCTAGTTGATAATTTTATGGTTCTTTCACAAGCATTTTTCTTCTGTAATCTGTCAAGTACCACATTATCAGAGAGCACTTTTCTATGATTGCTCTGTGTGAAATAACACTAGATGCTTTTTATTGCATTTATCACCATTTACCACATCTCATATATATATATGCCGGGGTCCAGCCCCAGCGGGTCCGGGGTTCTTGAGGGATGAGTGGCGTCAATGAAGAACTGAGCTGAGTCAATGTGTTGATGGAGCAGTCTCTGTCTTTATTATTGTTGGTTTACAGTTTCTAATACCCAAGAAACATACCCATTACATCACAATTATTCTATACAATCTTTTGTTTTCTGCCTACCATCAACAACTTTAACATTAAGCTCATTTTCCTTGCAGAATTCGGACTTCTGCATAATTAGATTTAACAATAGTATGTTTACCATTTGAATGTCTCCAGCATACTTCGATAAGTACATCAATCTAAGTAGAAAGGTTACATTTCTCTTATTAGGTGCAACTATGTAGAAGCTAGAGGGAAGGGCTTAAGCTTGAAACTGTTTTATTCTATTAACCTACTCCAGTTCTTACAAGGAAAGAGAAAAGAGGACAAAGAGACAGTTTAACAGCACTGCTTTAACAATAAAACCCTATTAACCTTATAACTACTATAATGAATTCCTTTGTCTACAGTATCCTAGAGCAATCAATGTCTCCAACTATGCTGGCCACAGTTATGAGCATTCCTAAGTTCCATCCTCCCTGGTCTCTTCAAGGAAGGGAGCCTCCCCCGTGGAGTGGTCGGGGGAGTGGGAGGTGGAAAGGTGACCCATGTATGAGCCCTTCTGGTGGTGGCCTTGCCATGACCCCCATAGAACTCTTGGTAAACTCCCCAGTAACGAGTAGGAGGTGTAGTAATCTAGTTAAATGTCCCTTTTATTCCTCCTTTGTCCTTGGGGAAGGGAATCCACCTTCCCCGATCCTCTGGTTGATAAAGTCTGGGGGAATTATCTCAGGACGAATTTTTTCTAACTGAGACTGACCTACTGAGATGAGCTAATGTTCAGAGCATAAACAGAACTTCCCAAGAAAAATACTAGGAGGGGCCTTGCCTTGGAATGCCCCAAAGGAAAATCCACTTTGCAGTTTACTTCTTAGTCTCGAGACCTTGTCATCCGAGTGAGGGGGCATCCTGACGGCTCCTGGCATGTATGTATATATATATATATATACATTAAACATATCTATATCTATATCTATATCTATATATCTTACATATATATATATATCTTAGATTTTTATTACAGTAGAGTTGATTTACAATGTTGTGTTAGTTTCTGCTATGAAAGTGAAAGTGAAGTCGCTTAGTTGTGTCTAACTCTTTGTGACCCCATGGACTATAGCCTGCCAGGCTCTTCAGTCCATGGAATTTTCCAGGCAAGAGTACTGGAGTGGGTTGCCATTTCCTTCTCCAGGGGATCTTCCCGACCCAGGGATCGAAGCTGGGGTCTCCCACACTGCAGGCAGACACCTAGGAAGTTTCTTCTATACAGCAAAGTAAATCAGTTATATATATATGTGTGTGTATATTATATCTACTCTTTTTTAGAGTACTCTTTTCTCATATAGTAGTTATAGATTATTGAGTAGAGTTCTCTGTGTTAAAGAGTAGGCCCTTATTTGTAATCTATTTTATATATGGTAGTGTGTATACGTCAATCCCAAACTTCCAGTTTCACCCTTTCCTCTTCTCCTCCCTCATAGCTACAAGGTTGTTTTCTACATCTGTGACTCTACTTCTGTTTTGTAAGTAAGTTCATTTGTATCATTTTTTTTTAATTCTACATATAAGTGATATCATATGGTGTTTGTGTTTCTCTATCTGACATTTCACTTAGTATGATCATCTCTAGGTCTATCTATATTGCTATGAATGGCATTATTTCACTCTGTATTATGGCTGAGTAATATTCCATTTATATATGTACCTATCTTTAACCATTCATCTGTCAGTGGGCATTTAGGTTGCTTCCATGTCTTGGCTATTGTATATAGTGCTGCTATGAACACCGGGTTGCATGTATCTTTTTTAATTAGAGTTTTCTCCAGATGTGTGTCCAGGAGTGGGACTGCTGGATCATACAGTAGTTCTATTTTTGGTTTTTTAAGGAACCTCCATGCTATTCTCCATAATGGTTGTACCAATTTACACTCCCACCAACTACATATATATATAAATTGACCTTTCCCATAAATCAGGGCAGCACCTGGCATACAGTGTAAGTTTAGTATTTGTTGAATGGATATAATCAATCAAGGTCAGATTCATAATGAGGACATAGTATAAAATAAGAAATATGTAGAGAAATGGTGGATGATTTTTTACTTCCATATCTCTGGGTCCCCACTCTATCCCTCAATCCATGAAAAATTTAAGGGAATCACGGAAAGTATGTGGACCTCATGAAACAATGTGCTAATCAGCACTAAGTATAGAATAGCATGCTTTGGAGACCAAACAGGTGGCCAGTTACAACTTCATACACTTTTTTAAGCTCCAACAGTTTATATGGCTTTTTCACATTCATCTTCTAACCATATCCTCACAACAACACTGAAAATCAGTTGGGTGTATTATCTCCATTCCACAAATAAGAAAAATTAAGTTTAGCAAAATAAAGTTACTTCACCTGGTCACACAGCAAGAAGGTGGCAAGTGAGGACCTCAAATGCATCTAAGAAACTCTCGAGGTTTTGGCCTTTTCCCATCACACCAAGCACATGGACCCGAAATGCAGTGGTAGAATGGAGCTCATTACCTACACTTCCTTTTTGTTTCTCACAGGTGAACAACTGCACCAAATTAACCAGTAATGTTTGAGTTTGGTGCAGCTGCTGAATTCAAGAGAAACTGATTTGGAGTTTGTAGTGTGTGCTTGGTGTGGCTGCATCTTTTACATCAACGGCTGATGTGTGAAATCACTCTGAATTAACAGTGAATCAGAACACAGTGTTATTCAGATTGATTGACAGATACATTCTCCTGGTGTGATTTTCCCTTTTTCAGTCTGAGGATGGTACTTTATCAACAGGTGCAACACTGATGTTTTATGTTTAAACAATTTGTGTACATTTCTTGAGAAAGAGCATCTCAGGGTCCAGGCCTTTGCTTTATACAGTTGTCTAGGTTAGATGGAAGGACGATCCTTCTGATGAGCATTAAGGAAGACCTTCTGAGCGGTTCTCCTGTAGCTCTCCAGCCCCTGAGAGAGAGAAAATTTGGGAATAAGTGTCCTCCAGCCCAGCCCTGCAGACACAAGCCTGGGGACAGCAAAGTATTATGGCTGTGAGAGCTGCAGATTAAAGTCTAAAGGCTGAAAAGTCAGTGTTTCTGGGGAAGTTATTTCCGCTAATTCCAGCTGCCTGCCACCTCAAAACAACTGAGAGAGACCGGTTGGCTTCATTTGGGAAATGGGAATTTGCGAGATGACAAAGGTAGTGGTGGTTTAGTTGCTAAGATGTGTCTTACTCTTGTGACCCACTGGACTGTAGCCCACCAGGCTCCTCTGTCCATAGGATTTCCCAGGCAAGAATACTGGAGTGGGTTGCCATTTCCTTTTCCGGGGGATCTTCCTGACTCAGGGACCTAATCTGAATCCCCCGCATTGCAGGTGGATTCTTTACCAACTGAACCACCAGAGAAGCCCCCAATGACAAAGATATTGAAAGTATAATTAGGTAAGGTTTAATTGTTCCTTACAATAGACAGTTCAAATAATAACATATACTCTATAAAAAGTAAAAAAAAAAAAGGAGCTTTTAACATAACAGAATATAATTAAGTGGCATAGAAATATTCATAAAAGAAATTACCAGCAAAAGGTTAGCAATGAGGGGACCCATATTTCCTCCAGAGGTTGCCCACATAAAATAATGGAGGATTTAAGCAATTATTAGCATAATTAAAATTTTCTATTTCACCTCGATTACTGGAGCACTTAGGTGAAAGTTTTCATAACCTTTATTATCACCATAATCTGGAAGGGTTGGTTTGCTTTGTATGAGTAAATATAACTATATGATGCTGCATTTGTCCTTCTGAAAAAAAAAATTGGTCCAAGCTACTTTCATCTGAATGGCTTTCTTTTCTTTTTCAAAATAAAGATGCTCACACTTAACCCCAAGAGATTCTGATTAAGTAGATTTGGTTGAGGCTTTAGAAATCTAAGCTGGAAACAGCTTCCAGGATAATTCTGATTTTCAGCTAACTTTGGGATACACAAAACCATAGCATCTTTTTCCTGAGGTTTGTTATGCAGTGTGCTGTTTAAACAAACTCCAGCTCTCATTTGCTTTCTTATTATTTTCCTAGCTGTGCTGAGCACCAAAAAGGCCACTTACTTTAAAGGTCCAGTTAACTGGATTTCTATATGTTAACGTAGTTCCATACTTTCCACTGGATTTTTTTTTCCCCTTGGAGTCTGAGAATTTGACAGGGAATGGTCTTTGTAGCCTTCAACCTCTAACGTCTGCAGCTTCAGTGTATCATACCTCTAGTCTTATGAGAGGGCATGTCACAGCCTCATGTTTTTTCTCAATCTTAAAAAAATGTTACCAGCATTTTCGTAATTTTCCCCTTTTTCAGTTTGATTTCTATTGTCATTGGTTATAGAAAGAGGGTGAGATAAATTAGAAGAATGAGATTAACAAATACACACTACTATATATAAAAGATACAACCAGCAAGGACCTACTGTAAAGCACAGGAAAATGCATTCAAAATCTTGTAATAACCTATAATGGAAAAGACTCTGAAAAAGGATGCATATATCACTTTGCTGTATACCTAAGACTAATACAACACTGTAAATCAACTATACTTCAATTTGGGGCTTCCCAGGTAACACTAGTGGTAAAGAACCTGTCTGCCAGTGCAGGAGACATAAGAGACATGGGTTAGATCCCTGGGTCTGGAAGATCCCCTGGAGGAGGGCACAGCGACCCGCTCCTGTATTCTTGCCTGGAGAATCTCACAGACAGAGGAAACTGGGGGGCTATAGTCCATAGCATTGCAAAGAGTCAGACACAGCTGAAGTGATGTAGTATGCACACATGCATACTTCAATTTAAAAAGAAAAGGAATAGAAAGGCTGTATGCTCCATGAAAAGAGAACAATAAATAAATAAAAGAAGGGGTACATTGATGTGCCTCTTGAGAAAATAGCAGATCATGAACAAGGAGGGCAACTTTGAGTAGGATTTCAGTCTTACTCAAAAACAACTCTCTTTACTCAGCAAAGAGTGCAATATTCAACCTTTTCATGGAAGGATTTAGTATTCTTTTCAAAGCAACATATCAAAAACCCACACACAATGGAAACATTCCCTCTCACTGGGGCATCAAAGAGAGAACTTGCATACTGACTTTCTCAAATGAAACGTTTTCATTTGCAGCCTCCGATTGTTCTCTGGGGATCCCTGACTTAAAACCATGAAGAGGAAGATGAGGGGCCATCATGCCATTTCCATTAAAAGCAGTTGTTGAGGCCATTTTCCCATTTTCTTTCTCTTCTTCCTTATTTGCTGTAATTCTTGCATTCCAGTAAAAGGAGGCTTCCTGCAGCAGGCCAGACAACACTGTTCTTCCTTAGCCCTAATGCCAGTTGCTTTTCAAGTGGGTGGTGGGATAACTAAGACCATTTGTTCCTGGGGCTGAGTCTCTTCAAGATTTATTATAACAAAGTATTCTGCCCTTTCTCTTTGGGGGGACTTTTTTCTCTATAAAATTTAATTTAATTTCTTTTGGGAGAAGACCAGTGGCCAGTGAAAAGTCACAATCACACCATCTACACAACCAAAGTGAAACAGGAAGAGACTTTTCCATTTAAGAGTTCTGACCTTATTCTGTGTACTTGGATATGCACAGGAAAGTGTAGCGACATACATATTTGTGTATATTTTGTTGCGGTTTGCCACAGCTCCTAGCAGGCTGTGGTAGGCAGCCTCCTAAAATGGCTTCCAATGATCATGTCTCCTAGTACTCATGCCTTTGTATAATTCCCACCCATCCCGCCCTGCTCCTTGTGTGTGAGCTGACACAAATGACTAGTTTCTATTAAATAGACATTGCAAAAGTGATGGGAAGTCACTTCCATGACTAGGTTACGAAGGATTGCGACTTCCGTTTGTCAGCACTGTCTCTCTCGGGGACACATTCTGCTGTTCCGTTGCAAGATGCTCTGTGGAGAGGCTTACAGGGCAAAGAATGAATGGAGGCCTCCAGACAATAGTTCAGCCAATCATCTGCAAGGATGCAAATCCCCAGGAGTGATCTAGATACAGATCCTTCCTGGTTGAGCCTTGCTTTGACCATAGCCTCGTGAGAGACCCAGAGAGAACCAGAGGACTCAAAGAAGCCCTGCCTGGGTTCTTGACCCATAGAAACTGCATGATAATAAATGTGTCTTAAGCTGTTGTTTCAAGATAATTGGTTACAGAGTAATAGATAAGTAATACACATGCATTGTTTTTGGAAATACTATCTTTGAACGTATACATACAGAAAAGTATGCAAATCATAAGGGCACAGTTCAATGAATTTTTATAAAAAGAATACACGTGTATAATTACCATCCAAATAATAAAATAGAACATTACCAGCATCCCAGAGACCTCTCTACCCCTCAAATCATTAACCCTTTCCAAGATAATCATTGTTTTGATTTATATTATTATAGGTTAATTTTCTTGTTTGGGGGTTTTATGTATTTGAAATTAAGCATTATATATTCTTCTGCACTCGATATGTCAGCAAATTTGGAAAACTCAGCAGTGGCCCCAGGACTGGAAAAGGTCAGTTTTCATTCCAATCCCAAAGAAAGGAAATGCCAAAGAATGCTGAAACTACCACACAATTGCACTCATCTCACACACTAGTAAAGTAATGCGCAAAATTCTCCAAGCCAGGCTTTAGTAATACGTGAATTGTGAACTTCCAGATGTTCAAGCTGGTTTTAGAAAAGGCAGAGGAACCAGAGAACAAATTGTCAACATCTACTGGATCATCGAAAAGCAAGAGAGTTCCAGAAAAACATCTATTTCTGCTTTATTGACTATGCCAAAGCCTTTGACTGTGTGGATCACAATAAACTGTGGAAAATTCTGAAAGAGATGGGAATACCAGACCACCTGACCTGCCTCTTGAGAAACTTTTATGCAGGTCAGGAAGCAACAGTTAGAACTGGACATGGAACAACAGACTGATTCCAAATAAGAAAAGAAGTACGTCAAGGCTGTATATTGTCACCTCACTTATTTAACTTATATGCAGAGTACATCATGAGAAACACTGGGCTGGAGGAAGCACAAGCTAGAATCAAGAAATATTTGCCAAGAGAAATATCAATAACCTCAGATATGCAGATGACACCACCCTTATGGCAGAAAGTGAAGAACTGAAGAGCCTCTTGATGAAAGTGAAAGAGGAAAGTGAAAAAGTTGGCTTAAAGCTCAAGATCTTGGCATCTAAGAAAACTAAGATTATGGTATCTGGTCCCATCACTTCATGGCAATTCGATGGGGAAACAGTGGAAACAGTGGCTGACTTTATTTTTCTGGGTTCCAAAATCACTGCAGATGGTGATTGCAGCCAGGAAATTAAAAGACGCTTACTCCTTGAAAGGAAAGTTATGACCAACCTAGATAGCATATTGAAAAGCAGAGACATTACTTTGTCAATAAAGGTCCATCTAGTTGAGGCTATGGCTTTTCCAGTGGCCATGTATGGATGTGAGATTTGGACTATAAAGGAAGCTGAGTGCCAAAGAATTGATGCTTTTGAACTGTGGTGTTGGAGAACACTCTTGAGAGTCCCTTGGACTGCAAGGAGGTCTAATGGAGATCATCCTAATGGAGATCAGTCCTGGGTGTTCATTGGAAGGACTGATGTTGAAGCTGAAACTCCAACTCTTTGGCCACCTGATTCCAAGAGCTGACTCATTTGAAAAGACGCTGATGCTGGGAAAGATTGAGGGCAGGAGGAGAAGGGGACGACAGAGGATGAGATTGTTGGTTGGCATCACCGACTCAAGGACATGGGTTTAGGTGGACTCCGGGAGTTGGTGATGAACAGGGAGGACTGGTGTGCTGCAGTTCATTGGGTTGCAAAGAGTCGGACACGACTGAGCAACTGAACTGAACTAAATCTAAGTTACTGTTGTTGCTAATGGGATCTATTCTTCTGTAATTGCCTTTTCTCTCTAATCATTTTTTTCCTATTCATTATGTTTTTGACCATCATTCTTGTTGCTTCAGGCAACATTTGTTGCTTCATCTACATTTATTTACTGCCATGTATCATGACTGTTTCCATTCTACTGTTGATGGACAATTGGGGTTGTTTTTTTAAAATATATATTTATTTATTTTTATTTTTTAGGCCATTCTGTGTGACATGCAGGATCTTGGTTTTCCAGCCAGGAATTGACCCCATGTCCTCTGTATTGGAGGTGTAGAGTTTTAACCACTGGACAGCTAGGGAAGTCCTTTAGGATTGATTTTTATTTTTGTTTTCTCACTATTTATTAGAAGTGATATTGCTATGAATTTCTTACATATGTCTTTTGATACATATATTTGCATCCCAGTTAGTAAATGAATCAATGGATATATATTTGCTCTGCTCTAGTGGACAACTTCCCTTGTGGCTCAGATGGTAAGGAATCTGCCTGCAGTGTGGGAGTCCCAGGTTTGATCCATGAGTTGGGAAGATCCCTTGGAGAAGTGAATGGCAACCCACTCCAATAGCTGTGCCTAGAGAATTCTATGGACAGAGGAGCCCGGCAGGCTACAATCCATTGGGTTGCAAATAATCAGTCACAACCTAGCAACTAACACACACGCACACACACATACACAGTAGACAAGTTAATCATCATCCAAAGTGGATGTACTGATCACAATAATAAAAGCAGTATATGAAAGTCTGAAAATCCTCTCTTTCTTATCCATCCATGCATGGTATTCTCAGATTTATTTTGAATTTTAGCCAATCTCAAGGCTACATAGTAGAATCTCATTCTAGCTTAGTTTGTATTTTTCTAAAAATAAATGATGTTAAACAATTTTCATATATTTATTGGCATTTGAATATATTCATTCATAAAATATCAATATTTTTATCCTTCTTTTAGTAAAATTTTTATCCTCTTAAAAATAATACTAAGGTATATATATATATATATATATATATATATATATATATTTAAATATGAATATTCAATTTGCCCAGCACCATTTGTTGAAAGCTTGCTACTCATACTTCATAGTTGTGATATTATATATGTTTCCTAAGGCTGCCCTCAAAACACACCATAACTGTGCATCTTATAACAACAGAAATTTGATGTTTCTCAGTTCTGGAGGCTACCAGCCCAAAATCAAGTTGTCAGCAGGACCAGGTTCCCTCTCAAACCTATTGTAGAGACTCTTCCCTGCCTCTTTCTAGCCTGTGGTGGTTTGCTGGCAGTCTTTGACATTTCAGCATGCAACTGCAGCGCTTCAGTCTCTGCCTCCTTATCATATGGCTTTCTCCCATTAAGTCTGTGCTCAGATGTCCCTCTTCTTATAAGGACACCAGTAATACTGGATTAAGGGCTCACCCTACTACTTTAAGACTTGAAACTGAGAGTGTTAGTCACTCAGCCGTGTCTGACTCTTTGGATTGTAGCCCAACAGGCTCTTCTGTCCATGAGATTCTCCAGGCATGAATACTGGAGTGGGTTGCCATTCCCTTCTCCAGGGGGGACTCCCGATCCAAGAATTGGATCTCCTGCATTGCAGGCAGATTCTTCACTGTCTGAGCCACTATAAGGCTTGATCCTAATTAATTACACCTATAACTCCCCCTTCCAAAATCAGGTCACACTCTGAGATACCAGAAGTTAGGACTTTAACACATATTTTAAGGGGACACAATTCCATCCATAACAGGTATTTTTTTTCATAAATCAAGTGATTTATGTATATATACGGGCTTGTTGCCCCTGCATGCTCAGTCATGTCCAACTCTTTGCAGCCCTATAGACTGTAGTCCCCTAGGATCCTCTGTCCCCAGGATTCTCTAGGCAAGAATACTGGGAGTGGGCTGTCATGCCCTCCTTCAGGGGATCTTCAAAACCCAGGGATCAAACCCAAGGCTCCTGTGTCTCCTGCATTGGTAGATGGATTCTTTACCACTGAGCCACCTGGGAAACCATGGGCTTATCTGGGACTTTCTATTCTTTTCCTGGGACTTCTATACTTTTTTTTCCCCCAAGTAAATAGAGTGCTTTAAAAAAAAAAAAAAAACGTGTAGAGAAAGGTGCTTTGGAAAGGCAAAGTGGGTACAAAATTATGAGTTTGATATAAGGCAAGGAGGAAAAGGAAAGGGCACTACATTAAATAGGACAGGATACATTAAATAAACTACGAAGAAGTACATGCTGCATGAAGCCTGGGAGAGTACATTCTTCGGAATGTGGTTTGCACAGTCCTAACGCAGGGGACACAGCTGTCAGCAGTGGGGTAAGAGGAACCAGAGGTTGTTTAATGCTGAGTCCTGGCAAGCCCTTAAGGTCAGGAGGTTCTGGCCATGATGGTGGTAGTAAAGATTTGGTTGATAATTGCTG
This sequence comes from Antilocapra americana, assembly GCA_007570785.1. NCBI lineage: Eukaryota > Metazoa > Chordata > Mammalia > Artiodactyla > Antilocapridae > Antilocapra > Antilocapra americana. Next base: position 23,832,393 of record ML662442.1, read on the forward strand.
GGTTGGAAAGATAAGTATCAGGAAGGCAAAGATGTGGTCAGGATGGTCCACAGGGGTCCCGGCAAAGCAGTGGGAATCTGCAAACTGGAACTGAAGAAGTGGGGGTAAGCTCTGTTAACTCTGGGCTGTAATTGCCAAACCACTTCCCAGCCTTTCTCAAAACACAGAGATATATATTTAATAAGTGTGTTGGGGAGTTTACAAAAGGCATTTTGTTTGTAATAAGTGACATTAGGCAAAGTTTTCCTGTCAGCAAATAGGACTGCCATTTCTATTCCTGTGTTGCTACATGTAAATAAATCGCTCCTTTTATGTAACCCAGTTTGAGATTCCTGTAAACGCTGGGGATAAAGAGCTTGTTTTTTACTTTTCTTGAGGCAAACCACATGAAGAACCCAGGCACCAGTGTGCCATCTAGGCACCCACCCCCCATCCTGGAAATGCAGAACTGGAAATGACTTGTAGTAAAAGGATTAATGAAGGAACATCTCTTCCAGTTAGCCTTTCTCAAAAGGGCAGAGTAGAAGGACCCTACTCCTCTTTAGTGAAGTACTTCAACATTTAGCATCCATTATCCTTAGAAATGCCCACATCTAAATCTTTTCTTTCTGTTTGTTAAAACTGAAGCCTCTCCTCCTGTTCTCAGGGAAAACAAAGAACATGAAACCAGATTGTGAGTCCAAATTAGGTTCTTCCTTTAATCTCACTCATATTCTCTCCCTTCATCGCCCACAGCATGGTTTGCAACCATACACTTATACATGTATTTGTTTACTGTCTCCCTTTGTCCTCATTTATGGTTTAGTACCCCAAGGGCAAAGAGCACGTCTGTTTCGTTCACCACTGCATAGCCAGAGCACAGTTCTATGCCTACGCCTCAACAGGCTGTCAACAGATATTTGTTCAATAATTAAATGCGAGAGAAGGTGGAGTGTATCATGTTGACTCCTTCATAGTTCTTTGTTTCATGTCAGTGCATACAGTGGGCATTTGTCTGCCACTGCCATGTTGGATGCAGTCAGTAAGTCATTCTGCTTTTGCATCAGCTCCCTTCATGGTATCTCCAGAGACTGTTCAAAATAATATTAATATTCCAAAGTCTCTCACTTTGACTAGGGAAGTTCTAACTAGCCTCCAGTATTTCTCTCTTCTGTCACTCTAACAAAACTGTAATAGTTTAAGCTTTAAAACTATCACATTCCAGGCTAGAATGAGCCATGAGGTACTAAATTAAAGTGGGAGACATGATTATGAACTCATGGCTAGCTTAATATAGATACTGAGGGACTCATACAGAAATAATTATAGAAATGTGTATTTATGTGGTCAGTATACATATATTTATTTCCCAAATCTGTCTGCTAAGAAAGACTACAAGTAGTTATATCCCAATATCAGCAAGTAAAACCACCACCCAGAGCTTGGTTTCTAATACTTTTTTCCAATAAAATGAATCCGTGATCTTTGGAGAAATGACAGGTCCTAAGGCTTCCTGGGTGACTCAGACAGTAAAGAATTTGCCTGCAATGTAGGAGACCTAGGTTTGATCCCTTGGTTGGGAGGATCCCCTGGAGAAGGAAATGGAAACCCACTCCAGTATTCTTGCCTGGAAAATTCCATGGATGGAGGAGCCTGGCAGGCTACAGTCCATGGGGTCTCAAAGAGTCAGACATGACTGAGCAACTAAGCACACACAAGGCTTGGTTAAGGAATATGCAAAATAACCTCAATCATCTTGTACCAGAAAGTAAGGAAGTGCTTAAAGAAAATGACATGGGTGTGTCACAGTGACATACGGGTTTACTGAAAGATAATTCAAAGACCAAAGATGCTGTGACTTATGGATCATAATAAATAATGTAACACTGGAAAATAAGGCAAAATATAAAAGAAATATCCACCAGCACCTAGTCTAAATACATGACTGAATAAAGAAATAAACTGAGAGGGGAGACAAGTTTATACAGACTAACTCCAAATAATTTGTGTAAATATTCTTCCTTCAAGAAGATGGAGTATAACACCCTATTCTTTAAATCTGGGCTTTACTTAGTAACATGCTTCTAAAATTTACAGAAAAGAGAAACCTGGTAGACACCATCTTAGCCAGGTTATCAAGGTTAACATCATCTGTGTTATGTTGATGACATGAGTCCATCATATGATTTGTTGAGAATGACATCTTACCTCTTTGGTCTTTCTCCCAAATCAATAACCCCAGTCTAACCACCTGAACACCTGACAAATCCCAACTGAGGGATATTCTACAAAATACATAACCGGTACTCCTCAGACTGTCAAGGTCATCAGAAACAAGGCAAGTCTGAGAAATTGTCACAGTCCAGGGAAACTTACAGAAGCAAAGTGAATAAAGGTAATATGGTATGTTGGGTGAGATTCTCAAACAGAAAAATGACACTAGGAGAAAATTAATGAAATACAAATAAAGCACAGAGCTAGTTAATAGTAATGTATCAATATTGGTTCAGAGTGGGAGTTTGACAGCAGGAAGAGTGAAAGATGCTCACATTCTGGATATGTCACAACAGTGTGGTCAGCAGGATTTGATAGATTTGATCTTCAGAGTGAGAAGGTCAGAATTAAGGATATTTCCAAGAGGCTTGGGCAATACCTCTGGGTGAAACAGAGGTACCATTTACTGAGATGGAAACAATAAAGAAAGAATAGGTCTGAGTAGCACAATGAAAAGTCTGACTTTACACTATGGCAGAGATAACTTGCTATCCACAAAATCTGCCCTCCTTCTATAGGAAATTGTATTAGGAAAGCAATTGTCCAACCAGAATGCCCCTTTCACAATCCCCTGTGCCATGTGACCAGTCTGGCCAACATGGTGTAAGTAGAAATGACGGTATCTCTCATTGGCCATGGCCTTTAAGGAGTAGGTGTGCCTTCTCCATGCTCTGGGTCCATTTCCACAGAGGGATGCAGAGGACATTGAGGTCCTAGGAAACAATGAGCCACAAGCAGTAATGGTCTTGGTTCCTTGAATCACCGCATAGAAGAAAGCTCCCCAATGACCCAGGAACATGTGTATTAAACTGTTACTTGAACCAGCCAGAAATTTATTTTGAGTTTCTCCTTATCCTCTTCTATCACTTTCTCCTCCTTCTTGAATTAACCTAATACAGAGATATGAATATTGAGATGTCTCTTAGACATACAAGTGGAAGTGGCTGTTAGGTGATCAATGAATAGTCAATGAAAAAAGAAAACCCTACTGGACTTTGCCCCAAGTCTTAAGCCAGGAGATGACAGAATCACATTATCTAACCATAACACAGATGCTCCTATTTCTTTTGTTGATGGGGTTATTACCAGAATGTTATTACAGGGAAATATGAAAGATGTAGTATAACTGAGCTCTAAAAGTTCCATAGAATAAGATCTTTCATTAGAGTCTGTAAATGAGAGAAAAAGAGATATGTGGTTTGGTCACAAGCCATTTAGATGACAGCAACTGGTCAAAATATTGAATGTAAAGAATCCTGACTGACCATTTGGTGCCTCGATTGGTGTTTCTGGTGCCATTTTGTGGGAGTGCTGAAAGGATTCTATTCCTCTTAATAGTTATCCATGTCTTCAATGGAAATATAGAGGACAGCCTCATAGACTCCACTGATGACAGGGATATTAAAATTTTGTAACTCAGTGGATAGTAGGATTGGAATACAATATTATTTAACAGATTTTAGTAATAGTCTTATTCTAAAAAGATAAAATTGAATGGGGCTCCAAAAGACAAATGACCAAAAAGAGAGTGACTTGTCTTAGTGGAAACATGTGTGATTATAGACACCAGTTAGTGCAATTTGAGTGAAAAAAAAAAAAAGTGGTTACCATAAAAGTTATGCCACTTTAATCCACTGTAACAGAAGCACAGTATGCTTTTTCAGGAAAAGGATGTTCTTTTTTTTCATACTGCACTTAACAGATGATGCTGGGAGCATTGACTGCTATGTATCCATTATATATTTCAAATATATTTTATATAGACATGTGATATATAACGTAAATGCACAGTATATGATGTTCTATTTTAAATGTTTCATCTTGAATGGAATATAGACAAACTAAGAAGTGGTAACTATAAAAAATAATATCTAATAACTTCTGGACATTTGATACATGCCAAGTACCATGCTAAGCAGTTTACTTACAAATTTTAATTTAACCTTCCTAGTCACTAAGTAAGTCACCAGGAAATGAAGGCTCTGGAAAATAGAGTGACTTACACAAAGCCAGACAACTAATAAAATATGAACCCAATGGACTTCCCTGGTGGTCCAGTGGTTAAGAATCTGCCTTGTAATGCAGGGGACGCTAGTTCAATCCCTGGTCCGGGAAGATGCCACATGCCAGAAGGCAACTAAGCCCATGTACCACATGTTCTAGAGCACGTGATCCACAAGAAGAGGCACCACAATGAGGGGTCTGAGCATTGCAACTAGAGAGTAGCCCCAACTCGCTGCAACTAGAGAAAAGCTCATGAGTAGCAGTGAAGATCCAGCACAGTGAAAAATTAAAATAAAAAATGTGAAGCCAAGATTTAAATCTAGGCAGGCTGACTGTAGGGCTCACTCACTTACCCACTTCCCCGTGCTCCAAAGATAAGATGAAAGAAGGAATCAACTGACTCAAGGACAAGTTGCTCTGAGACCTATGACAGCTGTCCACAAATACTGGAAGGTCTCCTGGGTGGAAGAAGGATTAAACTTGAGCCCAAAGGAGAATTTGTGAAAACGTTAAGGAAGCAAGTTTCCCCTAAATTAAAGGAATGATTTTCTAACCAAAAGATCTGTTCTTTCTAATAAGTACTGTCTTGAAAGACAGTCTTATTGCTATTATTCAAGGTATTCAAATGAGTAAAAATGTGGAGGGAATAGTTTTTTCCAAACCATGAGTATGATGCTAAAATTAATTTAGCAGGATATTAACAGTATAATTTTTAAATGAAATACAAAAAGTAGAAGAGAAATTATTTGAAGTATCACCTTTGTGAAACTCTTGTTTGATGTATGTGCATGTGAAACGCATTAGGTTGTGAAAATGTATTTCTAGTAAGTAGGTATGAAAAGCTATGAAAAAGTAGGTATGAAAGTTACTGGTGTAAAAAGTTGGTCTCCAAACCTTGGCTAGTCTTTGAACTAGTGTTGTTTTTGATATTTAGTGAATAAAGAAAATTACAAGCAATATGGTAGGCTTTTCATTAAAATAGATTCATTCAATTTAAATGGTCATCTTTTAGTTTGAGATTATGTCCTTCTATCAGTGTCAAAATGTCCTATGTTTTTTTTAAAATGAGAGGTAGTAAATAGTGTTTCCAAACGTGGCAACATTGCCCATTCCACATAACTTTCAGTGTGACTTTTTCCTACTTCCACCAAAAGATGGAATCTATTTTCCCTCCCCTTGAATTGGTCTGGCCCTATGACCCATATTCAGTGATGGAACACAGCAGAAGTGACACTGTATAACTTCTGAGACTTGGGTTTAAGAGATCTGTAGCTTTTACTCTCATTTCATAGAATGCTTCCTCTCAGAAGCTAGCTTCCATCTAGTGAGGAGGCCCAAGTAGCCAGATGGCAAAGTCCACGTGGAAGAGAAGCAATGCCAGGTTTGAGTGCCCCAGCCAACTGCCAGGCTGACATATGAGTCAGGCTGCGTTTTCAGCCATCCCAGCTGAAACCACGTGAGGCCTGTGTTCTCAGACAGCCTCCAACATTGTGAGAAGTAATAGATTGCTATTGTTGTGAGCCATTAAGTGTTGGGGTAGTTTGACATGTAGCCATAGATAAGGAAAGTAAGAGATACTAGCCAATTGCCTGATTATTTGTTTAATATTCACTCTTGACAAAATTAAAATGAACAGCCTGTACTATGTCTCCTGCTCTTTCCTTTCTTAATTTTTTGGTTCTATGAGATTGGGCCCCTGGTGGCCCCTGGTACTAGATGAACTTCCTTGCATTCCTGAGGTGCTGGGAGACATCCTCTCCTTTGTGAAACTTATCCAAATACTCTTAATGCCCTTGCTACATGGAACAAACAGTCTTTTCCAATATTTGCTCATAAAACCAGGACTTTAAAACTATTTTAGTGTTTCCCACACACCATTGTGCAAGAATTTGCACTTCCATTTGGTGAACTACTTGAGGACAGGAGCTCTGTCTCATCCATTGTAGTTTCCTCAGCATCTGTATTAGTGCTGGGCATGGAGTGTGTGCTTAATAACCTAATGGAACTGAATTTTAGCTTCTTTCTGGAAAAATTCTCTGTAAATACCTTTTGTTGCTCTCAATTACCAGCAAACTAGGGAGCATATGCTGTTAAATACATAGATGCTTATTTCATGGAAACGTAGGGAAGAGTGTTGAAGAAGCCTACAGGAAAAGAGAGAATCACCATTCATACATAAGGGATGATATGATCGTTGCTGTTAATACGTCCCTAAACATCAAATTACTGTAGTCCCAGAGACAAATGGGCATCATTCTATGTCAACACCGAAGAATTTCTCATTGGGTGGTTCTCATTTTTGTAATAAACTGTAGGTTAGTTTTGACTTTCTTAGGTCTGATGGTTTCCCATCATAAGAAGAAACATCTTTAACAAATTAGGAACATTGTGGTTATTGAGCACAGGAATTCCCTGTTCTATTTGAATGAATTAAAGAAAGCATTTTCTTAGAAGGGAAATGGGAAATCTTTTCATTTTAAATGTTTAGCTTTTCCATTTCTTAGCCACATTTTATTTGGTCTTTGGACCACTGGCTATGCTAAAACCAAGAATCATTTCTAGAATCTGACCCCATGAGTTTGGAGTTTGTGAATATATTTTAAAGGATGTTTTATTTATGCATAAATTCTGATCTAGCATATGATAATCTTTTGGCATTCTCAGGCAAATAACATCACTCTTTATGAATATTCTTTTGGTTGGATGACATTACATATCATGTTCATTGAAATTAGTATTACAATAAATCAAAAGGAGTGAAAAAATAATTCCAGAAGTGAAAATGAAGTTAAAATGACATTTGTTGCATGTGGAGTGATCACCAAACAGTTTCCATAAAAGGATAATGCAAAATATACAAATATGGAAAAGGCAAGTGTTCTTTGATTTTCATACTCAAAAGGGCTCATGTTAGATCTTCTGTAACTTCAAATAGGCAAAGATCACAACTATTGAAAGAGAAATACTTGATTGGGAATTAGTGGTAGAGTAACTGAACAAGGTCTAATTAACCAATGCTTTCATAAACACTAAGAACTGATCAGAGATAACTTGAAGAACTGAAGACCCTTGGGGTCCTTGAGGCCCCCTAGATCCTTGGCCCCTACTTGTCAGGCTCCTAAGAAGGATGTTCACTATCTTCCCTCTGGTCCTTTCCTATCATTATACCCCTCAACACATAAGAGCTACACAAATGCTAACCCCCTCCAATACTACGCTCACTGGGAATTGAAGTTTGGGTTTTCTAGACGTGCCAATGGCATCTAAACTTTTACCTGGATCCCTGTCTTTATCAGAGGATAGTCTTCTCTCACAATGCTGGTGCCCTTGTTTCTTCCTCAGCACTCCCTCTTGTTTCACTGATCCATCCTAAAGTCCATAAGTCACAGAATTCAGTCCAGACTCCCTTTCCCAGGAGCATAGATCACAGTGATGCTCCCAAAGCTCCAGTTTAGCCCCTAGGAAACTACTCTAGGCTCCATCGCCCCTGCCCAGAGACCTGTGATGACAGATTCAAGCCCTTACTCACAATTCATCATCTGCATGAACTAAGAACTCTCACTGGGGCTTCCCTGGTAAAGAATCTGCCTGCAATGCAGGAGACCTGGGTTCAGTCCCTGGGTCAGAAAGATCCCTTGGAGAAGGGAATGGCAACCCACTCCAGAATTCCTGCCTAGAGAATCCCAAGGACAGACGAGCCTGGTAGGCTACAATCCATGGGGTCGCAAAGAGTTGGACATGACTGAGGAACAAACATTTCAACTTAACTTTAAGAACTCTAACTAGAAAGTAATTAAAAGTTCTATATTCCCCAGGATCATGTGATGATTCTGATTTCCTCTCTCACCACTAGATTTCTATCATCCCAACATTCACTCTTACACCCACACCCTGGAAACCCCCCAAGCCAGTAATTCTGGGAAAGATGATAGAAGCAGTATATAGCTCAGATGAGGAAAAAATATAAATTTAGAGATAAACAATGGGCCATGAACACCAATTGAGTCAAGAATGTGAATTTGAAATAGAAGAAGGATGTATGTGTGCTTCTTACTCAGATGTGTCTGACTGTTTGTGACCCCATGGACAATAGCCCACCAGGCTCCTCTGTCCATGGAAGTCTCCAGGCAAGAATACTGGCATCGGTAACCATTCCCTTCTCCAGGGGGTCTTCCTGACCCAGGAATTGAACTCAGATCTCTTGCACTGCAGGAAAATTCTTTACGATCATAAAGATTAAATGAATAAACACAAAGATAGATAAATTTGGTTTTAAATGACTATAAGTTTTAAATGACTCCTCTCCGGATTAAGACAAAATATGAACAGTTAAGTGAAAAGAGATTTGGATAGCAGACAAGGGAAGTGTAGGAGACAGATAGGATATAATTATGATATGATTTTAAAATTGCAGTAAATGTAGGGTCAACCTAGGAAACTTTCCCACAATGTCCCCAAGTTATGGGAGGTGCAAGAAAGATACAGTAGCAAAATATCGATGGTCAAGAATGATTATACTTTGCTCTCAAACCCAGAAAACAGCAGAGACTAAATAATTGAAGAGTGACTCAGAAATTAAAGCTATGGCTCCCAATAGCTGACCCTGGACAAGTGCTAGGCAGGCTTCAAGGGTTTAGAAATATCTGGAATCCATCTGCAGAGATTCCCATTCAGGAGGTCTGGGGTGGGAACCAGGAATGTGAATTTTTTAAAAGTCTCCTCATTGATTCAAATGTGCAGCTAGAGTTACAACCCACTGGGCTAGAAGCCACGAATTCTGAGCTCAGTGAGTAAATGTCTCCTGCTAGATTGTCGACTCTGTCTCCAGCAGTCCACAAAATAAAACAATAAGGAGCAAAAGGCATGATGTTTAGGTGTGTGAATGTGAGGTTACTTAGAGTTGGAGCACAATGGACTGTCTGAAGAGGATGCTTTTAAAGAAGAAATAGGCACCAACACGCAAGCCTAGATTAGCTGAAGAAAAGTGTGAAAGATTAGCAGGAAAAAGTGTGAAATTTACATCAGAAGGGGGGGAAAAAAAGACCCTCAGAAACAGCTGCTAAGACAATTTGAAAAACAGTAGTGAAGGGACTTCCCTGGTGGTCTAGAGGCTAAGACTCCGTGCTCCCAATGCAGAGGGCCTGGATTTGATCCCTGGTCAGGGAACTAGAACCCACATACCACAACTAAGAGTTTGCATGCCACAACTAAGACCCAGTGCAGCCAGTAAGTAAATAAATAGCAATAAATAATAAATTAGGCCAAATAAAGGCAGTGGCTAAGGACTGACTAGCAATAGAGCTAATGCTATTGTAGCATGCATGACTCTCTTTATGCAGTTAGTTCCTGAGCCCACGAGGGGTCTAAGGCTCAAAGAACTTCCTCTAGAATGGGAAAACTAGTAAGGGACTGTTAAGAACCACACGCTTGTGACCTCCTAAAGTTCACTTGTTAAAGTCTTAAAAAGTCATATGTTGAAATCGCCTTGGGATGTGAAAATATTCAGAGATGGGGCCTTTGTGTATATTAGATGCTAAGTTGCGTCCGACTCTTTGCGATCCCATGGACTGTAGCCAACCAGGCTCCTTTGTCCATGGGATTCTCCAAACAAGAATACTGGAGTGGGTTGCCATTCTCTTCTCCAGGGGATCTTCCTGACTCAGGAATCAAACCCTGGGTCTCCTGCATTGCAGATGGATTCTTTACCATCTGAGGCACTTTGGGAAGTGATTAATGCAAGAAAGTAGAGCTCTTATGATGAGATTAATACCCTCAGAAGATGAAACCTGAGAGAATGAGGTGGCCTCTCCACCTCACCACTTCCTTCCCTTTCACTTGCTTCTTCACTGACCTTGCAGTTCTTATTGTCAAAACACATTCACTCTTTATGCTGGAAGACAGAGTAATCTATTAAAAGAGTGTGTATCTTGAAGCTAGCCTTCCCCAGGTTCAAAACCTGGTTCGGTCCCTGTCTTGGTCAGATTGCACTGTTCTCACAAGTTATCATAGGCTGGGTGGATGCAGTTCAGTTCAGTTCATCTCTCAGTCATGTCTGACTCTTTGCGACTCCTGGAGAAGGAAATGGCAACCCACTCCAGTATTGTTGCCTGAGAAATCCTGTGGACAGAGGAGCCTAGGGGGCTACAGTCCAGGCAGTTGCAAGTCGGACATGACCTGGTGACTAACAACAACAACATGAGTTCAGTAAGTAGCAGTTTTAATTTTTTTCCAAAGTTTGTAGCATAGACCTCAGTCCAGAATATGTTCAGTTCAGTTCAATTCAGTCACTCAGTCGTGTCTGACTCTTTGCGACCCCATGAACCACAGCACACCAGGCCTCCCTGTTCATTACCAACTCCCGGAATTTACCCAAACTCATGACCATTGAGTCAGTGATGCCACCTAACCATCTCATCCTATATCGTCCCCTTTTTCTCCTGCCCTCAATCTTTCCCAGCATCAGGGTCTTTTTCAATGAGTCAGCTCTTCGCAGGAGGTGGCCAAAATATTGGAGTTTCAGTTTCAACATCAGTCCTTCCAATGAACATCCAGGACTGATCTCCATTAGGATGGAGTGGTTGGACCTCCTTGCCGTCCAAGGGATTCCCAAGAGTCTTCTCCAACACCACAGTTCAAAAGCATCAATTCTTCAGCATTCAGCTTTCTTTATGGTTCAACTCTCACATCTGTACATGACCACTGGAAAAACCATAGCCTTGACTAGATGGTCCTTTGTTCTGGAGGCTGGAAAGGCTGAGATCAGGGTGACAACAGGGTCCACTTCTGGGGAGGGCTCTTCTACTGGGTGGTAGGTGGCCCTCTTCCTGCTGAGCCTTCATAGCTAGAGCATAGAGAGAACATTCTCTCACGTCTCTTCTTATAAGGATATTAATCTCATCACAAGAACTCCACTTTGACAAATTAGCTACTCCCAAAAGCCTCATCTCTGAATACTATTACATCCCAAGGCAATTTCAACCCATGAATTTTTAGGATTTTGACTGATGAATTTTGAGGGGACCTAAGCATGTAGCTCTTAACAGTCCCTTACTGGTTAACCCTGCTCTGGAGGAAGTTCCTTGAGTCTTATGTTCCTCATCTATTTAGAGGTTTAAAATTTATTGTGATGGACATTTCAGAAGTTGTCGCTGTTTCCTATGTATTAACCTTCTGCACTTCTTTCTTGAAACATTGTCTTTTTTGATTTCTTCAACACTGTATTATTTTCTGTTCATTCCTTCTCCATAGTATTCTATCTCAATGCATCCTTTTTACCTTTCATTGAATTGTGTGTTTTCCCCAAGACTGCCAAAAATATGACTTCCACTCAAACACTCCCATTGGGTCCTCTCTTCCAGGAAGATGCAGGTACCTCTTCTGTGAATCCCCTGTTAGACCCCTTGTCTGGATCCCACAGAACTGTCTGCACACCAGTGGCTGTGTGGTGTTATCCCCCTCTCTTGCAGATGGTGAGCTTCCTAAGGGAAGGGACTAGCAACATGGAATCACAGTTGGTGCTCAGTAAACACACTTTGGAAGGAGAAATGGAAGATTTTTTAAAAAATGAATAAATGAATAAGGGTTTCCTAAGTGTAAGTACTGCACATTGCCTAGGCAATTCCGGTTATCCATCCCCTTGCCAGTGATCAATTTGGGGATGCACAAATCTAAGCTAGTTTGCACCAGTGAGACAGATGAGGCTTACTTGAACCTTCTGAGCAATAGGTTCAAGTTCCTCTCTGTCCTGCTGGCCATGAACAGGGAAGTATTGGTCACAGTTGTTGCTGGTGGCCAATTCATGGGAAAGCTGGACTCAGTGCTGTGGATACCAGGCTAGGGCTATGGGAGGAACCTGAGTCTCACAGGATAATGTTGAGTGACTAAATCAACCAGCCCTGAAGCCCAACCTTGCCCTGTGGGCTTTATGTTACATGTGATTTACATTTTAGTTATTGTAATGATTTACCATATCTCAAATATAACAGAAACAAAGCATTTAATGTAACATTACTTCCCAAGGTCCGAAGGATTGCACACTATTTCTTCCCTACTGGACACATTATCATTTAGTTATTTCTAAGACATCCTATGGGGAAAATATTAATTTGCTTTCATGTTTAATCCTTTGAACACAAACACCTTCTACCTCTTTTTTAATGCTATACTTATGGACATCATCTTGAGAAATACTGGAATAAATGTTCATTTCTTCCTTAAATACCTTTTATGCTTCTTTCTACCTGTTTAAATTCTGATCATTTTCAACCTCTTACTAAAACCCAAATTTTGGGAAATGGTTCACCCAAGCTGTGAGTGGCACCTCTGTCTTCAGAACAACTATTCCGGTTATAACATGTGCCACTCATTCAGTTGCTATAGCCCTTATTTCATCATTGTTGTTTAGTCGCTAAGTCATGTCCGACTCTTTTGTGACCCCATGAACTGTAGCTCACCAGGTTTCTCTGTTCATGAGATTTCCCAGGCAAGAATACTGGAGTGGGTTGCTGTTTCCTTTTCCAGGGGATCTTCTCAACCCAGGGATTGAACCCATGTCTCTTGCACACATGTCCTACATTGCAAGCAGATTCTTTACTGCTGAGCCACCAGGGAAGACCACAATGGACCACGCTTTGGCTCCAGTGATAGTGCAATCGTGTGGAAGTGTCATCTGGGTCTTTATCTTTCTGTTTTTTCATCAGGGTCTTTTTCTGCTTTGAACACTTCTTAAGCCCAAAACACTGGCTTGAGAGTTTGATCTGGTCTGCTGCTTTCATTTCCTTTCCTATCCAGGTGAAGACCATGTAACAGGGGTGTTCTATAACCTACATGCCTGGTACATCACATGAACTTCGTATTTATTGACTTGGCAGGCACTCCTCTTCTCCTTGGAGCCCATGGTAGGAAAGCAGGCTTAGTACACATGATTCTGTCCTAGTTGGTAGGAGTGTTGAAGGCAGGAGGCAGGATCGAACTTGTATCTCCTGCATTGGCAGGTGGATTCTTTACCACTGAGCCTCCAGGAAGTCCCAGGAAAATGATACAGTTATAAAATCTTATCTATTGTCAAGGCATAGTTCAAACCCCACTTTTCTCTCAAGTTAACTACTGTAACTTTATCCACTGGTGATTTTACCCTCATAGCCCAGTTGCGTGAACCTCTAAGCTCCTGTTTGCCTACAGTATAATACCTTGTAGGGTATCTACATGCTTCGTCTCCTCCACTAGAGTATAAGTTCCTGAAGGCAGTTATATGCCCCTCTTTAATGTTACATGATGATTAAAGCTTGGGCTCTGGGATCAGATCACATGGATTTATATCCCAGACAAATCCTTTAATTGATTTTGTGTCCTTAAGCAAGTCAGCCAATCTAAGTCTCAATTTCTTCATCCATGAGTTGAAAACAGTAATAGCAATAATAGCAACAACAATAATACTACCTACTTTGTAAGAAATAAGTAAGAAATACATATAAAACATCACAATGATGAATAGCAACTCAATAAACCTTAGCTATGATTAGTATCCTTTGTAAATTCAGTGCTACATAGCATAGTGCACTCAGAGTGGCACTAAAGTAGACATTTTTTTGACTAAATTGAATACATAAATGAATGAACGAGTCTCGCCAGGCACCTCAGAAACGGAATGTGACATAGAATAAGCCTCAGGTTCTCAAGGGCCAAGGATGGAATCAGGGATGGCCAGAGGAGGTCACTGCTCTTAAATTCCCAGCCTTAGACTGGCTTTCTACCATGTAATGATTCTGCAGGTTTTATTTGGTTTCCTCTCTTTTAGGTTTTACTATGTCCCAAATTCATCTTGGGCCTTTGGGGGACTGTTTTGAGGAAGACCACCCCAGAGTTTTACAACACAAGGCTTTGTTTTGAGAAATCTTATGTAGTTTTCCACTTCCAGCATTTGAGAAGAGCCTTGCATCAGTGTGGATCTTCCTGCATCTTGCCCTTCCTGCAGATTGCCAGGGGAACATTGTAGGCCCAAAGTAGACATTTTGAGTTTCTTTGTCAAAGCCATGACTCAGATTTTTTCCAAAGGTGATTTCTCATTATAAGTGATTATAATAAAAGACATCCTTTTTCCCCATAAAATGCTTTCATGTGCTTTTCACTTATAAGTTTGCCACTATTTCCTATGGCAGAGCCTAAGCTTCTTCTGGGTTTTGTCTGATTGAGTAACTTTTGACACCTCCTGATTTTTCTTCAGCCTGCTCCCAAGTTCAGAACTGAGGTGTCTCTGGGAAAAGAAGTGAGGAAGGGGACTTAGAACAAGCTCAAAAGTTTCTTACAATTCATTCAATAGCCTAAAAGGTCCTCAGCATCTGCAACGTGTTTTTATAAAATATTTGAGAGCTTCGAAGGAGAGGAAAACCAGGTGTACTTTACCCTTCCTTCCTATTTTTCCTTTAAAATAGTAACAAGCAACAGATGAGGGAATTTGCACAACACCAGGCACATAAAGTACTCACTTCTTTCACTAATGTCATATAAGGACATGAGACAAAGGGAATAAGAGGGAGGGCCATGATCCACCCTTTTAGCAATAGTGCAGAACAGGGTTGACAAGCTCCAGAGAGCTTCATGGAGAGGCTCCTTGGGCTGAAGATAGGTTTTCAAAGAAAACTGGAATTTAAAAGAGAAAAGGTGGATGAGCAACTTGGAGACTTCCAGGTGGCCTTTTGGAAGCTGGAGGAACTAACTAGTAAGGGTGCGATGGGAAATCATGAAGCCCCCAAAGGAAAAAGCTCAGCAGCTTGAGACTGTGCCTGCACCTCTGTGGAAGTATGCATCCTTCATCTCTTTACCTGAGGAATTCTTGAAATGCATTTTAAAGGAAAACCAACCAATCTTTTAATTCTCTTGTCTGAAAACAACCAATGCCTACACTATGATTTTCCTCTTAATTGCTGCACAAAGGCAGGGCTGTGTGGTTCCATTATGTCTGTCACGGCCCTCTGTTTGGCATTGTGGTAATTTGCTGGGATCTTTGTCTTCATGTGAGGGATGCCACATACCACCCTGGTTCCCACCAGAGTCAGCGGTCTGTTTCCCCTTTGTCTTCCTTCTGAACTACCACTGCATGCCTTTCACCTCCCCAAATGTGCTGTCTTGCATTATTCAACTGAAAAGATGCTTTACCAGCACCAGGGTCCTCAGATGTGGTTCGCTCAAATAGCATCCTACCAGCAACTAAACAGTAACTGGTGTCCATCAGCCTCTGATGGGCGAGGAAGCTGAGAGACAAGACTGCTTCAGGCTTAAACAAACAACAATAAGAACATGTGCAGATTCCAAAAGAACACACACCAAATCTAATAAAGACTTGGTGCCACAGAAGGCTGTGCTAGTGGATATTGCCAGAGTTCTTGTCCTCCTGGATTTTCTTGTATCTGTTTGTCCCTGGAAGCCATGCGCCTAAATCTCCACTCTGCATCACCATGAGCTGATTCACCTTTAAGTGAGCTGCCTCAGCAGCTAAGAGATGGGTGTGGGCATGCTCAGTTGTGAAGTTGTGTCTGACTCGTTGCGACCTCATGGACTGGAGCCCACCAGCCTCCTCTGTCCATGAGATTTCCCAGGCAAGAATACTGCAGTGGATTGCCATTTCCTTCTCCAGGGGGTCTCCCTGACCCAGGGATCATATCTGCATCTCTTGCACTGGCAGGTAGATTCTTCACCACTGAGCTACCAAGGAAGCCTCCCTAAGGGGCTTGTTAGAGCACTTGCTCCTATGGAGCCAAAGTGTGAGCTCCAGCCCCCAGAATCGCTAGGTTCAGTACCCACAGTCACCCCACCAAGGCCTGGGCTTGGCCGCAGGGGCACTGAGTTAAGGTGTTGGTGAAGTTTCCATGCGGCAGCGCCAAGAGAAGAGCCTTACATCGCTTCACTGGTAGTAGCCAGAGAACTTAGTTTAACTTCATTAAGACTAAGTACTACATGTACACAGTTGTACTTAGTAGCTCAAAGTGTACAGTAGTAGTCCCTACAGAATCTGGAAAAAAGTGCGTATCTGAGGGCATCTGGACGGCTTCACAGGGAAGGAGATACTTCCCCTGGGTCTGGACAGAAGCAAAATAGTGCTGTTGGCCTGTGGAGACAGAGACCAAGCATGAGCCGTGAAGCCCTGCCGTGCGTGCAGGTTTTCTAGAAGGGCTCACTTTTTTTTTTTTTTAATAAAAGTGGAGATGATGACAAATTTCAGACATTGCAGTGAAGAAAATTATTTCCAAGAGGACCCAGGGAGGGGAGTAAAAGTTTAACTTTTGGGGAGCAAGAGGGGCAGGTTGACCCTGAGAGTCTGGCACAGAGCTCTTTCTGATTTCACATTTTCTTACTCTTTCTTTGGCTTCTGAACTCTCAGATTCTCTCAAATCCTAATTTTTAAAAAATTCACAGTTGTCTTAGCAGGGTGGGGAGAGGGGAGGGGAGGCCCTCGGGTTCCAGGGAGCTGTCGGGCCTGTGCTGGTTGCTCGGAGCCAGCTTCTCCATGTTGGGGAGGCGGGTGGGACCAGCCTCCTCTCTCCTGCCCCTCCCTCAGCCGCATCCAGGGCTGCCCACGCCTGCCGCTGGGCTCTGATCTTCCACGCTGAGCAAGCCCAGCACACAGGCCTGTTCTCCTGAATGCGCCCCGAGTCTCTAGAGGGAAGGGAAGGAGGCAGAGGGAGGCACACTCTCCTGGGAACTGTGCAGGTCCGGCCACTGCCTGTGTCTCCTAGTGACTGAAGCCTCATGTGTACGACTCTTTGCCACCCCATGGACTGTACCCCACCAGGCTCCTCTGTCCATGGGATCCTCCAGGCAAGAATACTGGAGTGGGATGCCATGCCCTTCTCCAGGGGATCTTCCCAACCCAGGGATTGAACTCGGGTCTCCAGCATTGCAGACAGATTCTTTATGATCTGAGCCGCCAGGGAAGCCCCATCCATGGGTGTATTGAGATTAAGGGTCCTATGGTGGGAAAGGGACTGGGGGATGGATTTCATGACTTTTTCACAGCAAGGGAATGAGGGGGGTGAAGAGTGAAGGCTCCCTATGGGCATCCGCAAATATCAGCATTTCATCTGGCTTGTGTGTGGAAATCTGGTTTCCTGCCCTTGACCCTGAATGACTTGATCCTGTCAGAAGGCAGCTGCTTTGGTGGCCGGGTGCTGCTCCGCAGCCCCCTACCCCTGGGGTGGGGGTGAAGGGAGGTGGGGCCTGGAGGTGGCCGCCTGGACTCCAGTTTCAGCTGCTCTGGGTGAGGGGTGGCCCTGAGAGGTCCTGTGAAAACCGTCTGGGCCATCTCTGCTGGCCGCCCTCCAACAAGAACCGTTCACAGGCCTGTTCTCAGGCGGCCTCGTTCCAGAGGCTCTAACTGGGAACATGAAATGCATTGCTTTTTTTCTTTTTTTTCCACTGACCTCAAAGAGATCCTTTTATGGACAGACCAAGCCTGTCTCCTTTTTGAAAATTCCCCTTGAGAAGCTGACCTCCCTTGGCCTTGGCGAGGCAACAGGTGATGACCCCTAGGAGAGTGGGTGGTGTTCAAAGCCTCTCTGTCCCTGGGGTGTCCGTGGAACCGAAGACAAATCGAGCTTTCAGCCTGAAAGGACACAGGCGACGCCCCCGCCGTGTGCCCTGGAGTTTAGTGGTGTGTCAGGGCAGTGGCGCTCTTGGCCTCACAGAGAAGCTGTGGCTGCTCCTAGCTCTCGGGGAACTCGCTGAGTTCTGTGCGATCATGTTGGCAAACAAGGGAGTGGAATGTGTAACTATCCTTTGGGCAAAGTTCCTTGGGTTTTTTCCCAAATATGCTCGGTTGCCTTTGGCTTAAAAACGTAACCTCAGCGCAGTCTCCTCTGTAGACAGTTGTGGAGAAGAGATTCTGAGTCAGGGTAAGACTGCCAGCGTCACTGACTGGGTGGGAAATGATACACTAGGTGAGAGGTTTTTCTTGAAGACTATAGTGTCTGGGATTTTTCAGATCTCCAAGAAAGCTTTCATTGGATGTTGTTAATGTATCAAGGCATAATTAAGAACTACAACAGGAAACAAAATGAAATTCAAAATCAGTTCTGGCTGCCACTCAAATATCAGCAACTTGATGTGCAGATCTTGTTCTAAGAAAGGACTGACAGACCTGGATCTATATAACAGAAAGTCAAAATTTTTGGTTATTTTTGGTGCAAATGCATTTGAGTCAGTTTTAATGGCCTTCTTTAGCCATGTATTTAGACCCCTATGTTTACTTTATGTTTGGAGTGATAAAGAGGAAGGAAGCTACAAAAATGCTGAGTTCTTATATAGAAAACAAATTTGTGGTTACCAAAGGGAAGAAGGGAGGGGAAGGGACAAAATAGGTATGGGATTAACAGATATTGTGTATAAAATAGATTAGCAATGTGGATGGACTGCATAGCGTAGTGAATTACAGCATTACCTTGTAATAACCTGTAATGTAAGTTTTCCTTCGTGTCACATGGAGGTACCTCTCCATGTGTCAAAGACACACATGCTCTATGGACATCAGGTTCTCTTCATTATTTTCTGAGCATTTCTAATGTCCAGGACTAGCTCAGGTGCTGAGTAGAGGGTGATGAACCACATAAACCTGGTCCCTGCCCTCAGGAGGTGAGAACCTAGTAGAGAGCTGTTGCTGCTGCTGCTGCTAAGTTGCTTCAGTCGTGTCTGACTCTGTGCGACCCCACAGACCACAGCCCACCAGGCTCCCTCGTCCCTGGGATTCTCCAGGCAAGAACACTGGAGTGGGTCGCCATTTCCTCCTCCAATGCATGAAAGTGAAAAGTGAAAGTGAAGTCGCTCAGTCGTGTCCGACTCTTCGCGACCCCATGGACTGCAGCCTACCAGGCTCCTCCATCCATGGGATTTTCCAGGAAAGAGTACTGGAGTGGGTTGCCATTGCCTTCTCCAGTAGAGAGCAGGTGTTTGTTATTATAAATGGGATGAGTGTTAAATCACACTGGGATTCTCTTTCCTCCTGCTTTCTTGGAAACTGCCATTGAACAATCCCTACAGTCTTCATTATCTTTAAGCTCTTCTTTTGATAACATTCCCTAGTGGCTCAGCTGGTAAAGAATCCACCTGCAATGTGGGAGACCTGCGTTTGATCCCTGGGTTGGGAAGAACCCCTGGAGAAGGAAACAGCTACCCACTCCAGTAGTCTGGCCTGGAGAACTCCATGGACTGGAGTCCCTGGGGTGCAAAGACTCAGACACGACTGAGCAACTTCTACTTCATTTCACTTCACCACAATCAGCATTTATGTTTATCTTAAAGGTAAGATAAAAATTCCTTTATGTATATTTCCCTCTAAATATAGTCCTAAACTGTCTTCCATTCCCCAGCAAAACTTAAGAGAGTTGCTTATAATCGCTGTATTCTTTTTCATAACTCTTTTTGCATCTTGACTTCTGAAACATTTCCCTCTTCTATCACCAGATCCCAGGAACTCCTTCCACAAAACACCACACCTCTGTGAAGAAAGTGCCTATTTTTCAGTTCTGGTTTGACCTCTCAGCATTACTGAAAGTTCTTTATCATTCTCTGTTTCTCCAGACCCTCTTTGTTCAGCTTCAGGGACTCCACAGATCTTAATTATTCTCATCTCTTTGCCACTCTATTTCCATTTTCTTTGGAGGTTCATTTCAGTTGCTAGACCTGTAAGATTCAGTTCTTCCACCTAAGCAATTTTATCTACTCCTCAGCCTTAAATTAACATCTTCAGAGGACAGTTCCACATTTATACCTCCAGCTCAGATCTCTCCTCTGAATTTCAGACTAGGATTCCTAATAGGGCTTGGGTGATTTCCTCTGGGAATGTTTCACAGAATTCTTAACCAGTTCAGGTTCAGAACCAGCTCAGGATCTCTTACACTGCACTCCCAGTTCACCTTGTATTTTTCGATCCATTTTATTATGATTTTATTATATCTTCTTCCTTGAAATGTACTCTGTGAGGTCAGAAACCCCATTACTATGCCTATTTTATTCATCACTTTACCCACAGTATCTAGCAAAGTACTTGTTTTTCTAATTATTATTTACTGAAAGTCTGAATTGATAAATTTAGTGATTCTCATTTAAGATATTGTAGGAGTAATTTGTTTTAAAGGACATCAAACTTAGTGTGCTTTTCATCTTTTACAATATGATACTGTTTTAATAACTGATACTTTTGTGAATTATAAAAAGCAAATTACTAGAAAAATGAAGCCAGCAATAACAAAAAAGATATACAGCATGCAAGCTCCAACTTTTCATTATTAAATTCAACAGATTTGTTTTTAATCTGTGGGATAACCATAAAGGTTTCTAATGTTGACTCTAAATTTCTTCAATTTTCCTGTTGCTGAATGGCGACAGCTCACAAACCAATACTAGAAAGCTGTCCACACTCTGAGTAGTGCTGGGGTGGATGACAGAGATGGTCATACCTCTTAGTGTTTTTGCATCTTTCCCTGATCACTTGAGGCTTCTCAGGTGGTGTGGTGGTAAACAATCTTCCTGCAATGCAGGAGACGCGGGAGATGTAGGTCTGATCCCTGGCTCAGGAAGAGCCTCTAGAAAAGGAAACGGCAACCCACTCCAGTATTCTTGCCTAGAGAATTCCACGGACAGAGGAGCCTGATGGGCCACAGTCCTTGGGGTCACTAAGAGTCAGACATGAGTGAGCACACACACACACGCATCATTTTATTTGCCAAAAACCATTAGAGAAAAGTCCTTTTTGTTTTTGCAGAGCACGTAAGGAGCTGCTTCTCTACTGGTCAGTGAACTGAGATTCCCTCATAGTTCAAGTTTTTGTAGCGGTACAGAAGTCTCGGACGGACGGTGCTCTGAGGCAGCACGGGGAGCAGCAGTGCGCATGTGTACTATGGAGATTATCCAAGCCCTTTGTTGCATCGTGATCACCTAATCCTTGACAGAGTGACTACTGAAGCAGTGTCTACAACTGTGCAGCAATATTCTTGGCACTGAGCACTTGCTTTAAAGTCAAAGACGTCCTGAAAATACCTGTAACCTTTTGTTGTTTATGAATACTACCTTCAGAATCCCTCAAAATGGCATAATTTTTATAGCCATTAGAAGAGAATTCTTGCATTGTTTCTACTAAACATGTGAGAACTGCAACTTCTCATGGAATTGCCCATTATTTTTTTCTAGGACCAAATATCCATGGACACTAAAAATTCAGAGTGATGATAGCTACAGTTTTCCCACATATTTTTTAAAGGTATAACTATGGGGAAGTTTCAACCTCTTTCCCTTGTCAACTTCAGAATATTTCTCTGTTTAACATTTGAAGAACTAAAAAAAGCCTAGGCTCGCACTGACACCTCAGTTTATCTGTCAGAAACTGCTGGACAGAAGCCCTGTTTCTAACGTCTTATCAAGGTTGCTGTATTTAAGAAATAAAAACACAGGTCACTCAGTTAAATTTGAATTTCAGATAAACAACAAAAAATATTTTTAGTATGGATAAGCACATGTCCATTGCATAGGATGCTAAAAATTTATTCTCTGTTTATCTGCAATTCAAATTTAACTGAATGTCCTGTATTTAATCTGGCAACACTATCTTGTATAAATTAATTTATTTAGATGGACACTTTTTCCTATGTTACCACTGTGGGGGGGGGTTGTTATTGTTTGTTTCATTTTTTTGTTTGTTTGTTTTTGAATTCTTTTCTTCACTATTCAAACACACTTTTTAAAAGGATCTCTGCCAATCCCCAGCTCATTATCAGTGACATCATTAGCATCACCATAGCTCTAAATTATGTTAAAACAGGATTAGAACTACTGACAAATTGTATAGACAAGAGGTTCCCAAGGAAGTTGGGATCAAATTATGATCAAGAAAGGAAAGGAAGGAAATGCCAAGCTTAGCCTGTAGATAATGCCCAGCATAGTGAAAGCTCTGAAAGGGAATCAGACATGAAATACCCCTGGGAGGCTGATGGGCACTCAGCCTTGCATTTCACAGATGGAGAAACTTGAACACAAAGGGAGGCAGTGACTTCTTGAGGGAGCAGGAAGCAGCTGTATAAAGAAATGAGGAAAAGAAGAGAAAGAAAATCTGAAACCCAGTCTTACCTGGCAGGGTAAGGAGAAGGCAGAAATCACTGAAATGTGGATATTTTATTAAAACATTTTTCTTAAAGACAAGTGGGAACATTTTGTCTCTACAACCCACACTTTATATGCACAGATCATGAGACCAGCACATTCTAAAATCTGGAAGGTCCATTAGAAAACATTCATCCCAATTCCTTCAGTATATTGATGTAGGAATTGAGGGCAAGGATTTGAGTAACTTTAACCAAATTGTATAACCTGTAGGAATCCATCAGGACCTAAGCCTAAGGATGTGGACTTGTCAGTGTTTTTAATCTAGCTCTTTGCAACCCCATAGACTATAGCCCATCAGGCTCCTCTGTGCATGGAATTTTCCAAGCAAGAATACCGGAGTGGGGTGCCATTCCCTTCGCCAAGAGGATCTTTCCTACCTAGGGATTGAATCCAGGTCTCCCGAGTTACAGGCAGATTCTTTACCTCTGATACACCAGGGAAGCATTTGATCCAGCTACTTTTCAATTAATAATTGATCCATAAACTATAAAAAGAAAGCCAGGATGAGTTTTTTTCAATCAAAGAAAGTGACTCCAATAAATTGAGGTTTAAAAGGGTCTTAAAATATCCATCTTTTTTCAGTAAGTTTAGGAGTTACTGTCTAAGAATAAAGTCTGATCCTCTTGTTAAAGGTAAATCTTAAAAAGAGATATAATTATGATTTATGAAACTATAAAACAAACACACATCAAAGATTTTATTTAATTAATTAATAAGGTGGCTCAAACAATAAAGAATCTGCCTGCAACCTGGAGACCCAAGGTTTGATCCTTGGTTCGGGAAGATCCCCTGGAAGAGGGAACGGTTACCCACTCTAGTATTCTTGCTTGGAGAGTTCCATGGACAGAGGAGCCTGGCAGACTACAGCCCATGGAATTGCAAAGAGTCAGACACGATTGAGTGACGAACAATTTCACAATGAAGGAACCAGTAAGATGTCACAAATGGTTTAAAGTAGCAATTCCCAACGTTTTTGACACCAGGGACCAGTTTCATGGAAGACAATTTTTCCATAGATTAAGGGTAAGAGATAGTTTTGGGATGATTCCAGAGCATTGCATTTACTGTGCACTTTATTTCTGTTATTATTACATCAGCTCCACCTCAGATCATTAGGCATTAGATCCCAGAGGTTGGGAACCCCTGGTTTAAATGATACTTTGACATACAGAGATAATACATTAGCTGCCTGAGTGTTAAGGACTGAATTGTCCCTGCCCCTCACAACCCCTACCCAAATTCGTTTATTAAAGCCCTAACCCCTTCATGTGACTATTTGGAGGTAGAGCCTTCATGGATATGATTAGGGTTAAATGGGGACTTAAGAGTAAATCCCTGATCCAATAGAACTTGTATCCTTATAAAAGAGCAAGAGATACCTGTGATCACTCTCCCTGCATGTGAGGACATCATAAAGCGGCCGTCTACAAGCCAGGAAGGGAGCTGTCACCAGAACATGACCCTACTGGCATTCTGATCTCAGACTTCGTGTCTTAAGACCTGTGAGAAAATCGCTTCTGTTGTTTAAACTACCTTCTACACTGTTTTGTTATGGCAGCCTGAGCTAACTCTCTGAAAAATCCATTCACACTGCCTTAAGCAGGAATCATTTGCATGGTTATGAACAGAAACATGTGCACTTTTGTACAAGTTAACTTCTCTCTACAGAGTTGTAGGAACCTAGTCAAATAGAGACAAAGGCACACAATCCTACAAAATTAGATAATCCTCATAGGCTACATCATTCCACAGAAAAGCTATTCAGTAAACTCTTTAAACATCTTCTATGGTTTCCCCTCACAACTTTTATGAAGATACATCAGTGGGAAAGTGTTTTACCTTGCTACCTTGAGCTCTCCTTTACTTCACTGGAGGTTACTCCAGTCCTTACATGTCATACAGACTTCTGTGGACACAGAACTCTACCTGCCTCTCTTTCTTCCATTTTCAAGCTTTTATGCTCCTCACTCACCATACTTTTCTGTGATTGAAAATGTTAATTACATTTATCTGCAGTTAATTTGCATAAAATGAATATAAAACCTCTTGTCATTGGAAAATTAGAATGCTTCCAAAATCATAACCAGTTTACTTAGGAGAAAAAAGAGGAAGGCTCCGACATGTGCCATTCTTCTCAGAATTAAGAGGCAGCTCAATAGATAGATTTTGTTCTTCATATTTAAGTACCTAGAGGATAAAGTTTTATTCAAACTATTCAAATAATTTAGAATGATATTTTTTTGGTAATCATTTGGTTCGAGATGACTCAGTAAAATTTTTATAACCACTGGTAGAAATATAAATATTCTTTCTGTAATCCTTACTGTAATCCTAAGGTGTTCATCCTTAGAAAATCACAGATTAAATTTTTGAAAAAATTTAGAGATTGTAGAACATTTCTCACCAATTTTTCATTTCTTTTATATTATTCTTTATAAAAATTAATACTGCTTA
The DNA here is from genome assembly GCA_007570785.1 of Antilocapra americana. NCBI lineage: Eukaryota > Metazoa > Chordata > Mammalia > Artiodactyla > Antilocapridae > Antilocapra > Antilocapra americana. The sequence continues at coordinate 23,857,248 of ML662442.1, forward strand.
AATATTCCATCTCAGCACTTCAAGAGGAATTTCTTTCCATTGTTAATGCCAAAATAATCATACCTCCCTTAAGCCTAAAAATATTAAAAATATATTGAAATCTAGTACATTCAGATGAGATATCCAAGATTTCTGTCTAATTTTCTGCCCTAAGATCTTCCTATCCACTCAAATATCCAGAAGTGCATTCTGGTATCTATCTATAACATATAGTGTTCTGGGCAGGACTGTAATTTTTTTTTTTTTTAATATGAAATAAGCAAAAGTTTCCTTGTCTGATTTTTGTTCTAAAGACTAACCCAACTCAATGGGTTATAAGCATGATTTATAAACTACAAAGAATTCTGGGCCAAGTTTCAGGTGAAACTTCTTTTTTACCCCCATGGTTTCAAGTTAGGCAAAAATCAATGCATCAAGACCATTGAAAGTGAAAGTTACTGAGGTCAACTGACAGGAATTCAGATATAAGATTTTCCAACACTGCAGTCTAAGCAGTGAGCTGCATAGAAAAAAGGTCTTTTATTCAGATCATTCCAACTGGTAGTCATGATTCTCCATAGACAAAAACAGCTTTGCCTAGTTATTGTTTGTAAACTAAACTTTTAACAAATTCCATCAGGTAACTCATCCAAAGCTAAGAAAGTTTAAGGCAAAGGATCCCAAAATTAAATTATCAAAGCAAGCCTTTAGGGTGCTCAATTTAGGTGGTTTAAATACAAGCATTATTTACAGAGTTTATAGACTTCTGATTTGCTCTATGAGGGAATAAAAACAGCTCAAGTCTCTTATTTGGCTTATTGGGTTCCTACATCCTCTCAAGGGTAATAAAGGAATCTCAAATAACAATGTTTCCAAAAGTTCATCCAGGCCTTTAAAGTCTCTGAATTGAAATTACTCTTTTATTAACCAGATTCATAGTCCTAAGAAGATGTGTTTTCATGCTAATCTTCAGAAAAGAAAGGTAAACATATTTATCTCAGATCATAAAAAGCAGGGAGTAAAGGTTAGGAGACTTTGTCTCAGTCACAGATGAAGGCTCAGATTCCCAACCAAGGAAGAGAGACGTCTGGTACCTACTCCAAAAGTGAGCCAATCTGAGAAATAGGTGTCTGCCCCGGTCAAATAACTACCATACATGTATATAAGCTATGTGGAAGGAACCACAGAAGCATTAGTTTTTGATTTAATATATATGCTATATACGTGTGGGCTTCCCCAGTGGTTCATATGGCAAAGAATCTGCCTGCAGTGTAGAAGACCCAGGTTTGATCCCTGGGCCGGGAAGACCCCCTAGAGAAAGGAATGGAAACCCACTCCAGTATTCTTGCCTGGAGAATTCCATGGACCGAGGAGCCTGGCAGGCTTCATGGGATCACTATATATGTTACTTATACATGCTATATATATATATCATATGTTGCTATATATATAGTATGTGTGCTAAGTCGCTTTAGTCATGTCCGACTCTGTGGCTCCTCTGTCCATGGGATTTTCCAGGCAAGAATACTGGAGTGGGTGGCCATGCCCTCCTCCGGGGGATCTTCCCAGCCCAGAGATCAAAGCCATGTCTCCTGAATCTCCTGCATTGGCAGGCAGGCAGGTTCTTTACCATTATTGCCACCTCGAAGCCCCTATAAGTATATGCATATATATAGTATATACTATATAATATATATTAGTGTACATTCTATACATACATTACATTAGTGTATGTTCTATATATGTGTATGTTATTAATCACTGACTGGTTGCAGCCCCATGGACTATAGCCTGTCAGGCTCCTCTGTCCCTTCTCCAAAGGATCTTTTCAACCCAGGGATTGAATCTGGGTCTCCTGCATTGCAGGTAGATTCTTTACCACTGCACCACCCAGGAAGCCCCATATATAGGACCACAAACCCCACAATAAGCTTAGACAGCCAAGCGACAGGATGAAGACCAGTAAGACAGAAGTAGGGCTACCAATACGGAAAGTGAGAAAAGAAAGATCAAGTCAGAAAAAAGGAGGCGCCAGATTAGCTAGAGCCTTGGAACCAAGGTCAAGGGTTTAGATTCTTTTCTAATTAGAAAGGAGAATCACTGGAACAATTATAGCAAGCCACAGTCTCTCACTGTAAAGTGGCGAGGGTAGCTACTTCAAAGGAGTGAATCAGAGTGCTTGGTTCTTAGTAAGGGTTTGATAAATGGCACTATTGCTATTTCTTCCTGGATGGGAAAAAAGCACTGCCCACCTCATCATTCTTTGCTCATCAGCACCATACTCCCCCCAGAGGGCATCTTAGCCAACCCATGTCTCATTATGTCACGGTCAGCTATCAAGTCTGAGAAAGCTACGTCTGCAGTGCTGTGTGGGATGAGGTCTGACCGGGAGGATGGCTGTGCAGTAAAGGCGGCTTCCCTGAGGTCTGACAAGGCCCTTGTTCTCTCAGAGTGCAAGGGAACACAGGATCATTAGTATTTAATTGAAAAAAACGAAACAAAACAAAACACTTCAGGTTTAATAGTGAAAGTGTTAGTCCCTCTGTCATGTCCGACTCTTTGTGACCCCACAGACTATAGCCTCTGTCCATGGGATTTTTTCAAGCAAGAATACTGGAGCGGGTTCCCATTTCCTTCTCCAGGGAGTCTTCCCCATATTTACTCCAAAACTGAAAATGTGAGTTGAATAAGTAGGGTGACAGCTCAAATGCTCCTCCTGACTCCCCAGGAGATCTCCTTAACCCCACTCATGGATCAGCCAACAGCAGCAGGGTTTTCCTAAGCTTCCCACGTGAGCCAGATTAATGACATAGTTCATCTCTGTGAAAATATATGAATGCTTCTAATACTATCTAGTGTTATTTTAAATAAGAATGAAATATGACTTTCAGAAGAATCAACTGTGGTTCAAATACCCTTGGCCAACAAATATGTTTTGAGGGCTTATCATTAGCCAGGCATTAAATTTATTTACTACAGTGGTTTTAGAAATTTTTTTTTTAAGACAGAGACAACTTTCTTCAAACAAATCTCCTAAGTCAGTCTAACCTGTGAAACAGACCAGTATGAAGCACTTTTTGTGAAAGCAGAGATGGAGGGGGTGGGGGTTAGGGTTGAGATGGGACTCCCAGATCAGCCATTGCTTTCCTAGGGGATCCTTGAAGGGTTTGGAGGAAGGTGAGCACATTTGAAAACTAGTGTCCTGGGTGAAAAGATTCAATAATCTTCAGATACTGATAGAAAACAGATTTTAAAAAAAGAAAAACTACTTGGGGATGGTGGCCTAAATGTTAATTTCTCATTCTTTTCTCTATAGAAGATGTCTTTGAGGGGTTATGAATTATATTTTAAGCTCTTTATAGTTTTAACACTTAATGTGCCAGGTAAGTTAAAGTTCCTACAACCTACTGTTCACATAGCTGTCCTAAACCATCTATATCCAGGAAGCCCCATCCTTTTCCAGTCCTTCATCACTGCTGCATCCCACCAATAGCATCTAGGACATTAAGTCCTACCAGGTGCAAGACTTCTTCTCAAACGCACATGAGAGATAGTCAGCGGGCTCCTAATGTACCCTCAAAGAGGTTGGACAGATTTAAGTATGTGTGCCTGTGCTTAGTTGCTCAGTCATGTCCCACTCTTTGTGACCCACAGACTGCAGCCCGCCAGGCTCCTCTGTCCATGGGATTTCCCAGGCAAGAGTACTGGAGTGGGTTGCCATTTCCTCCTCCAGGGGATCTTCCCAACCCAGGAATCGAACCCAGGTTTCCTGCACTGTAGGTGGATTTTTCATCCACCAGAGAAGCCCAATTTAAAAGGTAAACTGAGATATAAACTGAGACATATTAAAAATTTTAAGAGTTTATCTGAGCAAAAATCAATTCAAATCAGGCAGCACCAAAGCGGAAGTGTTTAGAAGCGCTGACAGGTGTTAATCTTGAGGCATTTACAGGCTTAAGTTTTGTCTGCTTACATTGGCTGCTAAGGCATAAGAACCTCCTGTCTAATGGGCTCCTTGCTTAATTAAACAAGCAGAAACAGGTGTGTGCTGTGATTTTAAGTCTTTGCTCTCTCACTTACCAATAGTCAGACCTGAGGCAGGTATCAGAATTTCTCCAAGTTAGTTGTTTCCTGGGCTTCCCTGGTGGCTTAGCGGTATAGAATCTGCCTGCAACGCAGGAGACACGAATTCGATCCCTGGTTCGAGAAGATCCCCTGGAGGAGCAAATGGAAAACCACTCTGGTATTCTTGTTGGGAAAATCCCATGGACAGAGGAGCCTGGCAAGCTACAGTCCATAGGGTCATGTCCACAAAGAGTTGGACATGATTGAGCGCCACCAGGGATTACATAAAAGAAGGATAATAAATAATACCTTCTTACCCAAGTACGGTATGCAGTCAGTACTCAATAAATTCAAGTTTCCCCCCTTTCACTCTTTCCTTTTCCATTGTGTGGCACAGTTTCCCTTATGGGAGCCTGTAAGGGTAGGGGAGGGGTTGAGGCATGCTCTGTCATGTCGGACTCTTCGAAACCCTATGTACTGTAGCCCGCCAGGCTGCTCTGTCCATAAGAGTTTTCCAGGCAAGAATACTAGAGTGGGTTGCCATTTCTTTCTCCAGGGTATCTTCCCCACCCAGGGATTGAACCCGTGTCTCTTGCATCTCCCACATTGGCAGGCAGATGGGTGGGGGGGCCGTATAAACTACACCCTCTGTTTTCACCCCATGCAGCTGTTGTTGAGGGGGAAAAAAATACAAGTTTCTTTAAAGTATTTACCAAATTCAAGGTAGCCTTTTTTTAAAAAATTAATTTACTTAAGAAATAAAATGCATCTCCACTTGCTAAAAGACCACAAAAATAGGTTGATTTTAAGAGGTCCTTCAACTTCTAAAGAGTGGGAACAGCTTTCTGATGGAGCAAAAAGGAAGCCTTGGCTCTGGCATGAAATCCTTTAGTCTCTATAGCAGCCTCTCTGCATCTCTCATTACTGGTTATCAGTGGGAGAGGTAAGGACTGCAGCTTTGCTTTTCTTCACATTGCCTGTAGTGTTTCCTGGCTTCCTACCTCTCCTCCTTCCATCTAAGCCCCTCTAGGGCACTTCAGGAGCCTGGCAGCAGACAGAACACTGAGTCCCAGGCTCGGCAGTGGCTCTGGCCTGGTCCCACCCTGGTCCCGAACCGGAGATAGCCCCGAGGCTGCGTCTGATTGCTAATGAGTCTTCTGGAGGGCGCGCCTTCTCATCAGGACCGTTTGTTTTTACAGGTCGCTGGCATAGACTTGACACTTGTTTTCCTTGCCTTGGAGGCCTCCAAAGATTTTCCTCTCTCAGCCTTTTCTTTTGAAACTTCGTGGGAGCTAAATTTAAACTTGATTAACAACATTTAGTGCAAGGAGGGTCAGGATACTATTTTCATGTTTAATGCTGCTCTTTCCGAGGTTCTGTTTTAAGACCCAGTAGGCCCTCACTGATGAGAGTTCTTCTGATTTTGTTGCTATGATGTGAGGGACAAAAATAACATAAAGCCTTGGCTCCTTTGATTGCAATCACAGACAAAGGGGAATTGGTACCCTTTTGTGAGAATATAGTCTACTATTGACAAGTGTTTGATAAACCTCACAAATATTACAAGTAGTGACATGCTGACACTTCTGAAGAGCTTTTTCCACTTAATCGGTAGGGCCAGCTTGACATCATCTGCTCAGGTAAATTCCCAGACTCCCCAAAATAGGTCATATCCACTATTAGGGACTTGCTTCAATACCCAGGAAGCATTGTCCATGGCCTGATTAAAGCATTATTCATCACCTGCCTTCTTTAACAGCCTGTAAGCGCCATGGAACAGGCATGGCATCTCTGGTTCTTCACCAACATGAATGAATATATAAATGGACACTGACCAGACCACATATGACAGTATAACACTGGCCCTCAACCTCTGTAGCAACCAGTTCTGGAAGCCAAACTACAACTTATTGGTCCATAATGGTCAGGATGTTGTCAGAGTTTGGTTGATGACAGACAGCTTCTTCAGTTTTGTCCCCATATCTAAGTCAGGACCAACCAGAGAAAGTAAAATACACTCTCCAGAACTGTCACATAGCATGCTCCCTCCCATTCAGCCCCTCTCCAGCTTCCCTCAGGCCTAAAGCCTTCTTTTATTTCAATATATTGCTTTTCCACTCCCCTGCCTGCCTTGGAGTCAACAAAACATAAGTGATATCAACAACCTCAGATATGCAGATGATACCACTCTAATGGGCTTCCCAGTTGGCAGCAGTGGTAAAGAACCTGCTTGCCAGTGCCCGAGATGTAACAGACACGGTGGGTTGGAAAGATCCTTCTTCCAGGGAGCATGACCACCCACTCCAGTATTCTTGCCTGGAGAATCCTCATGGACAGAGGAGCCTGGCAGGCTACAGTCCATGGGGTCACAAAATGCAAAAGCAACTTAGCATTCAGGCACCACTCTAACGGCAGAAAGTGAAGAACTAAAGAGCCTCTCAATGAGAGTGAAAGAGGAGAGTGAAAAAACTGGCTTGAAACTCAACATTAACAAAACTAAGGTCATGACAATCTGGTCCAATCCTTCATGGTAAATAGAAGGGGGAAAATGGAAGCAGTGACAGGTTTTATCTTCTTGGGCTCCAAAATCACTGTGACAGGCATTTGCTCCTTGGAAGGAAAGCTATGACAAATTTTATATATATTGAACAACAATATATTGAAGAGCAGAAACATCACTTTGCCGACAAAGGTTCACATGATCAAAGCTATGGTTTTTCCAGTAGGCATGTACAGATGTGAGAGTTGGATCATAGAGAAGGCCGAATGCCAAAGATGCTTTTCAACTGTGGGCTGGAGAAGACTGTTGAGAGTTCCTTGGACTGCAAGAAGATCAAACCAGTGAGCCCTAAAGGAAATCAACCATGAATATTCATTGGAAGGTCTGTTGCTGAAGCTGAAGCTCCAATACTTTGGCCACCTGATGCAAAGAGTCAACTCATTGGAAAAGACCGAGATGCTGGGAAAAGCTGAAGGCAAAAGGAGAAGAGAGCAGTAGCATCACTGACTCAATGGATGTGCATTTGAGCAAACGCCAGGAGATAGTGGAGGACAGGGGAACTTGGTGTTCTACTGTCCATGAGGTCGCAAAGTTGGACTTGACTTAGTGACTCAACAGCAACAACAATAACAAAAATGTAAGTGATGGTTGCCAACTCCCTTGCTATAGCAATCTCTGAGCAAATGGCCTCCGTTCTCATTTTAATTGTTTTCATTTATTTCCAGAGTATAACCTTGTACTCAGGATAGTGAGTGTCTAGCAATAGTAGGCACTCAAAGTGATTGAATGGTTGAAAGATAACACATCAATCCCTTATTGAATTATAGTTCAGTTTTCCTGAACAGAAAATTCAGGAGCCAAGAAGACCTGGGTCTTCATTTTAGGTTTTCATCTACCTGGCTTGGCTGTACTCCCTAATACTTCACATGTACTTTCTGTGGGATACTCATCACTTTCTCTGTGCCTTGTCAGTCATCCTCCTCTCTTATGTCTAGGGGCTATTCTTTTTATTTAAAATTTTCATTGGAGTATAGTTGATCTACAATGTTGTATTAGTTTCTGCTGTATAGCAAAGTGAATCAGTCATACATATACATATATATACACACTTTTTTTAGATTATTTTCCCATATAGGCCATTATTGAGTATTGAGTAGAGTTCCCTGTGTTTTACAATTGGTCCTTATTAGTTAGCTATTTTATATATAGTAGTGTGTATATGACAATCTCAATCTCCCAATTTATCTCTCTCCCCACCTTACCCCCCCAAACCATGTTGTTTTCTATATCTATAACTCTATTTCTGTTTTATATATAAGTTCATTTGTACAGGGGCTATTTTTTTTATTCATTGTATTTCTTAGAAGAAAAGAAACCAATGGGAGAACAGTAGAACTGAAAGATGCAAAGAGGGCCTGACTGTGGTAATATCATGCTTCAATCCAGCCAAGTTTTAAGGTCATGCACTCTGGACTTTTCAAACGATGAGCTTACAAACTTGTATTTTTTTCTTCATCAAGTTTGAAGAAGAGAATTCTTAACTAGTAGAGTGCTGGTAATTATGGATAGGTAACTGGGTGGACTCAGGGAGTTGGTGATGGAGAGGGAGGCCTGGCGTGCTGAGATTCATGGGGTCGCAAAGAGTCGGACACAACTGAGCAACTGAACTGAACTGAAACAGAATCATCAGAATAATAACAGTTAGCTGGGTTTTTAATTGCTATCTCTCCTAAGCCTTATTTTAACTCTTCATGGTCTTCTTGTCTGGTTTTCCTATCTTCATAGTTTCAATAACCTCTATGACAATGTGATATCCATCTGTAGGAATTTCTTCAGACCCACATACCCAGTTGCCTACTGGACCCTCCCTGGGCACCTTCAGACTCAATATTGTTCACATCGCTGGTTTTCCTCTCCTTCAGATCTGTATGTCTTCTCATTTCCCCTACCTTATTTAAGGACTTCAGATACCCAAGTCCATCTTCTCTAATTAAATGATCACCTCATGTGTGGGTATAATGTTTTCCTCTTACTAGGCTCAGTCCTAGCAGCATGTCTATCATAGAATAGATACCTCCCTTTTTGTTTTTTTGCTAAATGAAATTATTAACAAAAAACAAATAAAGAAATGATAAAACTAATCTTATTTAGTGATATCAAGAGAAGATCTTAATTGAAAAAGAATTAAGTAGAGGACCTCTTAGAATTCCTTCCAGCAAACTAGTGTTCTTTTAAAAACTTCTTTGCTTTGTTTTTAAGGAGGTAAACCACTTTTACAGATAAAAAGTATTTTTATTTCTTTATATTTTATTTTGATCCATTTAAAAAAGTAAGATGTCTAATTGGTATTGATGCAATACATTTGGTCAATCACAGATCATAGACTTGTTTATGGACTAATTTCATAATTCAAAGTTTTGGAGTTGTCCTAAGTATCAATAATGCAACTTTGATGAAAAGTTGTTCTGGGGAAAAAAAATATCTTTTATAAATAAACTAGAAGGATAGGCAGGAAACTAGAGGAAGTAGACCAGGATGGGAATAGATGAAAAGACTATGGGAAGGCCTTAGTGGCAAACAACAAACAATTTCACATCAAAAAAAAAATGTATAAGACAATTCAATATGAAGGGAGTGTTGAGAGAAGAGAAAATAAATTATATCCTGGGGGAGATTCTGGTTTATGAGCATCTCTAAAGTTTGTTCCAGAATATAGCATCACATTTTGTATTTAAAAGAAATTTATAAATTAGGAATTTGAGGCTAGTAGATACTAACCACTTTAGATAAAATAGATTAACAACAAAGTCCTATTGTATAGCACAGGGAATCATATTTAATATCCTATAATGAACCATAATGGAAAAGAAGATGAAAAATATATACATACATATATAAATCACTTTGCTGAAGACCAGAAATGAAGACTACATTGTAAACCAAGTGTACTTCAATTATAAATAAATAAATACAGAATGGGCTCCGAAAAAAATGTTTAGAGTAATTGTTCTAATTGCCACACTGTAAGATGTTAAGATTGATTTCTTGAGGTGACTGTATTTTATATTTTATCACAAATATGTGGGAACTTGGAGGTGGGAGAAAGGAAGATTGAAAATGGTAAAATTCCCAGAAGTCTAACTTCTTCCCAGGGCAAGTTCACAAAACTGTAGATTTAGATTGGAAATGTTACAGTACCACCTACTTGTATGTACTCCTTTACCACACAAGTCGTGTGCTGCTGCAAAAATCCTTTCCCAGCTAGGACACTCTCCCTACAAGGACTTTAACTCGGGACTCTGAGATGCCAGTGACAACCACCTCCAACCTGGAGAGGCTAATGGTGCGGAATAAAATCCCCTGACAGATCTTACACAGATTTCTTCAGAAAGCAATCACTTCCCAACAGGGCATTCATCAACTCCTTCAGTATACAGCAGTGAGATCATGGCTTAAACCTAATTACCATACTCTTCTTGTTATTTGTTTTTACCCCATATGACAAAGTTAAAATGCAGTGCTTGTAATCAATAGTAATCTTGTCTCCAGGATGCCATATTTGCCCAGAATGCCCTACAACATGGAAAGATATGATGGTTCATAAAAAGGATATGCAGGAGAATGATTTATTTGGCAGCCAGGAACACAAACTCAGGCCTAATCTCCACTGCTTAGTTGTAGAGCAAGGCAATCAATTGGGCAGAAGGCACAGTGAAATACAGATGCTTGAAAAAACCTGAATTGCACCCTAGTATCTTTTTGCTTGTGGGAGAATTCTCTGTGGTTGCTTGGTAAAAATACTCGGATTGTTTCAGTCCAAAAAGGCAAGTGAATATGATTGCAAAGAGGATGAAGAGGTAGAGGAGATATCAGTAAATCTGGGCACACCAAGGTCCATTCAGAAGCCCACTATGGTCAGAAAATACATTTGTACAGTCACTCTAATCACACTGCCTCTTCCTACCATTGCTCTCATGCACATCACTCCATAACCTTTAATTCTGTTTACATAGCTATATATCTATTCTTCTGTATCCATCTATTCATATATGTGTTTCAGAGTTGGTTTAGATACTCCTACTGGCTCTTGAGGATTTAGAAGTCAACCTTCATATTGATATACCCATTTGAAAGCAAAGTTCCAAAGAATAGCAAGGAGTGATAAGAAAGCCTTCCTCAATGATCAATGCAAAGAAATAGAGGAAAATAATAGAATGGGAAAGACTGGAGATCTCTTCAAGAAAATTAGAGATACCAAGGGAACATTTCATGCAAAGATGGTCTCAATAAAGGACAGAGATGGTATGGACCTAACAGAAGAAGAAGATATTAAGAAGAGGTAGCAAAAATACACAGAAGAACTATACAAAAAAGATCTTCACAACCCAGATAATCACAATGGTATATGATCACTCACACTCAACTAGAGCCAGACATCCTGGAATGTGAAGTCAAGTGGGCCTTAGGAACATCGCTACAAACAAAGCTAGTGGAAGTGATGGAATTCCAGTTGAGCTATTTCAAATCCTAAAAGATGATGCTGTGAAAGTGCTGCAGTCAATATGCCAACAAATCTGGAAAACTCAGCAGTGGCCACAGGACTGGAAAAGGTCAGTTTTCATTCCAATCCCAAAGAAAAGCAATGCCAAAGAATGCTCAAACTACCACACATTGTACTTATCTCACACGCTAGTAAAGTAATGCTCCAATTTCTCCAAGCCAGGCTTCAACAGTATGTGAACCAATAACTTCCAGATGTTCAAGCTGAATTTACAGAAGGCAGAGGAACCAGAGATCAAATTGCCAACATCCAATGGATCATCGAAAAAGCAAGAGAATACCAGAAAAACATCTATTTCTGCTTTATTGACTATGCCAAAGCCTTTGACTGTGTGGAACACAATAAACTGTAGAAAATTCTGAAAGTGATGGGAATACCAGACCACCTGACCTGCCTCCTGAGAAACCTGTATGCAGGTCAGGAAGCAAGAGTTAGAACTGGACACGGAACAACAGACTGGTTCCAAACAGGAAAAGGAGTACGTCAAGACTATATATTGTAACCCTGCTTATTTAACTTATATGCAGTGTACATCATGAGAAACATTGGGCTGGAGGAAGCACAAGCTGGAATCAAGACTGCCGGGAGAAATATCAATAACCTCAGATATGCAGATGATACCACCCTTATGGCAGAAAGTGAAGAAGAACTGAAGAGCCTCTTGATGAAAGTGAAAGAGAAGAGTGGAAATAGTTGGCTTAAAGCTCAACATTCAGAAAACTAAGATCATGGCATCCAGTCCCATCACTTCATGGCAGATAGATGGGGAAACAGTGGCTGACTTTATTTCTGGGGGCTCCCAAATCACTGCAGATGGTGATTGCAGCCATGAAATTAAAAAGACACTTACTCCTTAAAAGGAAAGTTATGACCAACCTAGACAGCATATTAAAAAGCAGAGACATTACTTTGTCAACAAAGGTCCATCTATTGAAGGTTATGGTTTTCCCAGTAGTCATGTATGGCTATGAGAGTTGGACTACAAAGAAAGCTGAGCGCCGAAGAGTTGATACTTTTGAACTGTGGTGTTGAAGACTCTTGAGAGTCCCTTGGACTGCAAGGAGATCCAACCAGTCCATCCTAAAGGAGATCAGTCCTGGGTGTTTATTGGAGGACTGATGTTGAAGCTGAAACTCCAATACTTTGGCCACCTGATGCGAGGAACTGACTCATTTGAAAAGACTCTGATGCTGGGAAAGATTAAGGGCAGGAGAAGGGGATGACAGAGGATGAGATGGTTGGATGGCATCACCTACTCAATGGACATGAGTTTGGGTAAACTCCGAGAGCTGGTGATAGACACGGAGGCTGGGTGTGCTGCAGTTCATGGGGTCGCAGAGTCGGACATGACTGAGTGACTGAACTGAACTGAACTTCATAGCGAAAGTATTTTCTTTCCTTCTCCCTTGGGCAATTCCTGGTTTTGAATAAGTGTTACTGACTAAGCTGTCTACATTTTCAATCTCAGCGTATTCCTTCTGAGAATAATGAAAATAAATATTTATCAAGTGCCTGAGTATTAAACCGAGAAAATAAAAGAGATTCAAAATATGAAGGCAGCCATTGACTTCTTTGTACTTTTGTTTTTAACTCTCTTTTATGAACTAGGGCATCAGTTATCACTTACTGCAAGAGCAAACAACCTCAAACCTCAGGAGCTTGAATAACAACAAGTTTTTAGCTCACAATTCTGCAGATTGGCAATTTGGGCTGGATTCAGCTGGACGGTTCATCTGGTCTCAACAGGCTCATTCATGTGTCTGTGGTCTGCAGGCATGCTTGCTGGGGTGTGAAACTACCAAGGCTCAGAGCAGGGTGACATTACCTCTACTACATTGTAATGCAGTATAAGGAATAATAATCATTATTATTAAACAAGTAATATGTAATATACTATGAAATAATTTTATTAAACATAATTTTTTTAAAAATCTCATGCTTTTATTATTTCAGTTTTTTACAGATCATCTTTGAAGTTTCTGAAAAGCCAGGAGCCCTTTAATAATAATAATACATTATACATTAATGTATAATAATACACTATTAATAATATAGTAATAATTATATACAATATGATATATTATTAACAATATATTAACAATGATAATAATAATACATGACATTATTTTTTTAACCACAAGTGAATTGCAGCAAAAGCAAAGACTAGAGAGCTTTGGAAGCAAGCACTGGCTCTAACACTTTAGTTCTTCTAGTTTCAGTTTTCCATCAGTTGTCTCATCTGAGAAATGGGGTGTCATGGACTTGTCTCTCACCCCAAATTAATATGCGGAAGCCTTAATCCCCAGTATGACTGTATTTGGAAACAAGGTGTTTAACGAGGCAATTAAGGTCAAGGTCATACAGTTGGTTCCCTCATCTGAGAGGACTGGTGTCCTTAGAAGAACAGAGTGACAGCACATGCATACCGAGCAAAGGCCATGAGAGAACCCAGTGAGATGGCAACAACCTGCAAGCCAGGAAGAGAGTTCTCACCAGGAACCAGCCCTGCTGGTCCCTTGGCATCTAGTCTCCAGAACTGTGACAATATAAATGTCTGTTGTTTAAGCCCCCCAGACTGGTATTTTGTTATGGCAGCCCATACTAACTAATATATGTGAATCAAGATAATACATTTTGGAGGGATTTTGTGAGGTTCAAATTAGATTTGCAAAATGAAAGAACTTTATAAACAAAATATCATACAGTGGCTATGAGTAATATTTAATGATAATTAGAGTTGATGATTATTTATACTTGAATTTAATAACTGAATTGAAAATTGCCAAGGACATGTTAAAAGGGCAAGGATGGGCTTAGTGTCGGAATGTAGGATTTATCCACTAGTAGAGATTGCCTCTCTGTGTGGCTGTTGCTGCTGACTGCATATCATGCATAGAACCTGTCTAGTTTCACAATGATGAGTTGAGGAAAATTCATGCTTTGCCATGCAATGTAAGAAATGCAGGTTCAATCCCTGGGTCAGGAAGATCCCCTGGGTTAAGGGAATAGCAGCCCACTCCAGGATTCTGTCCTGAAAAATTCCATGGACAGAGAAGCCTGGCAGGCTGCAGCCCATGGGGTGGCAAGGAGTTGGACATGACTGAGCATATGGCACATCCATAGTACTGAGTGTTTCCTTATATTTAAGTAATATCTAGTTGGCTCTTTTTCAAAATCTGGGAAGAAAACAGAAGTTCTATGGTAATAAAAATGACAGTGGGTTCAATGTTTCCCTTTCCATCTGGGCTGACCTAGAGAATGGTCTGGTTATTGTAGCAACAAGACTTCCAGAGGCAGTGGCCAAAGGCAGCCTTTGGACACCACATGGAGATGCTGGCCTCAGAGCGAAAGGCAACGAGCAGCTCTGGCTCACGACGCCTTCCCCGCTCCAACCTGCCTGAGGTCCCAGTGTTCTAGGGTCCATGTGGCCCAGATGTAGAGGAACTTCTGTCCATGAAATATGTCTCCTTCCCCTCCCTATGTCAGCCACTCCCCTTGCCCCACTTGTTTTCTCGAATACTCGGAACTGCCTGGCTTCTCTCTTCGTCCTGAAAGGAAAAAAAAAGTCAATTCAAAAATGACATACTTGTGTACATCATTTTCTCCAGAGAGCTCTAAATATATTTTTAAAAACCTTCTCGTTTGCATAGCTCTTGGAAAGATAGATGGCAAATATTAGGTTTACCAATAGGAAAAGGTCCCGAAAAAGACTCTCCAGGGACTTTCAAGAGAGAAGTTACAGAGTTGGATTGGGTTGTTTTGAATGTTTTCCTCTATATTATATCCCATTACAGAATGACTGGAAAAGTATAGTCTCTGTGTCATGTACCTCTTACAAATTAAAAATCAGGATAGTAAACATGAAGAAAGAAGGGATTTTAGGGTCCCTAATAGTGTACTTTCAGAATTTCTAATGGGATATAGACAAAGGGTAGATGTTACGGTGTTCCTTTTCCCTCAATTTCTAGTAAAATATAAACTGATAAAAACATCCCAATGATTTATAAAGAATGATTTTTAAAGTAATCAAGTCGAGGTGTACACACAGAAGGCCTTGGGTCTTGATCAACAGGGAAGGAGTACAGCCTATTTGACATGTACAGTCTTTGGGACTTGTTGAGCCCAGCTGATGAAGCCATGGCCACAACCGCTGCTTATTTCCATGAGTCATATTAGAGAGCTGAGACCAGTGCAGTCATCAAAGAAGCTCTGCCTTCTGGTTAGTTCTGTTTATAAATACATCACAGATAGTTCTCCCTGGGGCTACAGAAAAATTTGATTTGCTCTTTGGGTCATTTTAATGAAATGCTGACTTTCAGTTTGTGATTCTTGGCACTATCCCAATTGCTAATAAAAAGAATTAGCAAAGAGACCCTTCTAAATATATACCATCATCTCCTAAATATACACCAGTATCTGAGAAACACTCCCAATAGCTCTCTGGGATGAATTTGTTTATGTCTGTGTCTATGTAAAAGCCTACACATGGTCTTGGAAGGAATTATCAGACTCTGGGATCAAAGTGTACCTTTCTTAATATGTAAACTAGTTCCATCAAGCCAAACAATCAAAATAGGCTTTGCTGCCTTGTAAGCAGAGATTTTAGAGCAATTTTGGATATCCAGAAAACATAATCCTGGCAATGAGGCTAGAGAGAAGCATTTTTGTGAATGAATGCATAGAGATTTATGAGCTTGTGGGCAAGTCATTCAGTCTTTCTAGGTATCAGTTTCCAAGACTCCTCTCAGTTTTAAAAGTCTCTGCTTTATAATCCCTTCAAATTGAAATTTTCAGTTCCAAAGTTATCACTAAGTACATAGGATGAGCCAGTTAAATCTTAGAGCTGCAGAGGGTCAAAATATTAAAGAATTAGATACAGTCCCTGTCTCCAAGAATTATGAACTGGCCAGGACATCTACATGATAAATGATAAAACAACCAATCAGATTAAGGACACAAGTGATAGTAGGGAGTTTTCTGCAGAGAGAGTAACGTGGTCAGAAAAATAATTACAAAAATGTAATTCTTAAAGGATAGGTTTGATTTGCATTAAAAGTATTCAATACAGTGTGGTCTTCCTCACTTAAATACTTCTCCCCACTTTGGCACGTTCTCCTTACTGATGCTTTTCTTTCTACTGATACTATTTGGCCCAGTTGTCACCAGTATTGGAGTGCTTTCTGGAATTTCTTTTTCTAACAGCAATTGTTTCTCTATGTCATTCCTTCAAGACAAATCATAGATCAGAGCAACATACATTATTTACTAAATGCTTGTTGATGATGATGATGATGATGATAAAAACTCAATTTGCAAAGTAGAGGCTAAATAATTCAAGGAACTGATCCAATCTGTTCTAAATTTACTAAAAACAGAGAGATATATACACAAAATTTATATAACATTTTACATGATAGAATTATTTTATACATAATATAATATAGTTAATATAACTATAACATACAATAATGAGCTCCTAGAAGAGAAATGGAGAAGGCAATGGCAACCCACTCCAGTATTCTTGCCTGGAAAAGCCCATGGATGGAGGAGCCTGGTAGGCTGCAGTCCATGGGGTTGTGAAGAGTCAGAACCAACTGAGCAACTTCACTTTCACTTTTCACTATCATGCATTGGGGAAGGAAACGGCAACCCACTCCAGTGTTCTTGCCTGGAGAATCCCAGGGACGGCGGAGCCTGATGGGCTGCCATCTATGGGGTCGCACAGAGTCGGACACGACTGAAGCGACTTAGCAGCAGCAGCAGATAGAGAAAATAAGGTAGTGACCACTTGGTGCCACTCTGGATTTAGTAGGAACAAGTCATGGCATGCTAACTTCTTTATTTTACCTCTTTATTTTTAAATTTTTAATTGCTTTATAGGGCTTCCCAGGTGGCCCAGTGGTAAAGAACCCACCTGCCAATATAGGAGACAAAGGAGACACGAGACACGAGTTTGATCCCTGGGTTGGGAAGATCCCCTGGAGGAGGGCATGGCAACCCACTCCAGTGTTCTTGCCTGGGGAATCTCATGGGCAGAAGAGCCTCATGGGCTGCAGGCCATGGTGTAGCAAAGAGTCTGACATGACTAAAGCAACTGAGCACTCACATATGCTTATATATTACGAAGGCTTTCAGATATATGTATTCTCTTTGGATCCAAGGTATCAAAGAAGTAGATTAAGAGTCACAGACTATATGAGAATTTTTAAAGAAAAGTGTTTAAAAGATAGAGTTACTCTGTGAGAGGAAGATTTCCTCCTAAGAGAACTGGGCTTCAGTGGTGTGTGAGCCAGTGCCCTGTAAGATAGTGCTGTTACAGGGAGACAATTTGCTATAAATCTCTCATGTGTTTGCTTGCTTTGTGAGCAGAGATACCAATTATGTTTTAATCATAGTTTAATGTTAATTAAAGCATGGTGAAGTAATACAGAAATCAAAGAGAAAGTGCCTTGAAGTCAGGGAAGTTTATGACACTCACCAGTTCCCCAGGGAAAAATTCAGCAGACCATGCAGGGCCACACGAGGAAACACCAGGGTCATTTATGAGGTGGAGAGGAGAAGAGAGTGGCAAGTGGGGCTCAAGGAACCAGAGAAATGCTGACACTTTGACTATTGCTGTGCATGTACATCATAAACTTTTCTTGTCTATGACTCAAGGCTCTTCTGTCTTCTGCCAGAATCCAAGAAACTGACTGATTAGCCTACTAGCATGGAAGTAGGGTAAAATCTGAGACCCTTCACAGTTCTTGACAAAACCTTTGGGCATCTTGGTTCTGTGATTTTTGAGAGTCTGGAGATAATGTCTTAGTGCAAACAACATATACTAGTGATGAGAATTCCAGTGTCTGGTATCTGATAAAGAGGTAACTGAGAGCAGGTGAGAATGGGAAAAGACTACTGGGACCAATTTCATGGATAACCATCTCTTCAGCCTCTGTTATGGCCCATTCTCGTGTTGTGAAAGATCTTTAGCACAATACTGATGGGCTAGAAATATAGCCACTTCCCAGGTAAATTGTGTTATTTCAAATTTCTACTGAACAAGGATGTTCTGTTTTAGGAATATGACGTAACCTGAACTGTATTTGAGGTCATATAATAATTGGTTGCATCATACAAAGTTCTTCTTTTACTGTCCCCCAAATGTATGAAGGTTACTGTGGCAAAAACACGAGTTACTAATTTTACTGTCAATACCAATTATATCTTTTTTCCATGAGACCTTCCCATTGTTATGATTGAAATAGTAAAATTATAGTGAATTTTTTTAATATCAATTCTTTGAGGGAATAGTGATAAAAGAGTAATTTATTTCTCTGAAATTCCAACAGCTTTAGCAAGATTGTTTATCTGATTATTTTTGTTTTTTTAAACAAGTTTTTCCAATTATTTTATAGGTGTTTTATCAAGTTAAGAAATGTGAAACTTCTTATGTACCTGGGAATATTTGTGTGTGTGGACTTATGTGGAATGTGCACATGTTGAAGTGAGATTTTCTATCTGGATGCTTCAGGTCCTGAGCTGGGTAAGAGAAAGCTATAGTGAGAGTCAACCCTAGCCACTCATCCCACATCTCCCGTGACTGGGTTTAGAACTGATATTCAGGACTGATGCTTCATCCAAACTGCTCTCCAGCAAAGGGAAGAAGCTGAAGCACTCAGACCAGAATGGAAGCAAGGAGCGCCTTGCTCCTTGTGGACAAGTTGATAGCTGAAGACTCTGAGTGCCAAACTGAAGTCTGGCTCCAGAATGTCTCTGGTCTATGACACAACACAGCCTGCCCCATAAAGACTTTGAAAAATGAATGGGAAAAAAGTTGGCTTATTGAAATCTTACAGTTAGGGTGGGAAAAATGCTTTCATTGTTTATAAAAATAATACATTCCAAAAATCGTGTATAGGGGAGAGTTTTAATTTTCTCATTCCCCATTTGATTTTTTTTCTCATATTTCAGAGAATAATATGGGGGAAAATGGGAACTGATAGCATATGTTTCAGTTGGATGGCTTGTTATTGGAGATAGGACAGTCCTAAAGAGAAAAAGAGTTGCTTATCTCCTGGGAAAAAACTTTAGTCATTGGAAATGGAGCAATATTTAGGTGACCTGTTAAAAGCTGGAAAGAGTCTGTACTTAAATTCATGAGTGATCAGTGGGATGCATAAGGCTCTGGATCATTCTAATAATATTGTAAACCATGTGAAGACTGACTAGCATTACAGGTCAGGCATAAAGGGCCCAGACACAATTCACGAGGAAGACCCTAACCTCTTGGATTCTTCTGAAAACTTGGCCCCAGTACTTTTCATGGGTCTCGTGTCTAACTGCCATTGAATGAATTCAGCATAATTTGTAGATTACAAGATTTGCTTTTGACAAAACCCAAGTTAATCTAATAATTAATAAAACTGTATGTCACAGTAATTTAACTATAAAATAATTGAGTAGTACCTTATCAAGAAATACGAGGCTTATGTTAAGAAAACCATAAATATTTACTGAGATGTGAAAAAAGTTTTGCTATATAGAGATGTATCATATTTTAAGGAACATGGAATCTGACAAACGTTAATTATTCTAAATTAATTTACATGTTTATACAGATTCTAATAAAAATTACCCTCTCTACCCAAAACTTGTGTCATTTAGGGACATTAAAAACTACTTATTTTTCATGGAACTAAACAGAAAAATTTAGCCAAGAACATTTGGAGATTAAAACAAAATAAAAAGAGCAGTTAAGTAGGAATTTGTTTTTCTAGATATTAAAACTTAATGTAAAAATTTAATATGGTGTTAAGATCAATGGATAGATCAATGTAACAGAATATATAGGTCTGGGTGTTGATTCCTTATTTCTTGGGGATAAACATTGCAATCACAATCATCCTGTTTGTGGGTTGCTTACACCAGGTGTATAGTCTGGACTATACCATACCTCTGCTTCTGTCTACCCATCTCATTGTGGTTCTTTCTTTGTATCTTTAGTTTTGGGAAATATTTTCTACGAGTCTTCAGGTCATGCTTATGGGTCAGTCAGTTCAGTCTCTCAGTCGTGTCCGACTCTGCAACCTCATGAATTACAGGCCTCCCTGTCCATCACCAACTCCCAGAGTCCACCCAAATCTATGTCCATTGAGTCAGTGATGCCATCCAGCCATCTCAATCTGGGTCTTCCCCTTTTCCTCCTGCCCTCAATCCTTCCCAGCATTGGGGCCTTTTCCAATGAGTCAACTCTTCACATGAGGTGGCCAAAGTATTGGAGTTTCAGCTTCAACATCAGTCCTTCCATTGAACACCTAGGACTGATCTCCTTTAGAATGGACTGGTTGGATCTCCTTGCAGTCCAAGGGACTCTCGAGAGTCTTCTCCAACACCACAGTTCAAAAGCATCAATTCTTTGGTGCTCAGCTTTCTTCATTGTCCAACTCTCACATCCATATATGACTACCGGAAAAACCATAGCCTTAACTAGATGGGCCTTTGTTGACAAAGTACTGTCTCTGCTTTTCAATATGCTATCTAGGTTGGTCGTAACTTTCCTTATAAGGAGTAAGCATCTTTTAATTTCTTGGCTGCAATCACCATTTTCAGTGATTGTGGAGCCCCCCAAAATAAAGTCTGACACTGTTTCCACTGTTTCCCCATCTATTTGCCTTGAAGTGATGGGACCAGATGGCATGATCTTAGTTTTCTGAATGTTGAGCTTTAAGCCAACTATTTCACTCTCCTCTTTCACTTTCATCAAGAGGCTCTTTAGTTCCTCTTCACTTTCTGCCATAAGGGTGGTGTCATCTGCATATCTAGGTTATTGATATTTCTCCTGGCAATCTTGATTCCAGCTTGTGTTTCCTCCAGCCCAGGATTTCTCATGATGCACTCTATATATAAGTTAAATAAGCAGGGTGACAATATCCAGCCTTGACGTACTTCTTTTCCTATTTGGAACCAGTCTGTTGTTCCATGTCCAGTTCTAACTCTTGCTTCCTGACCTGCATACAGGTTTCTCAAGAGGCAGGTCAGGTGGTCTGGTATTCCCATCTCTTTCAGAATTTTCCACTGTTTATTGTGATCCACACAGTCAAAGGCTTTGGCGTAGTCAATAAAGCAGAAGTAGATGTTTTTCTACTGAGCGCAGCAGCTGCAAAGGTACACTGAGCACAGCCAAGAGGAGCTACCCTGGGCCAGAGGTCAAGGGCGGTGGCAGAGAGGAGCTACCCCACGTCCAGGAAGGGGAGGCTGCGCGTGGGCGCAGGAGGGCCTAGACGAGCTACTCCATATTCAAGGTCAGAGGGATGGCAGTGAGGAGATACCCCTCTTCCAAGGTAAGGAGCAGTGCCTGCGCTTTGCTGGAGCAGCCATGAAGAGATACCCCACGTCCAAGGTAAGAGAAACCCAAGCAAGAGGGTAGGTGTTGCAAAAAGGGCATCAGAGGGCAGACACACTGAAACCATAATCACAGAAAACTAGCCAATCTGATCATACAGACTGCAGCCTTATCTAACTCAGTGAAACTAAGCCATGCCACGTGGGCCCACCCAGAACAGAAGGGTCATGGTGGAGAGGTCTGACAGAATGTGGTCCACTGGAGAAGGGAATGGCAAACCATTTCAGTATTCTTGCCTTGAGAACCCCATGAACAGTATGAAAAGGCAAAAAGATAGGACACTAAAAGATGAATTCCCCAGGTCAGTAGGTGCCCAATATGCTACTGGAGATCAGTGGAGAAATAACTCCAGAAAGAATGAAGGGATGGAGCCAAAGCAAAAACGATGCCCAGTTGTGGATATGACTAGTGATAGAACCAAGGTCCGATGCTGTAAAGAGCAATATTGCATAGGAACCTGGAATGTTAGGTCCATGAATCAAGGCAAATTGGAAGTGGTCAAACAGGAGATGGCAAGAATGAATGTCAACATTCTAGGAATCAGAGAACTAAGATGGACTGGAATGGGTGAATTTAACTTAGATGACCATTATATCTACTACTGTGGGCAGGAATCCCTTAGAAGAAATGGAATAGCCATCATAGTCAACAAAAGAGTCCAAAATGCAGTACTTGGATGCTTATGGGTAGTCACTCTATAAATAGTTGTAATTTTGATGGCCTGTGAAAGGAGATGGGGCTTCTCAGGTGGTACTAGTGGTAAAGAACACACCTACCAATGCAAGAGCCTTAAGAGATATGGGTTCAATCCCTGAATCAGGAAGATCCCCTGGAGGAGGGCTTGGCAACTGCTCCAGTATTCTTGCTTAGAGAATCCCTTGGACAGAGGAGTCTGGAGGGCTACAGTCCATAGGGTCACAGAGTCAGACATGACTAAGCAACTTGGCACACATGAAAGGAGGTGAGTTCAGGGGTTTCCTACTCAGACATCTTGGCCACTACCTACTAATTCCAAACAAACTAAATTTCATCAAATCCCTATAAAACCAAAAGCCTACATAAATATAAAAACTTTGCAATATAAATATATAATAAATATAAATATAGAAATATATTTATATTTATAATATAATATAGAATAAATATAAATATCGAAAAAAACCAGATTCTTCTGTAATAGTTAACTTGAACTATTATACACAGTTAAATTTATCTAAACCTATTGGAAAAGACTCTGACACTGGGAAAGATAGAAGGCAGGAGAAGGGGACAACAGAGGATGAGACGGTTGGATGGCATCACTGACTCAATGGAATGAGTTTGAGCAAGCTCCGGGAGATGGTGTGGGAAGCCTGGCATGCTGCAGTCCATGGTGTCATAAAAAGTCAGACACAACTGAGTGACTGAACAACAATAAAACCTATGGCATCACTTACTTAGTACCTTGTTTTTTAATTTTGTTTCTAATAAATTTGTCTTAATCAGGAAAATCCAGTCATCTAATTTTTTATGTTTTTATTAGGACCCAATATACTATTTTTCAAGTTAAAAATTTTAAATAAAGAAAAAGAAAGTTGAACTTTACCTCCACCCTTAATCTCTTTGTCAGAAAAATGATTCTAGAAATTAATCTACCTGCTAATGATCAGGCATCTAAAAATAAAAACACTGCAGGCAACAAAGCTTCTGTTCTAAGAAAAAGATTGATTTCCTTGTTTTGATGAGTTTAGTTTTTTGTAGCCTGTCTCCACTGAAAGAGAGCTTTCAATTCCCCTCAAGACCACAAAATACCCCACTTCTCCCTCATCATTGTGGTTACCAGTTTATTTATCAGTTGTGGCAAATGGTAACCCTTTACACCGTACTTAGCTAAATATTGTTTGCTTTAGGAACAAAGCACAGAGGACAAATATTTCAATGCGGTTTTTCATTGGGGGGGGAGTGGGACTAACACTTGAACTCCAGCTGATTCTCATCCTCTCAGACCCATGCTATTTGGCAGCTGAAGCTTCACTGAGCCCTCAAGGCCCCAAAGTCTTGAACTCTGGCTTGCACAGAGGAGGCAAGAATTAAACTGGGTGTAATTAACCTGAGAAGCCCCTAGATTCCAGGCCCCTGGTAAAGAGAAAGTTAAAGACCACTAGAGCACCCTAAGTTAATTATTGTATAAATAGCTCATAAGGAAACAAGTTTCTTCTTCTAAGGAGCTCTGCAGGGGACTTTTTGGGGTCAGGATTTATGCTGATTTCAGTACATTGGCAATGCATGTTAACTCAAGCAAAATCAAAATTAAAAGAAACTACCTCTACCCATGGCCATCCAATATGAATCAAATGAAATCCTCTTCAAGTCTAATATACTAGTGGGGGCAGGGGTGGTCAAGTGGTAAAGGACATAATGACCTCTATCTCAGGTTAAAAAAAATACATTAGTTATGACCCACTGAATTGATTTCATGGTGGGTCATAATCCTCAGTTGAAAAAACACTGGTTTTATGGGAACCCATTTATGAGTGGGAAAAGATTTAGATCTGGAGCATTGAGCCTGTGAATACCCCAGATGTATAATTTTTTAAAGCAGAATGTCCTGAGAAAGAGGAAGTGTAAGGTTGCAAGGCCACCAAGGAGGAAAACTTACATTTTTTTTCACTGGCATTAGATTTCTTAGAGTCAGAAGCTTATGTACAACAGTGCGGACTATTTTATTGGTCTTACCCATTTGTTTTTCTACAGATCCATCAGTTAAGTTTTGATAAGACTACTAGTTCAGGCTTTCATTTTTACCAATAGAAATGACAAAAAGCACACTACCAACGGAGCAAAAAGAAAAAAAAAAAAAAGACTTTGAGGTACTGGATAAGAGCATAGACTATGGAGTCAGGCAAGCTTTGAATCAAATTCTGGCCATGCCACTTACGAATTGTTTACCTTGACGATTCGCTTAAGCTCTATGACACTGTTTTCTCATCAGAGTTCCTTGTGACACTAAAGCACTTAGCATAATACTGGGCACAAGATGCTTAATATATATGGTGTGATTTTTATAGGATGCCTCTGTCACTAATAAGTTGTGTGACATTGTGCCAATCATTCAACATCTGTGAACCAAGAGGAGCCATAACTTTCTCATCTACAATGTAAGGGACTTGAACGATATGGGGAATGTGTGCCCCAGCTTTAGGTTTCATTCATTAAAATCCATTATCACTAGGGATTTAGGCATCCTGGAACCAGCTAGTGGAAGTATTCCTCTTACCTAGATGTATGTGGAAAATACAGTCTTTTAGTTTTTCACTATCATCCAGACACTGACTTTTTTAACAAATTACCTTGTTTATAAAAATTCTTTAGAAACCATTTCAGAATTATGAAAGCCAAACTCCAATGTTTTAGCAGGAAAATAAGCAGGCTGCGATGACATGATATTGTGTTGCTTAGATACCAGAAGTATGAAAGATGTTGCTATATAACATTGATAAAGATCTAACTATGGATAAGGTTTTCCTGATTCAATTTTTATGAGATCTTCTGTCTATTTTATGCTGTAAGGATTATATAAAGATATATATATATATATATATTAACCTCAACAGTTGCTTTACCATTATAGAAGGACATCTTTCTAATCTTAACTATTGGAAAGGGAATTCCCTGGTGGTCCAGTGGTTAGGACTCTGTGCTTTACTGCTAAGGGCCCCAGGTTCAATCTTTGGTGAGGGAACTAAGATCCTACAAGCCAAGCAGCCAAAAAACAAACAAACAACAAAAAAAAATTAAAAAAATAAGTCCTATTTTCCTTTTATCCCTAGTCTACTTCCTACTTTATTCTAGGTCATTGTTGAACAATGTTCCAATGTTTAATTTAGTGAGAAGTCATTCAAAATGAGATTTTTCAGTTGTCTCTGAGCTTTTAGTCTTTCTCTCCCCTCCACTTTCTCCTGTTCTAAAAGAAATAAATCTCCTTTCCATACATTTACCTACTTTTGGTTAGAATCTATAACCTCAACTTCTTCAGCTGGGATTATTTCTGCCTTGTCTATATCTGTAGAGTCTATCTCTGTTTCAAGGGGAGTTTATTCTCCCTTCTCTATGCCTCCATTTTGGTATAGGAATTTATTATGTCTCTCCTTCACAACTGAAACAGCATCTTACAAGAACACCTAGCCTTTCTTTTTTTTTCTCTCATTTCAGTATATTCTTGCTGCAACTCTTAGCCAAAACGTTTAAATTATATTACTGAGTAAGTCACAACCCTACTTCAAAATCACTAGCAGCTGCTGAGTGTTAAATTAAAAAAGTTTTCAAACTGGGGAACTCACTGTTTATTGGATACTCATTACTTATTTGCATTTAGAAGCTACCCTATTTAACATCTGTTTCTAGCCATGATGTTGGTACTACTACTAAATTTACTCCAAGGCATAATCAACTATACAGCTGGAAAAAGTGAAAGAACTATTTCAAATGTTTGACAACAGCACAGGACAGTGAACCCTGAGAAAAGAAGAAAAAATGAGGTGAGTCCATTTTTTCCCAAGGCACATAATCAGCAGACAGAGGAAAAAATGAATTACCTTTAAGGGAATGATGATAAGAATGATTGTTGTTTATTAATCAGATGTAATGGAAAAAATGATAAGAGGTTATTATTTTCTGATTACTAAAAGAAAAAAGACTGTAACTTAGAATTCTATAAACAGATAAATTATACTTCAAACTAAGCTGAAGTAAAGAGATTACCAGACAAGCCAAATCTGAGAGAATTTATTGTCAGGAGACCTGGGCTACAAGAAGTATATAAAGAAGATTTTCAGGTTGAAAGATAATGCTGTATGAAAATGTTATTCTACACAAAGAAATAAAGAACTCCAGATATGGTTAATACATAGGTAAATATAAAATGCTTTTTCATATCATAATATTTAAAAACAAACTAGTTGACTCCTTAATGCAAAAACAATCACAGGATTTATGACATAAGTGGTAGCACAAAAGATGAGAAGGAAGAAAATGAAATTATATGTTATCAAGATTTTTATTATATATAAATTATTATAATATTTCTGATGAAAGTCCAATATATTAAAATTCATGTAATAAATCCTAAACTAACTACTAAGAAAATAAAATTTTTAAAATATGAAGATAAATTAGTAATGGAGATGAAATGAAGCACTAAAAATTACTCAATCCAGAAGAAAGTCAGAAAAACAGGGAAAAGCCTGCAGATTATTGGAACAAATAAAGCTCAAATAAGATAGCATGTTATAACCAAACATAAATTCTCCAACAAAAATAAATTCACAAGGCCTGATTAAAGACTATGGCTCAGTTATTAGTAGCTTAAAAGAGGAATACGTTAAGTACAAAAAACAGCTACAAATAGGTTAAAATTAAAGGATGGGAAAATACACATCAGTCAAACACTACTCATAAAAAGTTTGCCTGTATTAAAAGCAGACAGAGTAGACTTCAGAAAAAACGTATTGACAAAGATATAAGGAACATTTCCTAATGATAAAAGGATCAATTCATCAGGAGGAGGTAGAAATCATAAACGGGTATGCATCTAAAACAGAACTTCAAAAATACACAAAACAAAGACTTAATAGAACCAGAGGAAGAAATAGACAAATCCACAATTATAATTAAAGATTTCAATATTCTTCTCTCAGCAAATGATGGAAAATTTGACATAAGTCACTAGGGATATAGAAAGTTTGAATAACACTATCAGCAAACCGAACCTATTTGATGCTGTAGAATATTACATCCTTTGACAGTATTCTTTTCAAGCACACTTAAAACATACAGAGATAGATCAGATGCTGGGCCATAAAATAAGTCTCAATAAATATCAAAGAATTGGGATAGTTCAAAACATGTTCTCCGAACACAATACTACTCTAGAAGTCAGTAAAAGAAGTACACCTGGAAATCATCAAATATTTGGAAATTAAACAACAGAGTTCTAAATCATCTATAGATCAAAGAGGAAATTCCAAAGAAAACTGACAAATATTTGGAACTGAATGATAATGAAAAAATTAAAATATAGAACTGTATCAAAATGTGCAAAATATAGGTGTAGCAGGGCTTGGAGGGCAATTTGTAACTCTAATTGCTCACATTAGGGGAAAAAGAGTCAAAAGTCAATGATATAAATTTACAGAATTTAAGAAATAAATTTAAGAAACTATAAAAAGAAGGACAAATAAAACAAGCAATGGTTAGGAGGGATAGAATAAACACAAGAGTGGAAACCAATGAAATGATAGACAATAGAGAAAATCAAAGACACTTAAAGCTTTTTCTTTGCTGTCATTAATAAAATTTGATACAGCCACTATGGAAGGCAGTATGGAGAGTCCTTAGAAAACTAGGAATAAAACCACCATATGACCCAACAATCCCACTCCTAGGCATATACCCTGAGGACACCGGATTGAAAAAGACACATATACCCCACAGTTTATTGCAGCACTGTTTACAATAGCCAGAACGTGGAATAAACTTAGATGTCCATCAACAGATGGGTGGATAAAGAAGTTGTGGTACATATACACAATGGAATATTACTCAGCCATAAAAGGAACATATTTGAGTCAGTTCTGATGAGATGGATGAACCTAAAACCTATTATACAGAGTGAGGTGAGTCAGAAAGAGAAAGAAAAATATTTTACTGTAACACATATACAGAATCTAGAAGAATGATACTGAAGAACTTATTTACAGGGCAACAGTGGAGAAACAGACATAGTGAACAGATTTATGGAAATCGGGCGGGGGGGAGGAGAGGGTGAGATATATGGAAAGAGTAACGTTGAAACTTATATTCAATGTTATATTCAATATAACATTGAAACTTATATATTTTATTTTACCATGTGTAAAATAGACTGCCAACGGGAATTTGCTGTATGGCTCAGGAAACTCAAACAGGGGTTCTGTACCAACCTAGAGGTGTGGGGTGGGGAGGGAGATAGGAGGGAGATTCAAAAGGAAGGGGATATATATATACCTATGGCTGAGTCATGTTGAGGTTTGACAGAAAACAGAAGAATTCTATAAAGCAATTATCCTTCAATAAAAAAATAAACTAAAAAAATTGATAAATTAATTAGATTGACCAAGAAAAATAGAAAAATCCACACAAATAATAATTTTTGAGAATTAAAGAGACATTTTTACATTTTCTATAGACATTAGACATCAAAGCAATAATAAGGCGATACTGTAAACAATTCCATGACTATAAATTCAATAACTGGGGAAAAACATGGATTCTAAAAGTAGACACATGCATAGAAAATAGAGATAATACGTGAAATAAGATAAATGCATAGGTTAAGAATCTACCTGCCAGTGGTTAAGAACTCCTGCCAGTGGTTAACCATTTCAGTGGTTAAGAATCTACCTGCCAGTGCAGAGGACACAGATTTGCTGCCTGGTCTGGGAAGATTCCATGTGCCACAGGGTAACTAAGCCCATGCACCATAACCCCTGAGCCTGCAAGCCACAACTATGAACCCACACGCCACAACTGCAGAAGCCTGAGCGCCTAGACCCCGTGCTCCTTAACAAGAGAAGCCACCACAGAGCTCCACAACTGGAGAGAAGCCCATGCCCTCCACAGCTAGAGAAGAGCCAGTGCATCAACAAAGACTGAGCACAGCCACACGTAAATTAAATCAATAATATTTTTTAAAAAGATAAATTCATAGCAGCAGGAGGGCATTTATTTCTTTTAAACCTAAAGAACATGAAAGAGAGAGAAAGATTTAAAGTTCACAGACAACTGGAGGATCTCATTTTGAATGACTTCTTACCAAATTAAACAATGGGTCATCAGCCTGGAATGAACTACCAAAGGAGTTGAAGATAAATGGAGATAGCAATTATTTTTCTAATAGTTAAGACTAGATTTCCTTCTTTGAAGGAGAAGCATTTGACTGAGATTTTTTAGTGCCAAATGTGAATGTGGTATTATCTTTCATTGAAAATGTTAGACAATATATTATTATGCTCAAGTTTTAAAATGGGTTGGAATTAGATCAGTGTCTTCATTAAGGTTAGACAAAATTTCATGTTAGCTGACTACAAGGGTTTACATTCAAGAGGTAATTTTTTAGAAGTAAAAGGTAATTTTTTAGTGGATATTGGCACTTCCAGTCCCAAACAAGGCATAAACAGGTCTTTATTAAGTGGAATTTGGAAAATGTAGATATTAGTTGTTCAGCAGAATGTATTCTCAAAGACCTCCTTCTGTACACACAGAGTATATTATTTTCCTTTTTCTTTTTTAAATGTGTTTACTTATTTGCTTACTACAATTTTTCTAGAATAAACATAATTTTTTAATTAAAAATCAAAAACTTTAAATATCAACTAAGAAGATATCAGTAATACTGGAATTATTAGTGTATTTCTTTGTTTTACTTTTTAGCTCTCTATTTTTCTATTTATCTCTGTGCTATGCTTAGTCACTCAGTCATGTCCAACTCTTTGAGAACTTTGGAGTGTAGCCTGCCAACCTCCTCTGTCCATGGAATTTCCCAGGCAAGAATACTGGAATAGGTTGCCACTTCCTTCTCCAGGGGATCCTCCTGACCAGGGATTGAACCCAGGGGATTGTGTCCTGCATTGCAAGTAGATTCTTTATGCACTGAGTTATTGGGAATGTTCTCTATTTTTCCTAGCATAAGCATGATTTTTTTCAAATAAAAATATCAAAGACGAAATCAACTGAGACATCAGAGGAATTTTTAAAAGACTCTTAATTCCAGTTGTTTTATGCAAATTGAAAAGATTAGTACTTGAGAAATAATTTGTAAATATAAATATTACTGTAAATAGGTGCTGTAGCCTTAGAATATGACAGGAGAAGACTGAAGTCCTTGTCTACTCACATACATTTTCTTGCCACTGTGCTTAAGTCTTTGAGTCATCATGTTAGAGGTATGACTAATCTGATGAGGACACGTTAGGAAGTCAGGAAAGAGAAAGGGTCTATGTGTCTAACATATACAAAATCATATTAAAAATCAGATTAATTTCCTTTTCCTCTTGAAGTTTTCAACAGTTAGAGAACAGGTCAATTTTCTTTCATTAGCTCACATTTATTGACCGTGTAGTTTGAGCATAAGTCTGTACTAAGCCCTTAACTCATTTAATCTTAATGACATTCCTATGAGCTAGGTAAAATTATTATCCCCATTTTTCAGATGAGAAAACTGAGGCACAACACTCTGTAGCTAGTAACTTAAGATCTGTGACTCAAAGCTTAGCAGTCTGTCTCTTAACCTCTGTGTTATACTACTTAGAGGCTTTGGCCATATGACAATACAGGATATTGACCTACCATAGCGTATCAGACAGAACTGACCACGAGAACAAAAAAAAAACATTTCATTACAGAGAATATAATCAGAGTGAAAGGAACTTTTGAGATAGCGTCAGTTTCAGGCAGGTGAAACCTTGACCTTCGCAAGATCAAGTGGTTTCTAATCTGTTCTAAAATATCCAGTGATACAGATTTCTTTGTGGAATGCAGTGCTAGACAGCCCCAAAGAAGGGTCCCAGGGTTCCTCCTAACATTTACGCCTTTGCATACCCCCTCTGCTTGAGTATGGCTGAACACAGTGAAAACTCAGTGTGACACATGGGCTAGTGCAAACGCACGGTGATGTCACTTCTGAGATTAGGTTAGAAAGAGTATCACTTCCGTCTCACTCACTCACTCTCGCATCCTTTCACTCTAGCTCGCCTGCTCCAAGGGAAGCCTTTTGTGAGCGGCTCCAAGCTGCCCTGTTGTGAGCTACCCTATTAAAAGCCTCATGTGGCAAGGACCTAATATCTTTAGTCTCCAGCCAGCAGGGACATAGGCCTGCCAACAGCCAGGAACGTGACCTTGGAAATGGTTCTTCTCCTGCTCTCCTGCTTGAGCTCGCTCTCCTAATTGAGTCAGCCCAGCCGAGTCCTTGATTGTAATTTGTGAAAGCTCAGAGCCAGAGACACTCGGCTAAACTACTCCTGGGTTCCTGACCCACAGAAACTGTGCGATGAGAAATGTGTGTTGTTTTAAACTGCTAAATTAGGGATTATATGGTCACATGACAAAAGGTAACTAACACCAGCATATCACTGGTCTCATTGGCTCCCTTGGCAATTCTTTGGGAAAATGTCTACTTTTCTACTTTTTCCCCAAACTAAAATCCAAGTGTGTATACTTATGGCTGATTTAAGTTGATGTCTGACAGAAACCAACACAATTTTGTAGACCAATTATCTTTCAATTAAAATAAATAAATAAATTTTTAAAAATCAGTATCTGGTGTTGGACAGTATCTTTAATGTGATACCTAGAAGGACAGGGCAAAGTCCTTTTTTTAAAAAAAAATTTTTTAAAGGGGGTATAGTTGACTTACAATGTTGCGTTAGTTTCTGCAGTACAGCAAAGTGATTCAGTTACACACACACATATATATCTATATCTATATTTATATACTCTTTTTTAGATTCTATTCTCATTTAGGCCATTATGGAGTATTGAATAGAATTCCTTGTGCTAATGAGGAGGTTCTTAGAGCAAGGTTCTTAAAGCAGTGCTAGGCTAAGGAAGAGCCATCTGACTTCTTTGGCTTTCTATATTTCTGCCTTCAGTTCCTGGGTAAGTCTTACAGATTTTCTGCTCCATCTCCCAGCCGTGCCTCCTGGCACTGCCCCCGCTTGGCTCCTAGCAATGAACCCTGTCTGACCCTTAACTCTCCACCTCCTGGACCACAAAATAAACCCAATCCTCTGATCATAGCTTCTTTGAGACTATGTTTACCCAATGGTTTGGCTCTTCCTGGACTTTCATCATGCCTTTCAGAGCATTCTCTCTCTGTCCTATACCTAGGGATGAAGCCAACCACTTATTTCGGAAACTATGCTAAGTAAGACCAAGTTATGTTGTAAGTAATTTAATAATGTAGAATCTCCAGAGTTATAAAATAGTGAAGCCATGTTATAATAACTATCTTTTTTGTAAAGGGTTATAAAATAAAACAATGTCATTATCTCCAATAGATTTTGAACAATAAGCTATAAGCATGGCTCATTTACCAAAGGAAATTTTGGATTCTTGAGGATTAAAAGGTTTGAATTAATTATAAACTGTACAATAAAATTGTTACTTTTCAGTCTAGATCCAACAAAATATTTTTTGTAGAATGAATTTGAGAGGCTCCCTAAATCAAGAACTTGCCTTTACTACTCATAAAATAATTGTGCAACATATATTCACTAAAAAAGCCATGAAATGCAAGACACCAGACCAGGCTTTATGGGAACATAAAAATGACACTAGAAAAGTTGGGGGGAAATATTTTTAAGAACAGTTCCCTCCAATCCCTCCACTCTCTTGTGAAACAGTTTGAAAAAATATTTTTCTTTCTTACTCATGTTTCACTTGAGCCTTTGATCACTGAAAAAAAAAATTAAAATTTTTTTTTAAAAAACCGACTGTACAACATATTTTGCTTTTCAAACTACAGACAAAATCATCTTAGATTTGTTTTAAAACTGCTAAAACCTATGTTTTGTATATATTATATTCCAGCTTTCTCAAATGTTTAAGGATTTTTTAAAGATTTCATGATTTTAAGATCTCAAAAGTTTTATATCTTGCTCTTGACTGAATCTGGACCTGTTTATGTGAGAGTATTTAATGCAAATAACCTGTGATAAATAAGTGATAATTTAGGGCATCTCCAATTTACTACCCAGCCTCCCACCTCCAAGACTCTCATTTCTGAAGAGCAAGGATTTTTCTCTGTTTTGTCCACTGCAGTCTCTCCAGAGTCTGAACGAATGAATGCACAGCACATAAAAAGTGCTCAATCAATGTGTTGATTGAAGGAGCGATCACTTTGCAAGAAGAGGACTGGGGTTTTTTTGGCATTATTACTTCCATTTGTCTTGCCATCACATGTAGATGAATGTGAACCTATAGATAGTCTTTCCTGCTGATATTATGACTTTGGCTTTCAACTCCAGCAAAGGAATTATATTTTGCTTTAAATAGAAATAAATGTGGAAACATTCTCAAAAGCCTGAAGTCAAAAGAAAGAAAAACCCTTCTACAACCTATTATTTATCTTAATCTTTTTTAGAGTGAGACTTCGCGGTCCTCAGCCCCTTAAGCACCTTCTAAGGATGAACTAGATCAGATTCAGAAAGATGAAAGGAAGTTGAAGCCTCAGATTAAAGAACAAGGTACCAACCAGTGGAGCTGGCTGCAGTGTGTTCAGCAGAAGAGGAACAAGTCATTCGTGGTAAGCTGAGACTCATTTCCTTGTTGCGTCTTACCCTGGCTTTTCCCCTTCGTTCCTTCCTTCCTCTCTCCTCCATGTCCTTCCTTGCTTCCCTCCCTCCTTTCATTCTTTGATCTGATTTCAGGGCTTTCTAAGAAATTTGGGAACTTATGGGCAAAGTCTTTCTTCCTACAATATTTCTTTCCATTTGTATTCCATTGTGACACACATGAAACGAGGATGGATTTTTTTTTCTCTGGCATTGTCTTTTAAGAGAAATGATCAAAAAAATTTTTAAAGAAAAGAGGCTGGTGGAATTTTTTTTATCTCTTAAAAATAACTGCCAATTTATGTCTTGAGGTTGGTACACATTTAGGCCAAAAATCTACCTTTTCTTGTCTTTTGCAAGCATATCTTCATCTCTGGAACAGTAAGAATTAATTTTCAACATTTTGAAATATAAATTTGTATAGTTTTTTAACAGTTGACAAATACCATCTAATCCTTACAATAACCCCATACAATTATAACTCAGTACAGGGAAAGACAATTTTGTAACCACCACATAGAGAATTCCTTGTATTTCACTCATGTTTTATTTAAGCAGAATACATGCTGAAAATCACATCTGATTTTCATTGAAATTTCATAGGCAGTTAGATGTGGGTATGAACTAGGGAATGTGTTTTCTTTGAATTCTGTAGCTCTTCTACTCATTTCTTCATGTTCTTTTTCTTTTCTTAACCATATGTTTTTGTATTATATTAATGAAAAATGTGGGATCCCTTGCTGGGGGGAATAGACTTGAGGGAACTTGTTATATGTCTAGGGAGGGGGAGAGAATGTGTGTTTGGCTTTGTCTTTCTATTGTGCTATCACATTTCCCAATGCCAATTCTGGGGAGGGTAGGAACTGGTCATAAAGTGCTCCTATTATAACAAGAATATGCTTCCTTTACTGCCAATTCGATTTTTCTTTGTGTAAATGTGACAAGGCTCGTGTGAAATTAAATGAAAATTATTATGCCTTGAGAAACAAAATGCTGTAAACGTTTAGGCATTATTTTTAAATACTCTAAATATGAAATGTTAATTCAAACTCACTCAGTGCCAAGGCATGGGGCATGTATTAAATAGGGCTGAAAAAACTTTCATTTCTTTTTGGAAGGTTGTGATTTTCTTTGAATTCTTGTGATCTCTCCGGTAGCTCCTTCTGCTCTCCTTTTCTCTCCCTACCTCCGTCCTTACCTCTCCTCATAGAAGTAATTTAAGAAGGGGAGTAAAGGAAAAGAAACATTATTCTAATTCCTCACCAAAATTCCATCCACATCCAGTCTTGACTCTTTCACTTCTTACTAATCTCCCAAAGAGAACAGAGCCGGCTTCTTCCCTGTGTTCACCAAGACATCTCTCTATAAGGCAATATTTGACCCCTTGCTTTCCAGATGTCACTGGAAGTAAAACCATATGCAGTTTCCTCATGAGTCAGAGTCAGCCTCTCTTACACGAGAAGTTAGCCTGAACAGTACAGGCCCTTGTACATCCCAGGAGAAAAAAGAACAGGAGTTAAAACTCAGTTCCCCCTCTGCTTGCCCAAAAAGAAAGAAGGGAGTTGGGCCACCACATTGTGGGGTGGCAAAGTATTTTCCCTCCAGGGTAACTATTGCATATCTGTCTTCCTCTGGGGCTGCAGCCTCATTAGTTTGCTGGTTGTCATTTAACCTGGCCAATTGTGAGGCTCTGCTGACAGCAGGAGCTTTCTGGAGGCTGTGGAGTTTTCAGTCCCATGAACAGACACCTGTCCATGAGGTACTGAAATCTGGGTTGCAGTAAAGCCCAATATAGCTCCATTTATTCCTTTATGCTTTAAAAGTTGCAGGCCAAAGCACTGTGCTCACTTAAAAAAGAAAAACCCACCCTCCTCTCCTATCTTGGACTTATCTCATTAAGCCCCTTTAATGCTTTTAGCTACTTTCAAGAACCATCAGTCAGTCTCACCACCCAATCAAATAATAGCCACTTCCTTCTATTCTTTCTCCCATTAAAGTGTTTTAGATCCATCAGCCCTTCCTTTGCGTTTTTACACTATTTTAATTTCCATTGTTTTTCTGAGTGAGTTTTACAATGGTTCCTGTGATCATATTCATTACTCACCTTTTCTTTCTCTGCAGAGGTTAGTACTGACTGGAGACAATGGTCGATGGTCATCAGCCTTTATTTTGGCATCTCAAGCCTTCTACCGGAGCCTCGGCTCCTTAGTCACACATGAGACTTAAGGCCTAGTTTGATCCTCACTCTCATGGTCTCAGAGTCAAAGCTGCTGCAAGATCTGGTTCATAAAACATTGGCCAAGCAGTGTGCCATTGTGCAGCGTCATCTATTATTTAAGACAACTTGGCTTTTCTAGCTATTCTGCTGTCTTATTACTTCCAGATTAGCTGTCTCCCTGAGAAAGGTCTTTCCAGGCTGGTCAAGAAACAGAGCAGTGTATCAGCAGAAGGAAGGTGAAAATGCAAATGTTAATTTCACTGCTCAAATGGTCATTGAGTTCACTGCCATGTTAGAGACAGGGTGATCCATTTACTTCATAAACTCACTTGTTTCCCCACTTCCTCATGACAACTCATAAAAAAAATGCTGGGCAACGTTTGCAACATACAACACAAAACGCCAAAACTAGCTTCATGGGGGGAATTCTCTTCCCTGATTGATCAGAACAGGCGGATTCCTATGATCCTTGCACATGAGGTAGGATCTTGAGGATAAGAATGACTAGCATCCCTCCACTGACTGACTTAAGGCAAGATCTGTTGCTCTTTGGGTCACTTGGCCCACGTTGAATGGTCTTAGGGGATACGTTGAGTCTTTTCACATAGGTTTTCAAACTAGAAATGTTTAGATGATAAACCAGGGCAGGGAGTATAATGGGAAGAGCTCTGTCACAGAAATTGGAGGGACTTCAATTGTTAAAAGGCGAAATGCCCTGTTTTGTCTCTGGTTTAAATTTAAGTTTACTGCCAAAGGTCACATGATGCAACAAGTCGTGCGGGCAGTCTTCACGGCGCCCAAGGGACAGAACTTATTCTCTATGAAGTGATGTCCAGGCAGGATGCCCTTTAGAAGGCTGTGGTTTCCACAGCAAGAGGCTGAATTGTGTTGCTGTCTCTAATTCCAGTTTATAAAAGCATGCAAAAAGATTATCCAAATCCTACAGAGTTTAGTAACTATATTAAAGACAGATTTGCTTTGAACATCAGTGGCCAAAATGATCGAGAAGATGAGAGAAGACAGAAGCGGAATACAATCAGAATTTCTATACAAATAATATATCTTTAAAATTAAACCACTATTATGAGATCTCTCTGTACTCTCCGGGTTTTGGTCTGCTTTTGTACTCAGTAGATAACCTTTGATCATGTCTGCAAAGAGACCAAAACGTAAATAACTTGACAATGACAAAACCGAAAACCATATACTCTCATTACTATAAGACCCAGTCTTCTGTTGTCATTGTTGGATATTTTAACTGGATTCCCAAGTCACTCTTTAATGGTCAGAACAAGTAAACAATCTTTGCCTGTTTGGCAGTATCTGTTATAGTTCCTTCCACTGGATATATCCTTCAAATCAGCATTTACACCTTTAAAAGTTTGATCTTAAAGTACACTTGCTCATTAGTGAAATGATATATGTTTAAGATTTCTCATAAGTTAGAACTTAAACATATCCTGACACATCTATCCCAGGGAATGGTACACACCTGTTTTATAAAGAATCAAGCAAAGTTCAAGGAGACTTCCTTGATGGTCCAGTGGCTGAAACTCTGTGCTTCCAATGTAGGGGATGCAGGTTGGTCCCTGGTGGGAGAACTAAGATCTCATGTGTCCTGTGACCTGGCCCAAAAAAAAAAAATTTTTTTAAGGCAAAGTTCAGTATATATTGATGTGGAAAAATCTTCAAGATGCATTGTTAAATGAAAAAATACAAAGTCAAAGGAAAGAAAAATGAGGATAGTTTTATTTTGCTAAACATGTTTAAAATAAGAGAGGCAGTAAGAAAAGAGGAAAGAAAAGAAAAAGAAAGAGAGGAGGGGAAAGGAGGAGGAGAAAGAAGGAGGAAAGAATGAAGGGACAAAGAAGAACACTGATTTGTATATGCTTCAAATATCTCTAGAAGCCTCATCTCCTAGGATATTAACTGGAAGCTAGGCATATACTTTTGTACCTTTTCAATGTTTTGAAAAGTTTCATAGTTTTTACATTTTTAAACCAAGTGAATATATTACTTGTCCTATATAACATGAGAAAAATGAAAGTCACTCAACATGTCTGACTCTTTGTGACCCCATGGACTATAACCTGCCAGGCTCCTCTGTCCATGGGATTATCCAGGCAAGAACACTTGGCAAGAATACTTGCCAAGGAGTGGTCAGCCATTTCCTCAGGGAATCTTCCCAACCCAGGGATTGAACCCTGGTCTCCTACATTGCAGGCGGATCCATTACCATCTGAGCCACCAGGGATTTGAGAAGGTTGCCAACTTTTTTTTTTTTTACTTCCTTTGGAGGAGCTGAGAATGAGCAGTAGTGTTTGGTCCCAGGCAGTGTAAAGCATAAATATTGGAACGGCCATTTTTTTATTTCATCTTGATGATTACACTGCCATTTTTGTTGGGATTTGAATGTGTCATGCTTCAAAAGCAGAAGCTTTAAACATCCTTCTCTTGCAACTCTGGCTGGGAGGTAAGGAGTGAGGGCAAAACAGTCAGCAAAGATATTAATAAGCTGAAGGCTTATTCAGTTTACAAGGAAAGTAGAAAGCAAGTGAATGGTTTATAGATTCTCGTAGGAGGTAATAACATGAAACTGCTGAAGAGTAGGCAGTTTGAAAATAAAGGACAATATCTGCATCTATAAGCAAGTGAGTGTGAATGAAATCCACTTCTCCCGAGGCACTCTTTTCATATGTCTATCCAGAATGTCATAAAATTCTATGCTGTTTTTGTATATACTCATATTTCCTGCACTGTGAGTCCAGGAAAGGCCTTATCTCTGTTCTAGTTGCTTGTGGACACCCATGCCCAGCTCAGCTTCTGATGAACCCCTGGCAGGAGGTTAACAAATGATTGTTGCCTGCATAACTCTCAGCCCCAAAACAATAATGTTATTTTTAATAAAGAAATCGAATGCTTTCTAACATAAGAAAACCAGAGTGTGTCTGTAGTATTCTCCCCTCCTAAATTCCTTTTACCAAGGCATGCATGCACTCATTTCTTAGAAATAAAAATATTGTCTAAAACTTGCACTTTCTAGCAAGTTTATTATAGAATACAAATATACAGATAAAACTCTACAAATGGTTTTAACAAGAACCCATTAAAAAAAGTAGTTCTTTGCTTTACATTTCATGAATATTAAATGTAAAAATGTTGGCATTTATTTGTTAGTCGTGTCACTTGACAAAATAATTGAGACACTTAATGAAGTGATTTAAAAGTAATATAAAGATAAGAGCCACCCGAGAGAATGCCAGGGGTCCCACTCTTCCCACAATATAGTGATTATGTTT
The DNA here is from genome assembly GCA_007570785.1 of Antilocapra americana. Lineage (NCBI taxonomy): Eukaryota > Metazoa > Chordata > Mammalia > Artiodactyla > Antilocapridae > Antilocapra > Antilocapra americana. Next base: position 23,896,601 of record ML662442.1, read on the forward strand.
TCAATGTTTTTCTATTCTAAATTTAACTCAAAACCAGAGAAAATTCTTTACGATCAAATTAAATGTATAGTTTAAAGAAGGAAGAAATGTAAAAACACAAAAAAGAAGCCCCACTCTCCTCTGCTTTTAGCTGTTGGGTGTAATCTGAAACACGAATTAGCATTTGGAGTTTGATTGAAGAACTGAGTGTCTTTTCCCAGACTAGTAAATCTTTGCTAGTCTAAAAGTTGAGTCCTTCCAACTGAAGGTTTGAATTAGAATTAAAATAATATAAAGTCAGGAGTGATGGTGTGACTACAGGATTTTTTCTTTAAAAAAATTTAAAACGTTATAATTGGTCTTTCCTAATCCTGGGTTTTTAGAGTTGGTAATTTTCATATAAGTCAGAAAAGGCTACCCACTCCAGTATTCTGGCCTGGAGAAGTCCATGGACTGTATAGTCCATGGGGTTCAAAGAGTCAGACACGACTGAGCGGCTTTTACTTCACTTCACTTCACAGAATGCAATACATGTTCAATAAATAGTAGCCATCGTTACTATTCATACTATCTTCAACTTGAGTAGTGACTTATCCTTAGGATGGAGTCCAGCTAAACTGGAAGCAATCTGATACCCCGACAAGGGGCAGAAGGAGAGGAGATTGAAATGTAGACCACATAGAAAGGGGACTGATTTCATCTCTAGGTTCTAAGCTCATTTGCAGGCATACATGTATCCATTCATATGGCTCAGGGATAGTCACAAAGTTTAACTGTAAAATAATTCTTATGTCAAGGTTCTACCAAGGTTGTTGCCGCAGCTGTGGCTGTAAACCTGTTGTTTTTCTCTTCTTTCTCACTCGTCCTTTCCTAAAGCTTCCTATTTAAATGTCCTTAATGGTGATGGGCAATCAAATGTTAAATGTTATTGTGACTTTCACATAGGCTCCAAATTATTAGAAACAAAACTAATAAATAAGACATTTGAATTAATTTAGGAATAAGCATCTTAAAAATAACCAAATAATTGCAACAGGAAAAAAAGAAAAAAGAAATCCTAACCTCTCCCTTACCCTTAGTTTTGTACTTGATTAAAATAAAACAAATCTCCCAATTAATGGAGTGAGTTTTCTCAAAAAGCTCATACTTTTTATTAAAAAAGAAAAAAGCAACTCCTTAGACTCAAAATGTTAAGCGTGAGACTTCCCTAGCAGTCCAGTGGTTAAGACTCTGTATTTCCACTTCAGGGGACATGGGTTGGATCTCTGGTCGGAAACTAAGATCGTATATGCTGCATGATGTGGTCAAAAAGAAAACAAAAGCATTTTTTAAATGTCAAGTATGTATTGTCATTGTTGTTTTAGTCATTCAGTCGTGTCTGACTCTTTTGTGATCTCGTAGATTGTACCCATCAGACTCTTCTGTCCATGGACTTCTCCATGCAAGAATACTGAAATAGGTTGTCATTTCCTCCTCCAGCGGATTTTCCTGAGCCAGGGATCGAACCTAGGAGGCAGATTCTTTACCACTGGCCACCTGGTAGGCAAAGTGTATACAAATATAAATTTTAAAAGTGAAATTTATTGTATTTATTTCCTTTTAATCAAACATTTAATGTCATATTACCTTTCTTTTTTATATAACAATATTAAGAAAAATACATCTATGAAATTCCAATTTCCTGGGGATGACAGCATTTGGATTCAAGTTGTCTCTTGATTATATTACTTAGCCTTTCTAAAGTTTGCTCCTAAAATGCTCTCTATATCCAACTTTAAAATTCAAAAGGGTAATTTAAAGTGAGAAAATATTATTTATCCATATAAATGGCTCAGGGCTAGGTTTATCTAAGATTTTATTTAATGATTTTTTCCAAATAAGGTCTCAGACTTTAAACTTCATTTGGAAAGACAAGTGATGTTTATTCCTGCTCAGAGAGTGTTTCTCCATTTGTTAAGTGATTGCAAAGGTATCACATGTGTATTAATATAAGGCTTTAAGAACCTTAGCTCAGGGAGAAAAGTTAACTCTCCAACCTCCAGGGTTACTTGCCAACTTTACTTTCATTTGATTCCAACTTGAAACGTTTCCCAATAGTCTCAAAGTTCTTTCACTGGTATTTTTTGAAATGGCCTGCTTTTTGCCCATTAATTGCTGTCATCATGGGGTTACAGTCCATGCTCAGCATTTCTCTTCTTCTTAAAGCCATTGAGCAGTTTCAGGGTTAAACCATTTTCTAGTTCACTCAGTGCCATCAGCTTGGAGAACCCTCAAGGACCACAGCCCCATCAGCGCCGCACACAGAACACCCTGCTTCGGCATCTTTGAACTGGCTTTCTGAGCTGCAGAGCATGCCAGCTCCGGTCCTCCACCCTCACACATCACAGGCACCTGCTGCGTCTGACAGGGACCTTTCTGCAAGTACACGTGGGGGTTGGCCTTGTAACGTCATTATCGCTTGCAGATTACTGCAGAGTGGCTACGAGCTGTGGTGTGATCCTGTCACACGGAGAGACTGGTCACATTTCCAGAACACCAGGGAAGGGACACCTGCAGACAATATTCATGGGCTTTTCAAAAACTTCTGTGTTACTCCAGGAAAACAAGACTCAACTAAATCTGATGGTTGATCTGAGAGATAATCTGAGGAATGTATCAGTTGACATTTTGGTCTAGAATTTTGTGAAAATCAAGCGGAAATATTTTTTAACTTGACTATTATTTCCTTTGACAATGTAACAAACTTCTTGAAAGTTTTATAAAACTACTTTCTGAGTTTCCTGTGATGTTTTCCCCATGATATAGAGAGTTAATATTTGAAAGTTTACTTATCAACATTGTCAGAAACACAATGATTTAAATAGAAGTACGGATGGTAAAACAACAATTTCATATGATATAAAATAGTTGAATATTTTTAAAACTCCTTGGAGCAGGGATGCACTTAATATGTGGGAAGTATTAGATATTAAAACCATCACTTACTAGTTGCTTTGATAATCCTCCCTTTCTCTCCTGGCCATTTAAAAACCATACTTTGTCATCATCTGAATTTCCTTATAGGCTTAAACCAGGAAAATGTTTGCACTTAGTACAAAGTGGCACTTCCCTCCCCCTTTTTCCCAGAAATGTATAGAATCACAAAAAGAATCTCCTCTCAAGTCTTCTAGAAACTTCTTGTGTATTATTTAAATCCATTTTTTAAATTATTTTAAATCTTTAAATTGTATTTGGTTCTATTATTGTCTTTTCCTCTCATCTCCATTGTCATTAGCTAGCTACTGCTCTTCTTTTTTAGGGCATAAAGTGTCAAACCCACCAACATAATACCAAATCAAACCAAACAATAATCCATGATGAATGGTTTTCCTTATATCATTTCTCCATTCTCTAATTTACATGACTTCTCTTATGTATTAGCTGTCTTCTCTCTTCCCTTAATAATATTGTTCTAATTCCATCATTCATTCTCTTCTAAGAATGATGCTCTATTAATAATACTAGCACCCTTTCATTACATTTTCATGTAATGGATACCCTCACCCATTCGACTCAGACGTTTCTGCAGTCCTCAGATTTTGCTCTTCCAAACTCTAAACATCATCCTGCTATACTCAGAAGCTCTGTGCTTTACTCTCTTTGCAACCATTAGGCATTCCTTCCTGCTGGAAAATGGAGCAAACCAACAACCAACACCTTTTTTCCCCTTTTTTGAGCTCTTAAATAGTTATTTCCAACTCTACATATATTCTTCCTATATTTGAATCTTAAGATTCTTCAAAATGTATTTGCATTGTTCTCTTTTGAATTCAAGCTTATTTGCAGAAGCTTCCTTCAAAGTAGCTGCAAGAGTTATTTTCCATTTTTAGGATGCAATTGCCATTTATTTATTACCCACTGATGTTATTTTGCTATCTTGTTCCTTTCCCACTTCTTTCTCTGTGAGAAGAGCCAGCTCTCCCATCATGACTTTGAATGGGAAAGTTGAAGCTTCTCTTTCACTGTCTCTTTCCCTCTTGTTCAAATGGTAGAACAACAAAAACTAAAAGTGACTGTAAGAGGAAGCTCTGAAATCATTATTCTTAGTCTTTTGTTTCTCTGGGATGAAAAACCACTAGGATCCTTTAAAATCTATTTACGTGATCATTCTAGAAGGCAGCAAGTTTCTTAAGATGCTGCACACATAGTCACATGAAGCTAAAGATACATTTATATGTATAAGTATAAACACAGATAAACATTAGATAATTTAAATAGAAACATAAAGGAAGAAAATGTAAAATACAATCTAAAGACTTGCCATGTGGTTGACAGGCAGAATATTTCTTCCATGAGGTTGTCTTTAAAAGCATGAATGCATGTAGACCACATGTCTTTTCTTTATCACATGAGATTTAATATCTTTTAAAAAGTCTCCATATTCGGACACAGATTTTGTATGACAATTAGGGTGACTTAACACTATCTAACTGAGGTTTTTGCCCAAATACTAAAAGACACTGAAAATAATTTACCTTTACAAATGTTTTATATAATCCTTTGACACACTGTCTCACAGGTTTTCACAACAACGTTGTGATGGAGTAGACAGTCATTATTAACCTCCCAACATTTCAGATAATACAAGAAGCTCAAACCTTGTCCAGTGGCACAAAGTAGGTGACAGCTGTGACTCCAACGCGGTCTGCCACAAACAAAAGCACAGCTCCTCCACTTTGGGACTAGTTTAGGATGCTGGCCTTTTAGTTTACATTCAGGTTTTTAATAAGGAGTCTCAGATGTAAAGCCCTTTCTTGGCTGCTAGAGCAGTTCTCTACACTCTGGAAAGATACTTAACCTTTCTTTCATTTTCTTCCCTCATAAAATCAGCAGGTGCTACTCAATGGCCTTTCTGCTCCCTTTGACTCTCAGAGCCTCAGCTATAACACCACCACTGGTTGGTCTCAATACCAATAACTTTCACTACTAGCCTCAATTATATTTTTGTCTTAATTATTCATCCCTAACTCATATTATAGATTCCTTTTTGCCTTATCCCATTTCATCTCCCAGCTTTAGTTTTGGCCTGGGGAATGGGTTAAGGTTTGTGCCCACAAATATTTACTATCTGCTGCCTCCGATGTGCTCGGCACCAAGGCTGCTGATCTGTACGAGGAATCTGTCTTCCTCCCAGAGGCCACCATCCAGGTATACATCGCATTAGCTCTGCCTTCCTCTCTTCTTTCCTCCAGGTCCTGGGCTGAGGAAGCCTGCCTTTCATCTCATCGTCTTGCCCTTTCCAAAGCCTTTAAACTCACCCTCAAGAAGAATCCTTCTCCCCAGAGAAACAGCACTACTGCTTTTCATTATCTTTTTCCCCCCTCTGCCAAACTTTCTTCCTCATTCCCACTTCAAGATGTCCTCCGTGTTCAATCTGTAATTCACAGTTTCTCACACTCTGCGGCATGAAGCCAATGGGTGTTGGTAGGATCCCTGGAGGGATAGAGAGCATCTTGCAAACACGAGAAAAGGAGGAGAGTAGCTGTCACAGCAACGCTGATCTGTCTTTATTATCTGGCAGCCTTGGCCCCCTAGAACGCTGTAAAGCAGGAATGAGAATTCTCCCTGCAGACTGCACCTAAGGGAAACTCCCTTCCGAGAGCCTGAGTTCAAGTCTCAGCCCTGAAAATCTCTTCCTGAATGACTTGCAGCAAATTACCTTCTTGTAACATAGGAGGGCTTTAACTGTACATTTTAAATAAGTCCTTTTGAGAGTGGGGCTCAAATGAGCTCATTTGTATGGATGGACTCAGTGGGCTTTGTGAGCTGAGCTAAAGACATTTCTGAGAGCAGCAGAGGAGGCTGTGTATCTGGGAGACAAGAGTAGGAGCAAGAGATGGGAGAGAGATTCAGAAAAGGAGATGAAAGGGGCACAACGATCAATTCTCCATATTCTGTAGTTTTGCACAGGACCCCTCAGCAGTCCATAACTACTGATACTGCTGCCTGGGACCCAGCAGCTGAAATTAAGAAATCAGAACTCCTCGAAAGGCTGCAGGCTCCTTATTTTCCCAGTTCTAGCAGGCACATGGATGGGGGCTTGCGGTCACATCATTTTAGTTCCTGCTTTGTAACAGAAGAGAATCTCCTCCTTCAGCCCCGCCCATATCTCCACTCAATTCCATCCCTTCGCTAGTGAAAATAAAAGAAGAAAAGGGGGCGAGTCACGTACCCATAAGTTCAGTCTCCCCAAATCATGAGGTTGTATTTCTTCCTGTTCAGAAGAAACACCTGATGGGAAGGCAGTGGTGGCGCTGTGTCTCTTTGAGTCTTTCCCTCTGGTATCTACAAGTGATTGTTTGGGGGGAACTTGAACATGGTCATCCTTTCATGTGTTTCTTCAGTTTCTGGTTCTCCATACTGATTCTGCCCTTCCTCTCCAGATGGGATGCGTTCTTTGGTGACTGTTCACCTCACACCAAGATATTCGCTTCCTTCATGTCCACAGAAATTTGATACATTAACTCTCTCCACCCCAAAAAATGGCTTTGGCAAACCACCTTTTCTGGTTTCCTCTGATACACATTTCCTTCAGTTATATTTTCCTGATTAAAATGGTCAAGAGGCTCACTCATCTGATTTATGATGTTGCAGTCCTTCTTGTGTGTCTTCCGGCAATTATTTGATTTCTGATTACTTGGACATAGGACAGTTTTATCTGTGACTTACTTGTACTGCAAAATCAAGCCCAGAGTTCATTTTCTTTTCCAGATATTTGTTTCCAAGATCATCATTTACTACCATTGTCTTAAAATTCAGCTCATGTGCACTCACGAGTTTTTTTCTGGACATGGAAATATCTCTCAAAATTACACCAGGTGCCAGGTTAACTGAGTTTCTTAACTTATTATCTGTGTGTTGGGGCCACATTTCAATTTTGTAGAGCCACTGAAGTTCTTTCTTCCTTTGTAATGTTAACTAAGTCCTTATTTTTTTTTTCTTTCTATATAATTTTCTTTCTGGAATTTTAGAGACATCCCAACAACAGTAGCTATTTAGCATCTATTGTATGCCAGGATTAGGGTTAGAAGAAGTAGAGACACAAGGCATAGTCTTACCTTCTAGAAAATTATAGTTTAGTTGTGGGTCATGAATAAATACTGAATTAGAAATCCAAATCTCTGGTGACCATCCAGTTCTGTCCCTAACTCAGTTTTGTGGCCTTGGTAAAAGTTAGCTTATTCTGTGTAACCTCATCACCAGCCAACCCAGTAACAAAGGACGTGCCATGTTGACCTGTGTTCAAGAGAACTGAAGCGTACCTGGCGAGGCGTAAACTAAATAAAAGTGAAAACAAGGTTAGAGGGACTTTGTTTAAAAGTATAAATAATCTGAAGACTATCACTAGATGAATTGTTCTGATTAATTACATGTGTCGTTTATTCTCTTGATCAGATCCTGGAGGACTGGCTATAGCCTATCAATAAATACGTGTATTTGTGAAGTAATCATGCTAGAATATATATGAATGTGTGTACAGTATGTGTGCTTATATTCACATTTGAAAGTAATGACCAGAATTTTGGTCCTTAAAATTAATCACTGGGAACACTATAGCCTTGGGCCAGGTGGTGGGAGTCACCGATACATCGCTGCCTCTTTTCTGGCTTATGTTCTGGAAAAGCGTCTGAGGATGGATGAAATGGGGAAACTGAGCGACAGGCCTGCCTCAGGTTAGAGAGTGGGTTGGGGTTGGAGCCAGGAATAGCCCACAGCAGGATTCCTGAGTGATAATCCGGTGGCACGACCCCTGGCAGGCTTCCCCCGATAGCGGAGGGAAGGCTTATCATTCCTCAAGCTCTCCATTCCATCCTCTCTCCCGAAAGGGGTGCTGTGAGCAGTGGGGGAGGCAGGCAGGAGACCCAGGCCCTGGAGAGCTGAAGGCATGGCCTCACTAAAGGCAGGGCAGAAAGTAGCCTCCGCTGATCCTTTTTTTTTTTTTCCCCCCGTGTCTCCTTCTCTGGGTACATCCTGGTCAAGAACCTTCCAAAGCTCCGATTGCTGGCTCTTTGCCCGAGAGCAGTGGGAGGCGCACAAGCCAGCCTGGTGGGAAGACTAGCCAGACGTGCGCCTCCCTTTCAGCCCTCGCCGCTCCATCCTTCACCGGGTGACAGACGCATTGTTCTGCGGCCCAGGCCGGCAGCTGGGCCGGGCGCCCCCCGCCCCTCCTCCCCCACGGCCCGCGCGCCGCCGCGCATCCCAGCCGGCCCACCCTGCGCGGCCGGAGGCCCGGCGTGGCGGACGGCGACCCCCTAACTTTTACCACCACCTGCTACCAGAGTGCCTGTTGGTGGCCTGAATGAAGCTGGCTGTCGGTGCCGGGGCGCTGGGGGGAAGCTTTTATATTTATTGCCCCGAGGGGGGAAGTCCGGGAGCTGTCCCGTGGGACCGGAAAACGGCAGGCACGTCGGCGGGAGCGAAAAAGCCATCAAGCGCCCGCACCGGGGGACACTTCACCGGCCGCGGGGCTGGCCCTCTTCCTCCAACCTGGCAAAGACGGCTGCATTGTCTTTGGAAGTTTCCAGTGACCTCGTTTGTCCTGACTGCAAGGAAGCAGTTAGCCCCCACAGAAGTGGAATCTGCAGTTTCCTCCAGGCAGGACCTTTTCACGGCGTGACTCAGCCTCACTTCTCCCGGGCGGGACGGGAATGGCCCTGAGTGAAGGAAATTTAATTAACTTAAAAAAAGAAAAAAAAAGGAGTGGGGGTGGGGTGAAGGGTGCTTAATTTGTATTAGGCAAACGCATTTCCAAAGGCCTGCTGAAATTTCCTCTTCCAGGCCTTTGAAATAGGACACACCCCAAAAACCGAACTTGGTCTTTTTCTCTCCTGTCGCTGGTTTCAGTTTACCAATTCCAATCTCATCTAGGTTTGCAAATCTGAAATCCTCTTAACCGCCCTCTACCCTTCCTGGCACATCCTGTGAGTGAATGAAGTTTGTCAGTCATGTCCCAGCTCTTTGCGAGCCCATGGACTGTAGCCTGCCAGGCTCCTCAGTCCATGGAATTTTCCAGGCAAGAATACTGGAGTGTGTTGCCATTTCCTTCTCCAGGAAATCTTCCCTACCCAGGGATCGAACCTGGGTTTCCCTGCATTGCAGGCAGATGCCTTATCGTCTTAGCCACCAGGGAAACCTTGGCTGGCACATTCTACCGGCTCTGAAATCCTTTCCCTTCTGCCTTTGCACCATCTCTCACAGGGGGCTTTTGCTGAACGTTTTCAGAGACATGGTCGTGGATTTCCTCCCCTCTCAGATGGTAACCTGGGTTTGCAGTCTTTCCCTCCCCAGCTCTCCAGCCCCTCAGTCCAGGGCATACACTGCTACCATATTGTCATATACTCATCATCCCAGTGACATTAGAGGACTGCCTATTCTCCATAGTAAAATGAGCAACTCCTTGTTGGGACATTATTTACCAACATTATTTGCCTTCTTTCTATTGAAACTCTTTGCTTTGGTTAAAATAATTCATCAAAAATTCCCTAAAAAATATCTCACTCTTCTTTTCTTTCTTTTTTTCTGCCTCTGTACCATGTGCCCTATCCAAGACACTTCTCACCTCTCTACTGAAACTTTGCCCATTCTAGATTTCCCTGGTGGTCCAGTGGTAATGACTGCACCTTCCAATGCAGGGGGCATGAGTTTGAATCCTGGTCAAGAAGCTAAGATCCCCCATGCCTTGGAGCCAAAAAACAAAAACACAAAACAGTTACAACATTATAACAAATTCAAAAAAGACTAAAAATGGTCCACATTAAAAAAAAAAAAACTTTCAAAAACTCCATCCATCCGTCAAAGTCTAGGCCAAGTATTCCTTTTAGTGTGAACCCTTTCCCAGTTTCTCAAAGAGGTGGGGGGGGGAATATGTTTCCTTCCTCAAGAAATCTAACACTGTTTGTATCAGTCTTGGGCAATTTATTACACATTTCTAGCAATTTGTCAACATATCTTGTCTCTTTCTATCTCCTCTGATACACCCTAGGAAAGATGGACAAAATGATTAGTTGCCTGCTTAATTGACACAGCCTTGAAAATATCCAGTAAGTGCCCATGAAGTATCCAGTCATGTTTTTACACTATTCATTTATGAATGACCTACTTAGAGTAAAATAAAGGATATTTTAAAGCCTCAGAAGAACAGTCACATCTGTTTCCCAAGCTCCTTCCAGTGCTGACCCTGGCATGCATCCTGCCACACCTACTTCTAACCAAGGGCATGCATTTGTGTAGTCTGTAGCCATGGAAGTACTGAGGTCAGCTAACATTGGAATATTGGGCTTAGTAGCTCTATGCAAAAGCCAAATGAACTAACCAAGGGCAAGAAACAAGGGTTTATAATATGGTCTATAAGGAAACACATCTACTTAAATCCCAAAGCAGAACCAGCTATTGTATTTTATCTAACACAAGCAAAGGAAAAATATACATACCTCCATATGAACTAGTCAAGCAGCTTTTCCAAAGTGTGAAGTTCTCAAAATGCTCTTTTTGGCTTAATGTCCTTATGTGAAATCTGATATAAGATAAAATCTAGATGTCCTTCTTCAAAACGCATTATAAACAGAAGATGCTACAAACCCAAGTGGCCCTAAAAAGAGTTCAGAAACCACAGTGTGTGTGAATTAGCTGGGGGAGTTGGGGGGCAGGAGTCCCCCATACCATTACCATCAGGCAGTATTGAACATCAGCTGGGTGTCCTATAATTGAACTCATTTCTGGCATCATCTATCCCAAAGCAGAATCAGATTCCACAAAGTTAAAGTTTTACATTTCAGACATGGCTTAAATCTTGGCATATCCATCAAATAAGAATGTAGGTATTTCAAACCAATTCTTATTTTAAGGAGAATTAGAATATAAGATGATTGTTTTCACTACTATTGATCCATAAAAAGAATACTGCTTTTTAGGACATTTGTCTTTTGAAACTCTGTGCTGTGTGCCAAGTTTCTTCAGTCATGCCCAACTCTTTGGGACCCTGTTGGCTATAGCCCACGAGGCTTCTCTGTCCATGAGATTCTCCAGGCAAGAATATTGGAGTGGGTTGCCATTCCCTTCTCCAGTGGATCTTCCCAACCCAGAGATTGAACCTGTAACTCTTAGGTCTCTTGCGTTGGCAGGTGGGTTCTTTACTACTGACACCATCTGGGAAACCTGTTATTTTAGTCATTATTTTCTCCTGACTTTATGTGGTCTCGTTATCTCAGAATGGCTCCCGTCAAGCTAGCAGAACATAGATAATATCCTGACAACCAGGAGAACTCAGTCTCCTAAATCCAGCTTTTGCCAGAAAGGCTGCGGTATCATTTCACACCTGCCAGGATGGCTAAAATGCAAAAGACAGATAATACAAGCATTGGTCAGCATGAGGAGAAACTAATTCTCATCCAGTGCTGACAGAAATAGATATTTGTGCAGATAGTTTGGAAAACAATTTGGCAGTTTCTAAAATGTTGAACACAAATTTACTGTGTGACCCAGTGATTCCACTTCTAGATATTGACTCAAGAAAAATTAAAGCATAAAAACATACTTCCACATAGATATTTGTACCCAAGTGTACATAATAGCACTATTCGTATTAGTAAAGAAATAAAATTAATCAAATATCAACTAAGTGATGAATGGATAAACAAAATGTGGTATGTCTATACAATGGAATACTATCCAGTAATTAAAAAGAAACCAAGTGCTCACATAGGCTATAACATAAATAAAATTTCAAAAGAGTAGCTAAAGTGAAAGAAGTCAGACACAAACAACCAGAAAAAATGTATGCATGATTCCATTTACGTGAAATGTTCAACAAAGGAAATTCTACGAGACAGAAAGTAGATTAACGGTTGCCTGAAGCTGGGAATGAGGAGTGGTTGATAATAGAAAGAGGGTGCTGGTGGGGGGGAGGTTGATAAAAATGTTCTAAAATTGGATCATAGTGATGGTTGCATGATTCTGTAAATTATACTTAAAACAGGTGAATTATGGTATGCAAACTACAAGTCATAAAGCTGAAAGAAAGGAAAGAAAAAGAAGGGAAAGAAGGAAGGGGAAAGATGGAGATGATGCAGTGAAATAACTCTCTAAGCTGGAGAGTTCTGCCTTGAAAGCGTCAGGCACCATGGATCCGACAGTCTCAACACACAACATCCCACTGGACTCCCCTATTTCTGGAAGAAGGAGCAAATTATGCAGAGTGCTAAGGAAGTTTACAGGCTGCAGAGGGTGGAAAAAACAATCCTTCCTTTTATCTATTTTTGTAAAAGTAGCAGAAGCTATAAACATCTTCTCTTTCCTGAGCTGATAATTTTATCCCTCATGACCTGTCTGTAGCCCCAACGAAGGAAGTCATTTAATTCAAGCCCTGAGGATGGAGAGGTACTTGGAGCTCTCTCACCCTCTCTTGTCAGCACGCAGCCCCCCTCTGTGGCCACATCTTCTCTCACCTGCTTCTGGCATTCATCTTGCCAATCAGTGGCAAGGGGACAGAAGAATTAGCTGTTGGTTGGGGACCCGACACAATGGACTGACCCGGGGGCGGGGGAGGGGGCCGGGAACAGTTTACTTGTTTGACACCATTTCCTCTGAACTGACAGGCCGCCCTTCCTTCTGAAGTCCCTCCTGGGCCCCCAGTATACTCTGACACTAGTGTACACAGCCGTCCAGAAGCCAGACTCGACCTGCATCCTTATTACGGGTTGTCTTAGAAACAAACCAAGGATTGCGTGAACGCTTCACTTCCTGGCAGAGTGAATCTCACCGAGCGAACCTCGCCCAGTCCTGCCAAGATTCTGCTTCTGCTCCTGCTGGGAGAAGGAGAAAGGGGAGGCACCAAACATATGGGAAGTCAGGACAGGGATCCATTCTCAGAGCGGACAAACCTGGCCAAGAAGTAACATGTGAAAACTCTGGATGTCCCTGGAGCTTAAAACACGCACACGTGTTCAGGTCTCTGCAGGATGGGCTTACTGCTCGTAACCACATCCTGTGCACACTGAAAACCTCCAGTGGAATGTCATACGGTGTGTGTGCCAACAATGTCACCTTCCAGCCAGAGCCGTGTTTTCTATTTTGAAGAACAATTTCCAAGAGGATGTTTTTCTTTTTCACAGCAAGTCCAATATCAGACTGAGTATGTTTGTAGTGGGGAAGGGGGAGGGGGGAGTCTACTTCTAAACAAAAGGTTGTTGACTATCTTATCTTTTGAACTAAATATAGAGATTTTCCTCAAAATGTGTACACCAATGACCTACGAATGTGGTAAGCTCAGGACAAGTAAGTGGGGACTTAAGCCTCGTCCACGCCCAGGGGAGGACTGCTCCCAGGTGACTGTGAGAAGCCTGAAAACACCAGGACAACCTCAGGCCAGCATGGGACATCCTGGGAGGACGTATGTTCAAGTTACTTTGGCAGCACACAGAACATGGGTGTAACCTGGGCCCAGGCGGTCATGTCAGGCCTCCCAAAGGAAAGAGCATGGGAGAAGTCCCATTGCATCGAGACTACTCAGATAACTCCAATTTTTAGAAGAAGCACCCTAATTTGCTCTATATACTCTTTCAGCTACTGCCCATTTTTCCAGTTTGCAGAAAAAAATTTTCTAGAGTGTTCCATTCATTGTAGCTCCTTTCCTTGTTTATTCACTCATCTACTTCCATCTATCAGCCTTTTGTCCTAGGCCAAGCTCCCGAATCCACTCTGGGAAATTCATTGGTCACCTCTTTGGTTGTCAAAACCTGTGGATGCTGTTTTGGTCACATCTAACTCAGCTTTTCAACAGCATTTGACACCGTAGAGCACTACCTTCTTCTTGAAATACTATACGCACACAGTCGCTTCTGTCTGGATGAAAAAGGCCATCCTTTTTTATCAAAGGTGACATCTGTCCAACATAACAAGCTGAGCACCGAAGGGGTTGTGTCTGCCTTCCAAGGCCTCAGTTTTATCCTTACAAAGAATATGCACATGGGTGAATTCTATTCTTGCCATCTACCCAGTTACAGTTACCAAAGATGACACCTGCCAAATTCACCAGCAAGCCTAACTGATTCCACCTCTCATCTACAGCCATCACCCTAGTTCATGCCCCCCGTGGCCAGTTCGCAGACCACCTTAACCTCCATCAGCTTCTCCACATTTTTCATATTTGTCTTCTCTGGTCTATTCTTTACAAAGTAGCCAAATTAACTGTTTAAAAACAAAATCAGATGTTTTAAACATCTCCCTTTTGCTAAACTGTTGAAATCATTTCCCATTTTCCTTAGAATTAAATTCAATTACTTCAGCCTAATGGCAGCCCACTCCAATATTCTTGCCTAGAAAATCCTGTAGACAGCGGAGCCTGGCAGGCTATAGTCCACGGCGTCACAAGAGTAGAACGTGACTGAGCGGCTAAACCACCACCACCACCTCAGCCTACAAAGCCTTCTGTGATCTGGGCCTGCCTCACCTCTCCAGGCTCTTACTTTAATGCTCCTTACCTGTCGCCTTGCCAATGTTTTCTGTGTTTACCTTATGTGACCTCAGCCCAACGTATTATCACTGGAGATTACTTCTTCCTGTCCAAGTTTTCTTTCATGGCTTCCCTAAAGCTTTCTCCCTTGCCTGAGTGAAGAGCTTAGCCTAGTTGTTCTCACAGAAAGTGTGCTACTTCTGTCACGTAATCACCTGTGACCATGAACAGGAATATCTTCTCCATTAGACTGTGGTATCCTAGAGGGCAGGAACTGGGTCATTTTGGTCCTGAATCTTTAGTGCCTAGGTCAGTGTCTTAATCAATAAATATTGGCTTACTGAATTTTGAATGAGAAAATTTTCTTCATAACAGTTTTAACTGAGGCAGAAACTCTTCATTGCCTCTAATATCTATTTTCCCTCTTTTCATTTTTAACAGAACCCTGAATGTGTTCAGCCGAAAAACTGTATTTCCCAGCCCTGGCGGTGTAATGAGGATGGAGGGAGAAATCTCTATGGTATCAATACTTCCTTACAGAAGGCTCTAAAGAAAGAAGGGGCAATGTTTCTCTCCTTTGTGTTTCCTCTAACGTGATGTGAATAGCTGCAGCTTTATCAGCCCTCTCGTGATCTTGATAAAGAAAGGTAAAGCAGCAGCAGAAAAGCAGCCTGGACCCCTGATATATTTTATAGGGTAACCACACCAGCATTGCACTTCTTAAATGCAATTTAAGTTCAGCATTGCTGGACTTCTTAAATGTAAAATAATGGACCCTTAAACTGTTCAGTTCACTCTAGATGGCTCTCTCATATTAGCAGAACTTAATCCTAACCTGGCATTCCAGGTGGCTCAGTGGGTAAAGAATCTGTCTGCAATGCAGGAGACACAAGAGACGAGGGTTTGAATCCCACATAGGGACGGTCTCCTGGAGGACAGCAAGTCAACCCACTCCAGAGAAGCCTAGCGGGCTACAGTCCATGGGGTCAACAAAGAGCTGGACATGACTGAAGCAACTGAGCATACACGCACAGTCCTAACCTACACACATCCTAAAGTAAAAATTCTTAATGAAGGTCAGCATTCCTCAATGCTGGAGAGTTGGAACCTTTGGTTGCCTAATTCACTCATTGCACACAGACAGCAGTTCAGGGTTAGGTAAAGCACAGATGGTCTCTGTCACGTTTGATGCCCATCTATTAGTGGATTTAGTTAGAACAATGGGCTCCTGTAGAGAAAAATAAGTTAAGAGTTTATCAAAGAAAGACACATGATTATTCAGTGGTCAGTTTTTAAGGGGAGTAAGTGACTGGATTAATTCAAAAGGATAACTGGATTAAACAAACCAGTAAGTCTTCCCTGGTGGCTCAGTGCATAGGAATCCACATGCCAATGCAGGAGACGTGGGTTTGATCCCTGATGGGGGATAATCCCACAAGCCGCAGAGCAACTAAGCCTGTGCGCCACAGCTAATGAGCCTGTGCTCTGGAACCTGGGAGCTGTGACTTCTGAGCCTGTGTACCTTAGAGCTCATGCTCCACAACAAAAGAAGCCACAGCGATGAGACACCCCCACACCGCATCCATAGCATAGCCCCTGTTCTCCGCAACTAGAGAAAAGCCCTCAAAGTAACAAACAACCAGCACAGCAAAAAATAAATACATGAATAAATAAAATTACTTTTTAAAAAGCCAGTTAATTTAGTCCAAACAGTTATCTCCTTTTAAATAACTTTCAAATTGCAAGTTGATCATTTTAAAACCAAATGGAACTCTGGCCACAAAACAGGACATTTCAATGCCACAGGATCACATGACCCAGAAGTAGTCTAGAGAGTGCCTTCATTGTAAGTAAGGGAGCTAAAAGTCATGTTTGGAAGAAGCATTGTGGATCTAAAATGCATGGAGCACAACAGGTAGAGATGCAGTCTGGGAACTAATTTTTAGTATCTTGGAAAAGCAGGCAGTTGATTTATTCTTAGCGGGCTCAAAAGATTTAATGGATGTAATCTTAAAATACATTTTCAAATAATTTAAATACCTGAAGTATGTGAAGGAGTCCAGACTCCTGCATTTACACTGGAAAGTTTGATAAGCTGGAGTTTTTCCCATATAGGCACGCAATTGATTTAACTATAGGCTTGACCCATGGAATTCCCTTGTCAACTGACAGCCATGAGAAAACCCACTCTTGCAGTGGAGTCCTCCTGAAAATAGAGCAGACACTTCTTGCCCTTTCTCACAGGCTTTTTGGCTGCAGGGAAACAAGAATGCCCTTTGTCAATGCATACCCAGGAGGAGAGCTTTGGAGCTAAATTTTCTCATGGTGTTTTCAAATAAAAGGAATGACGATAATTCAATTTGAAATATGTCCAAGTGTTTCCAGCATCATCCCTGGGCTGTGGTATGCTTCTGAAGCAAATAAGATAATAAGGAATCAAATATGGAGAGTCAGCTAAGTGTCTAATATCCTAAAAAATGGCCACTTACAGATTTTTGCCATTGCTTTCTTTTATCTCTCCTTTTCTGAAACAACATCCTTGATAACCTTGTCTCCTGTACCAAAGAAACATATGAACAAAAATGGTTACCAGATCATGTCTGTGACCTCAATGTATCTCAATACATACAGGAGCCATTTCTTCAGTAGTTCTGCAGCTTAACTGCCTTCCAGACACAGTGAATGAGTCATCAGTCCAAGGAGGCTTAGCTGGAGAAAGGAGGCCTGGGTCGCCATCCACACAGACTAAGCCTACAGGGCTACAGGGCACTCCGTTTAGATGAAACACTGACGAGTCCGTCAAGTTGTTTTCACTTTCTTAAACCCATATACTTACCAATTAATATCTCTATAACTGTTATGGGTTTAATGCTAATGGCTGAAAATTATTTTTTAAATGAACACATGAAGCGTTTTCAATTCTGCTGATTGCCATTTACATGCTATTCACATACCAAGAAGGTTAGAACGGGCTCTGCAGTCAAACTGCCTAGGATCAAATTCTAGCCTGCCTACCTGCTAAGTCGCTTCAGTCTTATCTGACTCTTTTCAACCCTATGGACTACAGCCCGCCAGGCTTCTCGGTCCGTGGGATTCTCCAGGCAAGAAAACTAGAGTGGGTTGCCATGCCCTCCTCTGGAGGATCTTTCTGACTCAGGGATCTAACCTGTGCCTCTTACAGCTCCTGCATTGGCAGGTTCTTTATCACTAGCCAGAGAAAGCAATGGCACCCCACTCCAGTACTCTTGCCTGGGAAACCCCATGGACAGAGGAATCTGGTGGGCTTGCAGTCCATGGGGCCGCTAAGAGTCGGACACGACTGAACGACTTCGCTTTCACGCATTGGAGAAGGAAATGGCAACCCACTCCAGTGTTCTTGCCTGGAGAATCCCAGGGACGGGGGAGCCTGGTGGGCTGCCGTCTCTGGGGTCTCAAGGAATCAGGCACGACTGAAGCGACTTAGCAGCAGCAGCAGCAGTTACTACTAGCACCGCCTGAGATCTACCACTTACTGGCTGTGTGATCTGGGAAAGTTAGTTCACCTCACTCTATTTATTTTGCCATATGTAATAAATAGAGATGATGGACAGCAAGTACTCAGTAAAGTTCATTATATATAGTGCAAGGCATCAAATATATAGAATGGAAATTCAATTGCTATACACACAGAAAGAATTCCAGTGTTATAATTAACATCTGTGTATGAATGGATCTGGAGCTTTGGAATTAGTCTATTTTCGTTTTCCACAATCATATAGAACCCTGCAGGTATAATATCTTTAACTGGATAATATCAAATAGTCTAGTAATTCATTTAGCCTGCTGCAATGACATTACAGACGTGATTGCAAAATTTCAGGATGAATCGAGGGAAAAACCCCCACAAACTGCTATGCCAAATTTACCTATCAAAAGAACTGTTGACATTCCAAGCTGTTACTTTGTGAGACTTTTCTAAAATTTATTCTAATGTGATTCTGATTGCTGAAAATATTCTTGGTTCTTCTGTTGAGGAAGGCAGTTTATAAGCTACAAGGCAAAAAGTAATCAAATCTATTTTTTTTCCATCACATCTGACAATGATTGTAATTATTCCCCCAAATCCTGCTTAGCCTTAAAAAGAATTGTTAACAATAACAGAAATCCAAAGAACGAATAACTGGCCCTGAAAGCAATAAATGAATTTATTCCCCATTCATCCATAAATATTTACTTCAATGCACTGCTAAAGATGCTTTTACAGTATCAATCACACTGTCTTCAGCAAAATATTTTAACTGATTGTTTTAATAGGAATGTGTATAAATTCCTGCCTATATGTAATTAAATAGAAGCTACTCAAATCAGTTTATAGACACAGGTCAAACTTGAAAGGCTCCACAAAGTTGCCTGCTGAGGAGCCCAGAAGAAAATCATGGCAAATGTACTACTGTTTTTTAATGGAAGGGAAGTTTTAAATGTTGGTAAGGTAGACATTATTTGAATTTATTATCCTTTAGTGTGGGTTTCCCCTGTGGCTCAGCAGTAAAGAATCCACCTGCAATTCAGGAGCCGCAGGAGATGCTGGTTTGATTCCTGGGTTGAGAAAAATCCCCTGGAGGAGGGCATGGCAACCCATTCCAGTATTCATGCCTGGAGAATCCCATGGACAGAGGAGCCTTGCGGGCTACAGTCCAAAGGTCACAAAGAGTCAGATACAATTGAAGCGACTAAGCTCACATCTTTTAGTGTTATGTTTAAGATTCTCTGTTTAGTTTCCTGGGGCTGCTATAAAAAAAGATCACAAACTGGCTGGAAACAACAGAAATTCATTGTCTCACAGTTGTGGAGATCAGAAGTCCAAAATGAAGATGTTGACAGGGCCATGCTCTTGCTGAAGGCGCCAATGAAGGATTCTTCCTTAACTTCTGGTGGCTTCCAGTGATCCTTGACGTTCCTTGGCTTGTAGATACATCACTGCTCTGTCTCCATTGTCATGGGGCATTCTTCCTGCCTGTCTGCATCCAACTTTCCTTCCCCTTCTTATAAGGACACCCAGTCATGTTCACTTAAAGGCCACCCTACTCCAGTATGACCTCATCTTAACTTCATCACATCTGCAAAGACATGTTTCCACATAAGGTCACAGTCACAGACACCACAGGTTAGACCTTCAACACTTCTTTTGTGGGAATGCAATTCAACTCATAATACCTTCTGTGTCAATTTAGCTAAGCTATGGTTCCCAGTCACTCAATCCAACACATAGATGATGCTGTGAGGATGATTGTTGGTATGACTAAAGTTGATCAAAATCAGTTTGCTTTATGTAAGGAAGATTATCTTAGATAACCTAAGTGGTCGTGATTCCACCAATTGCAAGACCTCAAGAGCAGAACTGATGTTTCCCCGAGGAAGACATTCCACCTGTAGACCATAGAAGTAGCTCCTGCCCCAGAGTTTCCAGTCAGTCCTCTTTGATGACGGGCCCTGCAGACTTGCCTAGCCAGTCCTTGCAATCGGGTAAGCCAATTCACTGTAATCTCTTAACATATGCACATACGTATACAGTGCTAGTTCTTTGTCTGGTAGAATTCTGATGGCTATAACACCTAAAGGAGTATTAACTTCCTGAAATCAATATTTCATCATTCAGAAATCATTTACTGAACGTTCAGAATGGTACAGGGATTAAGTGTGTGGACTCTGGTGTTAGGGAGCTGGCTCAAAGTCCAGCTCCACTGCTTACTGGTTCTATCACTTTTGGCAAAGGAACATAACGTCCCGGTGCCTCAGTTTCCTTATTTGTATGAAAGTATGTAATAACAGTATCACTCGATAGAGGAACTATTAATAACATTGCGAATGCTTAGAGCAGTTGGTACTAGCTCATATTTGTTACCAGTGGCATCCTGGCTCTGACTTGTATGTACCAGCTCAGGAAAGCCAATCATGACCATGTCTTTTCAAGTCCATGTTGAGTTTCAAGAGATTTGCTAGCTTGAACTAGGCTGTGGAGGGAATATTTACACCAGGATAATTAACTAAATTGACAAACATTGCAATTCAGGGCTTTTTTTTTTTCTTTTTTCAGAGCTGGATTACTAGCATTATACTTATACTAACGTCTGATAGCCCTTGGTAAATAGTAGTGATTATAATAGGTA
This sequence comes from Antilocapra americana, assembly GCA_007570785.1. NCBI lineage: Eukaryota > Metazoa > Chordata > Mammalia > Artiodactyla > Antilocapridae > Antilocapra > Antilocapra americana. The sequence continues at coordinate 23,917,214 of ML662442.1, forward strand.
AAGTGCAATATGAAAAAAAAGTAGATACTGCTGTTCCTTTATAGTCCCTTTGTACAAAAAAAAACAAACAAAAAACACCCCTCTTTCAACACACTTCGATGATACTTGCCAGGAAATCATCAAATTAAATCTGCAGTATGAATGGTGACATCTAGAGTTACATAATGCATAGCTTAGACAACTAACTACACATAGTAGTCCTGCAAGAAACAACACTCAGTGACCATTTCATTTTTCTATTATTGTTTTAAGCGCAATTTAAAAATAGAGTGGTTCCCTTCATTCCATTTTTTTTTAATTTTTTTATTTTTTTTTTATTATTGTTTTTGCCATACATTGTCATGATATCACCATGGGTTTACATATGCTTCCCCTCCGGGTCCCCCCTCCCTCCTCCCTCCCCCCCGGGAAATCTCGCTGCACCAGTCCCGAGCATCAATCCTGGGCTGGCGATTGATTAGACACATGACAATTAACATGCTTCAATGCCCTTCTCCCATATCATCCCACCCTTACCCTCATCCACAAAGTCCACGAGTCTATTCTATACATCTGCGTTCCTTTTGTTGTCTCCCATGTTGGGTTCTCGTTACTGTCTTCCTTCATTCCATTTTAACCTCAAATGCATTTTAATCCTTGTAAAGAAATGGCTGGAAAATAAAGATATTTCTCAAATATTAATAAAATGAAATATTTTCTATTCCAGGACATTTTGAAACATCTTTTCAGTGCAGGAAAGGACCTCAGCAAGAGCATCAGAAAAATAAATAACCAGTTACTAGGAAGAGCAAAGCTGAAGGGACAGGATAGGCCATATATTTACAGAATTTTTTTTTTCATATTTATTTATTTGGCTGCACTGAGTCTTAGTTGTGGTATGCACGTTTTTTGTTTTTTTTTTTTCCTAGTTGACCCATGCAAACTCTTAGTTAGGACATGCGGGATCTAGCTCCCTGACCAGGGATGGAACCTAGGCCTCCTGCATTGGTAGCATGGAGTCTTAGCCACTGGACCACCAGGGAAGTCCCCAACACAATATCTTGACTAAAGCTGGATAATACACAAGAAACAAACCACCACAACAATAACAAGAACTTCCACATGAAAGGGCCCTTAGAAAGTAGTGAGAGCTGAATCTTGCTAGCACCCAAGTCTGCATCAAGATGCCAGAAGTTCAGCCCTCAACCTGAACTGCTCCAGCCAACCAGCCAGCAAGTCTTCACAGGCCCAGGGCAGCCGTCCTTGCAACGCTCCGTGAAGACTGCCTCTCTACCACATTCCTGGTGCCTCCGCAGGGTCTGCTGCTTCCCAAGTCTTGAAGACACAAAACGAACCCCCAAGGGCTGCATTAACAAGGGCTCCAAACACAGGCAAGCCAAGCCAGCAGTTGTGGCAAAGCTTCTTGGATTCCCATGAGAAACTCTCTGGATCTGGTTCATTGAAGTCACAGGAGACTGCGAACAGGCGGCCACAAAGGATTTAAAAATACTGTGGCTGAAAAAAAAAAAAAAATACTGTGACTGCTGGAGATTTCCCTGGCCATATTTAATTCACCCGCCTCACAGGGGTAGGAAAGGGTTGGAAAGAGACAAAGGGAGATGGTGGGAGAGAAAGGGTGCTGTCCCCGTTAGGAATTAGGATGCAATACTGCAGCCACCTTCCTGCCCCCACCCCAAGGCTCCCTGGAGCGCCTGCTTCTCTCCAAGGAAGCTGCAGCACTCCTCCGCTGTCCCTGGACATCTGCTGGGCTTGTCTATTTTCTGCTACAGGCAGAGAACAGGAAGGAAGAGTTTGTTTCCTGTAAATAGAGGGAGAGAAAATTACAGCTATTATTGTTTTGACAACGGAAGCCCTCCCCGAAGCTTGCCCCACGGTTCATTCCTGACAGGCATCAGGTCTGAGTTGTGGCTCTCTCTGCAGAGAACTCCTCCCAAGGGGTCCCCAGGGAAAGCTGAAAGCCTTGATGGCTTTGCGTTAGGTGTCTAATGGCATAGCGATGTGATTCTGGGCAATCTTCATATCGGGCTGTGGAAATGGAATGCAGCTTTGTGTTTTGATGAATGTTTTGATGCAAAACCTCTGCTGCCCTCGGTGTCGGAGCGTGTTAGAGCCTGACACACACACACCAGGGTTGTAAAGGCCTTGATAACACAAATTATTTATCTGTTAACTACTTCCCCTCACTCCCTGTTCTCCCAAACTTCATTTCTTTTGAAGATTCTTGGCTCTTTAAACTATAGACACATGCATAATCAGTGCAAGGGCTTCCCTGGTGGCTGAAATGGTAAAAAAAAAAAAAAAAAAAATCCATCTGCAACGCGGGAGACTTGGGTTCCATCCCTGGGTCGGGAAGATCCCCTGGAGCGGGGCATGGCAACCCACTCCAGTATTCTTGCCTGGAGAATCCCCATGGACAGAGGAGCCTGGCGGTCCACAGTCCACAGGGTCATAAAGAGTCAGAGATGACTGAGTGACTAAGCATAGCACAGCACATATTCACTGAAAAGGTATAAATTATCCACAACATACTGGGTATCCTGCTTTTTACTTTGAAAACGTGACATGTTTGCATGTTGTTGGGGATATATTTGACCGTGATCTTCAGACATACATTGGTTATTTTTAGATGTTTTAAAGTCACCTTTTACATGACTTGTATTCGAAAAAGAAAGAGGAAGGAATTAGCTAGAACTTAGATTGGGAGCAGGGAAAATCTATGACCATGCGCCTTTCCTAATGAGAATGAAATTTGTTACTCCAAGGGAGTGGTTTCCTCCTACTGGTAGGAGAAATAAGCTTAATTTTGATAGTGGAAGCAGGATTCATATTTTTGTCAAATATAGGAAGAAAGGGTTGTTTGTTTGTTTTTTGCAGAATTTTTTTTCTTTTTCGCTGATTTTTTTTTTTTTTTTTTTGGCAACAGTAACAGAACACCCTAAACAGAGTTGTTATGGGGTCACTTTTACTCTTGGCAAGCAAATGGCACAGTGGTAAAGAATACATCTGCCAACAGAGGAGATTCAGGAGACTAAGTTCAATCCCTGGGTTCAGAAGATCCCCTGGAGGAGGAAATGGCAACCCAGTCCAGTATTTTTGCCTGCAAAATTCCATGGACACAGAAGCCTGGACCATGGCTCTCAAAGAGTCGGACATGACTGAGCACAACAACAAATTGTGATAGCACACCCTTTGTCCTCTTTTACTAGCTGTTTCTTTTATCATTCTTTCCTGGTCCCTTGTCCTCAGCTCCACCAGGAAAGATAGTATGTCCCTAGGCTCAGTCTCGGTTCCTCTTCACTGTTCTTCCTAAGATTTTGGCTTTAATAATGTCTATATGCTGATGGTTTTCCAATCTGTGACTCTAGGCATCACCTGCCACTGGGATTCCAGGTTCTTAGAAGTCACAGCCTACCTGATGAATCTCCTTGGCCATCTTACATCTCAAATTTGACATGCCTAAAATTTCCCCATCTCCAAACCTGCTCTTGCTTAGTATCCTCTTTCTCAAAAATTGCTACCACCATTCAGCTAGTTGCACAATCAAGACATCACCCCTGAGTCTTCTTTTCCCTTTATCTCCGATATCCAATCTGCCAGCAATTTCTCTTATTTTGATTTCCAACTGACATACTCTGTCTGTCTTCCTCCAATACCATGGTGGCTCTCCCAGTCCAAATCACCTGACCTACTGCAGTAGCCCCCATCTGACAGCCGTATTAAACACTTGCACACCTAAAACTCCTTCACATACAGTAGCAGGGGCTTCCCAGGTGGCATTGGTGGTTAAGAATCTGCCTGCCAATGCAGGAGACTTAATACATGCATGTTTGATCCATGGGTCAGGAAGATCCCTTGGAGGAGGAAATGGCAACCCACTCCAGTATTCTTGCCTGGAGAATCTCCACTGACAGAGGAGCCTGGCCGGCTACAGTCCATAGAGTCACAAAGAGTCAGACACGACTGAAGTGACTTAGCACACACGCACAGTACCCAGAGCGGTCTTTCGAATATGTAAATGAGAGAAAATAATTTATTTGCTTAAAGCACTTTAGTACCTTCTCATTATACTTCGAATAAAATTCAAACACCTTATGCTGACCTGCAAAATCCTGTCACTGGTGATCTCTTCTATAGACCTAATCCCCTTCACGTCTGCACTCTACCATCTTTCTCTTCTCCAGAGCCTTCCTTTCTCCACTGGAAATGTCCTTCCCTTAGAATTTCATGCCATTGGCTTCTTTTTGACACTCAGATCTCAGTATAGATGTCATCTTCTCAGAGAGGTCTAATGCTTCACTATTTATATCATTGAGCTTATCACTGCCTGGTGGTTCCTTGTTCATTTGTCTGTGTATTATTTCTTCCTCCAACAATATCATAAGTTCATGTGAGCAGAGGCCTTGTCTTCATGTCCAGTGATGTAGTCTATGTACCTGGAAGAGTGCCTGGCATGCCCGATGCTAGATAACTGTTGAGTGAATGAGAGAATCAATAAACATACTCTCAGGGGGTGATCTGTGACATCAGGAAAGCCTTCCCTAAAAAGTGTTGCTTGAGCAGAATCCTGAATGATGAGTGGCAATTAACGGAAAGAATTCACGCAGAAGAAGAGGTGAGAAAAGTCTTCTATGCAGAAAAAACAATAGGTGAGAAACCTGGAGTTGGGAAGAGCACCTCATCTTTGTTACAGCATAAGGAGGGGCCCGGTCCAGAGTGTGTGGACAGAGGAGAGCAGTGTGAACCGAGACTGGGAGAGGGATGCAGAGCTTCTAGACAAGATAAGGATTCCCAACTTTACTATCAAGGCTTTGGAAACCATCGTGTGTCGAAGCAGGCAGATGTCATCTTAAGATTGCTTTCTAAAACTATCCCTTTGTCTGCAGTGTGAAGAAGAGGCTGGGGTATGGGCAGTGTGGCTGTTATTCCTCCTGCCATCAGGGTGCTTCTGCAGTAATCTAGAGGAAAGATCACGGCAGCCTGGTGAAACAAGTGCTGGAGGAGAATGCGAAACGGGGACAGACTCCAGAGACAACCGGGGCTTCCCTGGTGGCTCAGTGGTAAAGAACGTCTGCCATGCAGGAGATGTGGGTTTGATCCCTGGGTCGGGAAAATCCCCTGGACAAGGACATGACAACCCTCTTCAGTATTCTTACCTAGGAAATCCCATGGGCAGAGGAGCCTGGTGGGTTAAGTCCATGGGGTCGCCAAAGACTCGGACACAACTTATTGACTAAAGCACCACCACCAGAGCCAATTAGGAGGGGAAAGAAGTAGGGGTATTCAATTCCACAAAGGCAGAGTGATGGAGGGTGGGGAAAGATGGTGGCCTTAGGCCTGAAGCTCAAGTTTTTGACTTGCATGCATACTTTAGTGGAGGGTGGCACCATTAATGGAGAAAGAGAATATGACATAGAATTAGAATGACAAAAAAAATATCAAGGTCTTTTTCTATATACTGAATCTGAATGCCTTTAATATATCTAAATGGAGATGTGGAAGTAGACAGCTGGAATCAGGAGTAGGGAGCGCAAAGGAAAAGTATAGTGGGCGGGAGCTATAAATTGGGGAATGCTGGTTATAACCAATGCACACTGATGTCAAGGACAACCTTACATTATTTATACTTGCCATAGAAGCTAACACACAAATATAAGCTACTGTGACCATTGTAAGTGGTGAGTAGGTATGAAGGCAATTTGTACATGTTATTTTAAAGAAGCAAAATAAATGTTCATTTGGAAAGTTTTTTATTTAAGCTTAGTAGGAAAAAAAAAGTGAATTAACAGGAAAATCATATTTAAATTTGCCATGAACATTCACAACAGTTTTTTCTGCCAGAATTTCAAATTGGTTAAAAATTACCTCGTTAAAAACCCTTCAGATGACTTCTTCCTTTATGGGCCAGTTTATTGGGATTCCAGACCTAGGTTAGTAATGGAGCAAATATATCCTAAAGAAACATTTTTATTGTAATGACATCACAACTGTTTTCTCAGTTGAAGAATGATAAAGAGGGAAATGTTCCTTATAGTACAGAGTAGCAGCTGGCCACCTTGCGAATCTGACTCATCTTTCATTCTACTCCAAACAAGACAGCCCGACATGAGTTGACTGGAGTAGAGAGGGTGAGTTTATCGAGTTTAAGTTTGAATTGTTTTAAGTGAGACATAACACGAGTATGGAAGTGTCAGAGGAGGCGCGCATGGAGGGTATGTGTGTGAGGATATCCATTTCATAGTAACGAACTATACCAGTTTCCTCGGATTGCCATAACAAAACTCCACAAACTGGATGCTGGAAGTCTGAAATTGAGGTGTTGGCAGGGCCGTGGTCCCTCCACTTCCTCACCTCTCGGGGCCCCCGGCAGTCCTTGGCTTGTCAGTCCTAAGTCTCCGTCTCTGGGTCTCTATGTTTCTGTGTCTTCATGCCATTTTCCTCCTTGGATCTCTGTTTTCTCTTCTCGTTAGGACACTAGTCATATTGGATTGGAGCCCACTAACTTCAGTGTGACCTCATCTTAACTCATTACATCTGCAAAGACCCTATTTCCAAAGAGGTTCCCATTCACACACATTGGGAGTCAGTTCTTCAACATGTCTTTTTTTTAGGGAGGTGGGGAAGGAATATAATTCAACCCAGAGCTTGAACTATGGGAGCTAATGGAAATGCACGTGTGAATGTGCACGTGAGCTCTCAGTGTAAGACTGTGTGTATGCTTGTGTGAGTATGTTTGTGTGAGTGTGCATTCGTGTGTAAAGAACTACAACCAAAGAACCAGTTCCTTGATCTCTATTCTGATTCCTGGTTCTTGCTTTCAGTGGTTACTTGGAGAGCTTTTATGCTGTCCCATGACTCCATTCACAATGAGTAATGGATCGTTTCCGGCCTCTCACTCCCACTTTTAATGAATACCAACACTAATTAACTGACAGTAACATGGAGCTACTCCTGGCGGCAAGAATCTCTTGCTGAGGTCATAACGGCTGTTGGAAATGTAATTTATTGCTTTGTAAGGCACACTCTGGGACTCTCAGTGTGAAGACCATTTTTGTAAGAGCCAAGGCAGTGTTAGGCAGACCTTTAAGGTAATATGTTCCATAGCTCCTGGGCCTTGGCATAATGATGCATCAAAGGCACAATGGTTCTGCTGGAATGCTGTAAAGATTTCCAACCACAGTACCATCTGCTGGGAGGGACAGATGAGTACTGTTTGAACCAGGATTCCCCCTTATACCCTGAAACCAGAGAAAGCAGGAGAACACCCTCAATTATCAGGACACGGCGTATTATTAGTGTTATTTGTATTATTAGGCTTCGAATTGTTCTGGGAGTGAGAAAATTGCGTCTCAGGAAAAAACAGCACCCTACAAGCCCTATCAAAGATGTGTGATTAGGAGAACAGCAGGCACCTGGGCCCTGGTGAGCCCTGCAGTGAGGTCACTTGGGCAGCCGGCTTCAGGACCCAGCTCTGGACTCCTCATGAACTCTACCAAATTAGCTTTACACGAGGAAGCCGTCTTGCTTCTCTAGAGGATCAAAGTAGCTGGACCCAGTCCCAGTGTTCTGTAGATAAGCAGGTCACAGGATATGTTTGCGCCCTGTTCTGCTCCTAGCACACCACGCTGCAGATGCCTCTGTATTTTCCAGTTAATATCCATAGAGGGAACTCAGGTCCACGTGCTTCCTTCTCTTATCTGCACTAATCTGGTGACCTGAGATCATTTATGTACCCTCCACTCTTGTTACAACGCCTCTGGAACCATGTAACATTTTTTTCTCATGTCTGGGGCTACTGTTCCCAACCAAGTCCTTTTATCCTTTGTACTAGTAATAGCATCTCCTTGTAACACTTAACATGCTTGTCTCGCCAGGGAAGCCTGACAAGGGAAAATATGTAAATATGATTTTCAAAATGACGTCTGAATAGTGGAAAATCACAAGACTATCCAGCCAAAGTAGTAAGAACAAAGACAGTGAAAAGATGTATTAACAAAAAGAATAAAGAATGGAAGAGAATAACATGAGTTAGAATGAATTTTAGCTGTTCAGTTGGCGAGTATTATTGATCAATATTCCATGCTTGGATTTGTTCTCCTTTTTTTAACACTCAGTCCTCATAGACAAAGACCACACTGCACATCCATCCTTATATATAAATATGTGATAAATGTGACCATGAAGTTTTGGGACTGACTTTTGGAAAAATGTCAGAACTTAAATGTCCAAATTATTATTTTCTTTAACCCTGGAAACATGTGATCATTCCAATGCAATTGTATCTATCTAAAAGCCTGTGAAACTGTTCTTTTAGAAGCATCTTTGAATTTAGTTTGTGAAAACTAAAAACAGAAAGCATACTCATTACTTTGTGTTCATATCTGACATACGTCCTCAAATTGTTTAACTATCTTGAATACTTATCATATTCAAAGATAGTCCTAAACATATTATCTTTAAGTCAGCCCCTTTGAATGAACCTTTGCTATTATGTTTTAAATTTATTAGGTATTTTAATAACAAAGGTAATACACATTCATTATAATAAGTCAAATATATGTGCAAGGAAAAAATAATAATCTCTATCTCTTCTCTCCCACAAATATCACCCTCATGAATGAATAAAATATGACACATCCATACTAAAGAAAATAAACAGCTATGTGTATTAACCTGAAGGTATTCCAAAGGCATGCCTTAAATAAAAAAGAAAGAGAAGGATATAGTATACAGTATGGCTTTATTTTTATTTTAAATTTTGTCTATAAATGAATAGATCTGTAGCATGGAAGCACCATGCTTTATCTAAGTATTGCCCTATGGGTGGACAGTCAGGACATTTGCAGCTTGTTTCCACTACAAGCAATGTTCCAGGAGACTTCCTTAATCATAGGCACCTTTATATCTGTAGAAGAGCTCCCCAAAGCTGGAATTTTGGGGTCAAAATGCATATGTCACATTTTTTGTTACCCCTAGGAAGAAAAAAAATGCTTATAACTGGTAAAGCATAGCTGACATTTTATTAATAGAAAAATTAAAAATCCAATTTGTGTTTCTCTATTCTCATGATAAGAAAAAAACTATCTATTATTCAGAGAGCACATGTTCATATGACACAACAAATCCATCGTAGTCATGGGCGACTGTGCTTGTTAAGGCAGTCCCTTACATTATTTCTCACTCTTGAGTGTGTAAAGCCAAGCTTCAAAGGGAAAATGACAGTGATATGAGCATAAAGGAAAAAATATATCCAGTTACACTATTAGATAAAACCTAACAAAAAGTACCCAGAAGATGTTGGTTTGATCATTCTGTTTTATGACCAATAATCCAAGTCTAAACATATTATTAAATTGTTGTAAATTCTGCCTGAAAAAAGCAACCATTTCACCCATAGCAATGTCTGTGTTTCATCGAGTCATTCATTCTTCTAGCACTATCACCTCCCAAATGTCATCACAGTGACTTGTCGGTACATAAGATGCACACTGATGAAAAATACTGCATGCCAGTTTGCAAAGAGTAACTGGTACAGAGACCATCAAATCATGTGTTCACCAGTAGCCAGGAATTATTGTCTTCCATCTGTAATTTAGTGCTTTCAGTGGTTCAGGAAAGAGGGAATGCTCTTCATACTTTATAAAATAATGAGAAGCAAGGTTATCGAGAACTAGAGAAGAGTTCTAGTGTGTCCCATAAAGTATAAGTTATATTTCATTTGATAAATATTTATTGAGTGCCTCCTCTCTGCCAGGAATAGTCAAAGGTATAAGAAACATAGAAATGAAATAGCTAGTCACTGCCTCTAGAAAAGGAGAGACAAACCAGTAGCCACATTTCCAGCACAATCTGGGAGGAGAGGTGGCGGAGATGTGTACAACTTGCACTGAAAACTGAGAGACCAGTCCTTACAGAACCGAAAATAGTCTAAAACACTCACTTCCTTTGGCAAAGAAGTCCACAGAGCTGAATAATTTGCTAAACAGTACAGAAAGCTCAATAATTAAGCCAAGTAACATAAAAAAACCAAAAAGGTATAGTAGTAAGTAGGAAATCTACAAGGTTACACTTAAACTCTTCATTTTGAAAAACCTAAATACAGACTCACATATATTTATGATGGAGCCCTACCAGGACACTCACACTGGGGACAGGAACAAACAAACTTTCTAAATTATGAAATCAACTTATCAGATAAAATTCTTCTTTAGCCACATCCACATAATAATAAACCACTGTACCATAAGGTTTGACTGTATTTCTACAATCTTAATAAACAAAAGTCATTTAAAACAAAAATCTTTTTATTTAGCTTTTACTGATGGAGATAGACTTCCATGTGATATAGCAATTACGGCTTAATTAGGCTTCACAGTCGAGCTACAAAACATTTAAAAAAAAAACCGCTAAAGAATCTATAAAAGCATCCCAAGAAAATTTTTAAAAACTGATAAATCTTTAAGGACACTCACATAATCAACAAAGCACTCATAAAATATGTCCATCAGTGTTTACTTTTAATCCAAAAACAATAATCCAGGACTTCCCTGGTGGTACAGTGGATAAGATTCTGCCTGCGAATGCAGGGGGTACGAGTTCGATCCCCAGTCTGGGAAGACCCCACATACTACAGAGCATCTAAAGCCCGTGCACAACTCCTGAAGCCTGTGCTCCCCAACAAGAGAAGTCACCGCAGTGAGAAGCCCATGCGTCACAACAGAGGACAGCCCCTCCTTGCCACAACCAGAGAAAGCCTGTGCAGCAACAAAGACCCAGAGCAGCCATAAATAAAATAAAAACAATAATCCATAAAATCACAAATTTAACCCTGAGTTTTGCTTTTGGAAAAAAAAGAAATCCACTTTTCTCTGTTCCCCTAAGCTCCCCACAGCAGGGGGGTATTTGCTGATTTCTCATTTGTTTGCATAACATGAAATATTCTTAAGTCGTTTGCTTAAAGGAAATATTGCGTATCTTCACTTCATGTTTTCCTGCAAAGGAATAAAAATTAAGGTCTTCATTATTTTTTAAAGCCATTTTGCAAGGACCCCAGGATATCATAACCTAGCACTCATCCATATATGAGCACATTATCCCCACCTTTCTTTTCTTCTTCCCTCCCTTCCTCTCTCCTAGCTTCCTCTCCCCGTTCCTTCAACAGCATGGAGCAATAACAATTACATGTTTATCACAGTGCTATCTATACAGATTCCAAAAGCAGACTTAACCATTATATCACAGCTGTCCTATTAAAGGATTTCACAGAGCAATGTGGAGATTGCAAATGTACACGATTACATTTAGAAAACTGAACACTTCTGATTCAGTATCATTTCATAATTTCATTAGTAGGATGAATGACTGAGTGCGAGTCTAGTTATCAATAGCTTGAGGCCAAAACTTTTCTCCTCTGCCTTGGGGGACAATGTTCCAGATTCTGAGCGATCATGTAAAATTGGAAATGTGGTCAATTGGAAACCAATTAAAATCAATGAAAAAAAAAAGCTGCACACTAATTTAGAACTAGGAAAATATACAAATAAAATTATTGAGAATGACTTTTTATGTGAAAGAATAATAGAAAAGTATCCGCCAATCCTGGACTCAGAGTGGATACCACATGATTACTGCAACATTTCAGAATAATCGTTTTTTTCAGAGCAAGCATAACAGGCTGTAAGAGCTGGAGGTTAATTCTTGCCCAATACACACATGTAGAGCTGTGCTCATACTTAGTCACTAACTTATGTCCGACTCTTTGCAACTCAGTGAACTGTAGCCCACCAGGCTCCTCTGTCCATGGGATTCTCCAGGCAAGAATACTGGAGTGGGTTGGCATTTCCTCCCTCAGGGGATCTTCTGGACCCAGGGATGGAACCCAAGTCTCCTGCATCCCTGGCACTGCAAGTGGATTCTTTACCGGTGAGCCACCAGAGAAGCCCCATTCAGTTCAGTTCAGTTCAGTTCAGTTCACTCGCTCAGTCGTGTCCGACTCTTTGTGACCCTATGAATCACAGCACGTCAGGCCTCCCCGTCCATCACCAACTCCCAGAGTCCACCCAAACCCATGTCCATTGAATTGGTGATGCCATCCAGCCATCTCATCCTCTGTCATCCCCTTCTCCTCCTGCCCTCAATCTTCCCCAGGATCAGGATCTTTTCTAATGAGTCAGCTTTTCGCATCAGCCAAAATTTTGGAGCTTCAGCTTCAACATCAGTCCTTCCAATGAACACCCAGGACTGATTTCCTTCAGGATGGACTGGCTGGATCTCCTTGCAGTCCAAGGGACTCCCAAGAGTCTTCTCCAACACCACAGTTCAAAAGCATCAATTCTTCGGCACTCAGCCTTTATAGTCCAACTCTCACATCCATATGTGACCACTGGAAAAACCAGAGCCTTGACCATACAGACCTTTGCTGAGTCCCTATACCAACCTACCTTACTCAGTTGGGATACATCTATTGAAAAAAAAAAAAACAATGATGTTAAGAGAAAACTCACAGAGGAGCCTTATTTGTGATATTATCAAGTCTCTTAAAGTCTGTCAAGTGGGCCCTGAGGATATTCACAGCATGAGCCCAAACCTCTGTTCCTCACTTCCATTGGGGATGACACAAGGAATACACCATTGAGGAAAGCACGTGGGTGAAGGAAACAGGATATGAAAGCTGCCTCTCTGCCTTGGAATCAGATTAGAGCCTCAACTTTCTGAAATGTCTACAGTGTGGACCTTTCTAGAAACGAGGGGGGGTGCAAAACTCCAAACGCTGACTTTAGAGAGCTAATTAATATGCTGGCGGTGTCCCAGCAACCTAAAACATAGCTAGTTCTCTTTTGAGTGGAATATATCTGTATATATGAATTATTTACATGTAACACAGAAGCCTATAAGGAAGAGGAAGGAGGACGTTTTGTTTATTCACTTGTTTTATAGCCTACATCACATTTGAAAGGATTGTAAATGACTTACAAAGATTCCGGGAAGATGGCAGTGGTGGAGGCATGGTATTTAAATATCCTTGAATTCCCCTCATAAAGAACAGACACAGCAACTATGATACCAGAACCCAACAACCCACAGGCAACATGTGCAGCAAACTAAGCGACAAAGTATCCTCCGCAAACCTCAAACTATGAGCACCCACAGCTACAAGATCTGTGTGTGGTCATCCTTAGCGCAGAAGGATGCAGAGAGAAGCCGGCAGGCATCTGGCAGCCCTGAGACTAGGAGACACAGAGTGAGCTCTCCCTAGGGCCCCACAGCCATCTGAGAGAGTGGTTAGGCTGGAGGGTTTCATCAAAGCTCCCTCCCAAGACAAAGCCCTGCAATGAGAAGAAACTACTGCTGAGGTAGCATTCAACACGGGCAGAAGCAACAGGAGCAGAAGAAAGAAAAGGTCCAGACAAGGGCTACAGAAACAACAGAAGAAGGGGACTTCCATGGTTGTACAGTGGATGGGAATTCGCCTGCTAGTGCAGGGGACACAGGTTCTATTCCTGGTCTGGGAAGATTCTACAACTATGGAAGCCCGCATGCCCTAGAGTCCACCACTGAGAAGTTCGCAAGGGAAACTACAGAGGACCAGGCCCAGCAAAATCATGTCCTTTAATACTGTAGAGTCTTGATTCTAAGGCTTGTCTAAGTCTTGACATCTCTTGCTTGAAGCCAAAAGGACAGATTGTGTGGAGAATTCTGTATAAGTGGAAGCAGGACTAGAACCTACATCAAAGAGTGCCAAGAAGTCTTGTGATTCTCAGACCTCCTCGGCGTACCATTCTCATGGTGAGTGCAGCGGGGAGTGACTGAGAAGGGCAGTTCAGAGACACGAGCGACATCTGCAAGAGGGAGAGGGCTCAGAACAGATCCTGAAACAGGCTTAACGCATGCCCTCCTGCTGCAATCCCATCCTGGGCAGGGGGATGGTCAGGGGACCCATCGTGGGCAGGGGTTGGGGAGGGAGGGGCTTCCAGCCACACCCACCATGGTCCAAGCTGATCATGATGTGATCTAAATGCTGCTTGTGGTGGCAGATATGGGAGCAGAAAGGAAGGCCTTGATAAGAGATCGCAATGACTGAAAGAGTAGAACCATCCAAAATCACAGTTTTGAGCCAAAATAATGGGAATAATGTACCGAGAAAACTATGGGAACCAGAAACGGATGCTTGCTCTGAGTAGATAATTATTCCTCCCTCTTTCTTACACATCACAGTATAGCAAAGCTCACAAAACTTAAAGGGAATTTCAAATCCCTGGTGTACCATCTTGGAGGCTTCAACAAAGGTGAGTAATTCAATATGCAAGTTTCCTCACAAGTTCATGCTTTATTTTTTTTGTTTTTTGTTTTTTAATTTAAAGAGATTTTTTTAAAGAGAGTGTACAGATAAAATAGGGCTTCCCAGGTGGCACTAGTGGTAAAGAACCTGCCTGCCAATGTAGGAGACTTAAGAGATGAGGGCTCAATCCCTGGGTTGGGAAGATCCCCTGGAGGAGGGCATGGCAACCCACTCCAGTATTCTTGCCTGGAGAATCCCATGGACAGAGGAGCCTGGCGGGCTACAGTCCATGGGGTCTCAAAGAGTTGGACATGACTGAATGACTTTGCATGCAGCACGCACATGTAAGATACTCTTACTTTTTATGAGGTAGGACAGAAAATGATAATGATTTCTTAATAAAAACAATAGTTTCTATTCCTCAAGTACTGACTTTATTCCAGGCATTAGGCTAAGCACTTTATATTCACTGCAGCAATAATATTGTTTTCATTTTCCTGATGAGGAAATTTCGGCACTACAAAATTAAAAATATTAGGAAATTCATCTCAAGGTACACGGCTAGTAAATGGCCATTTCATGATGCAAACTGAGATCTGACTTCAACATACTTACGAAGGGTTACAAATCATGTTCATATTGCCTCTGACTTCACTTTTCTAGTATCTATCAAACCTGCAGGTTTTTCTCAGGTGGCCCCTACAGGTGTTCTTTTAACTAGATTGCAACTCACTGGTTATTTAACTGAACTATTAATAAATCAGTTTAGTCAGCACTCTTAATTCCTTGTTTACTTATTAAAGCATGAAATCAATTGAATATATACCATGTACAAAGCACATCAATCTTTTAGAGAAACTGAAAACAGAGACTTTCCCTCCATGTCCACAGTTATTCATCCATCAAGAGATACACTTTGAGAAATAAGATATAATTCCAAAATCAGGCTGAATACCACTTTACAGCATACCATTTCAATTCTGAATATGGTAAAAAATTCTGTTCAGCAGTTTGAGTTCAGTTTGGAGAAAGGCTTACCTAGTATGCAAAGTGACAATAAGTGGGATGATAATCTAATGTAACCCTTACCACCAGTTCTTGCAAAGAGATTAAGGCACTAACTTTTTTTCTCATCTATAAATTTTTTTCTTTTTACCCTTTGATCCCCTTATTCCATTTCTCTCACTCACCACCCTCTACCTTTGGCAACCATCAATCCATTCTCTATGAGTAATAACTTTTTTAAAAAATTAAAACTTCAGCAAGTCAGCAATACTTAAACAGAAAAAATTAAACATTGTCAAGGATGAGTAAAAGAGCACGTTAAAAAAAAATCTACACTTTTGTAGATACACACCAAAGACAAATAATTGAAATGATTTTTCAAAATCAATCAGATGAAATCACTATTTTTCACTGAATCATTAAAGTCCTTCCTTTCCCAAAGAGCTATTTGGGCCTGAACAACTCACATAATGACTTTTATTATCTCCTTGACTTTAGCAGGGAACACATGGAATGAGAAAAGTTATTTCAGAATGAAAGTTTAAAAAGTCAGAAGGGAAAAGTCACAGGCCTGGGTGACTTCAGCCTGCATGGAAACGATAATTCAGTAAGTCCATAAGGGTAGCAGAGTTTGTGGACCGCCTTCTCCACTGAAGTGAGCACAGAGGGGCAAGGAGCACTGAGCCAGGAACACAGGGGCCGGGCAAACAGTTTACAATAACAAGGTCCGTTCCAAATAGGAACAACGCAGGAAAGGCAACCCTCTTGGTGAGAACTGTCTCTTGCTTGAAATCATTAAAAACCAAGTATAGTTTAGATCTAGGGATGACATTTCTTGGAATAGTCCTCAAAGGGGAGCCACCTGTGCTCCCAGCTACACCTTGGGCTCTAAGCTGCCCTTTCCTCGTGGAAATTTGCCACTATTGTCTGGTCACATCTACCCATGCCATGCTCTGTGATCTCTAGAAATGAAACGCACTTCCCTAAATTCATTACCAAAAGGGATTTTAGCCCTCAGTGACGCTAAACTCAGAGAAAGAGACAGAAAAAAAAGATAGTGACTTCTTAACAACTGCCAACGTTTTTCTTTCCAGTTTCAACAGTTTTATCTTAAAATCCCAGCTCTTCGTTACTGGGGATGAATGTAGAACAAGACTTGAGAACCTGTTTCATTAATGCTCAGGCTGCTGGCATTGTAAAGGGTCAAAGTGATGAGGTAAAGACCTTGCTTGGGAACTCAGTGATTTAGAAGTAAGCTCAACAGCTCACATTAGCTGAGTCTCAACCCAAAGATTTGAATCGGAAGGACCTCCCTGGTGGTCCAGTGGTTAAGAATCTGCTGCCAACGCAGGAGACACGGATTCGATCCCTGACCTGGGAAGGTCCCATAAGCTGCAGAGCGATGAAACCTGCGCACCACAGCTACTGTGGCCCGCACACTCGAGGGCGCATGTGCTGCAACTGCTGAGGCCACAAATAAATAATCAATGTAAAAACAACAACAATAATTTGTCTCATCTTAGGTCACCGAGAGACTATCGTGTGATATTTCTCCACTTAATATGGAATCTGTTATTATTCAGAAGTATCATGGACTTAAGACTCACATCTCACTCCAGTAAATTCCAGGGCAACTTCAAACCAGTCACACACAGAAATACACTATGTACTGAGACATAACCATTTTTTGCATGTTTGGTAGAATACAGAAGCTATTTTGTTTCACAAGTATAACATGATGATTTTTATGGGGGAGGTGAAGAATAATTTATCCAGTGGGGGAGGAATGTAATTAGCTTGAATACAGAGTGCTGGAATTGGGCCAGGACAACAGCCAAGTTACTGAAAAAAAAATTCCATTTTGGGCACCAAAAATTAAAATGGCGCCCACCTCCCTGCCCCTGTAGAAGCTTATATTCTCATGCTTATTTTTTCTCTCATAGTAGAAAATACCGTAATAAGGTACTAAAGCACTGTATCAGAAATGATGTTTGCAGGGGATCCACTGCATGCTAAGACACTGTGCTAAACATTCTTAGTCTTCAAGATGCTTCTGTGCTGTCCATACAGTCAAGCTTCCTTCATGATCCCAAAAATGCCTGTCTTGGCTCCCTCTTCAGCCTACAAGTGATCCTGAGTGGTGCAATGTACTTTCAGGAAAACAGACCGGAAAAGAAAGAGGCCTGAGAAGACTGGAAACAGGTTGGGCAGCAGAACAAGAAATTGTCCCTGGTACCTGGATGATGGCCTAAAGGCTGAGTAGGTGCCAGGGGAGTCTGCCCCTTGACCTGAACACTCTTGATGCGATGCCCAGAGGCCAGAATAGAGATTTCTAAAATGCAGAACCCAGGGACTTCCTTGGCAATCCAGCAATTAAGACACCCTATTCCCAATGCAGGGAGTGCAGGTTAGATCCCAGCCAGGGATCTAAGATCCTACGTGTGGTGTGGCCAAAATAAATAAAAAAAAATTTTAAAGATCACTGACTTAAGATCACCATACAAATATAAAAACAATTTTAATAAATAAACAAACAAAATGTGGAACCTGGAGCAAATCCCCATATGTCTCTCTTACCTCCTGCCTCCAGCCTTGGTCAAAGGCTGGTGTTACCAACCTGGGTCTAAACCAAAGCTTAGGCTCTTGTAGTGCGTGTGTGTTAGTCACTTAGTCAAGTACTTTAGTGTGTGTATTAGTTAGTTAGTCACTCAATCCACTCTTTGTGACCCCACAGACTGTAACCCCCAGGCTCCTCTGTCCATGGGATTCCCCAGGCCAGAATACTGGAGTGGGTAGCCATTCCCTTCTCCAGGGGATCTTCCCAACCCAGTGATTGAACCCGGGTCTCCTGCATTGCAGGCAGATTCTTTACCATCCGGGCCACCACAGAAGCCCTCAATTAATGGTAAAGTCATATAAATCTCTCTTAATTTACTTTGTTCTTAAGCATTTTATTTATTGCTATTCTTTTTTTCCCCCTTTTTATGTTCTTTTCCATTATGGTTTATTATAAGATATTGAATTTAATCCTATAATATACAATCCCATTCCTAGGCACATATCTTGAGAAAACTATACTTCAAAAAGATATATGCACCCCTGTGTTCATAGCAGCACTATTTACAATAGCCAAGACATGGAAACAACCTAAATGTCTATCTATAGAGGAATGGATAAAGAAGATGTGTCTATAGAGGAAAGGATAAAGAAGATGTGGTACATATATAGAATGCAATATTACTCAACCATAAAAAAGAGCGAATGAAATAATGCCATTTGTAGCAACATGTATGGATGTAGAGATTATCACACTGAGTAAGAAAGAGAAAGACAAATATATATCACTTATATATGTAATCTAAAATATGACACAAATGAACTTATCTACAAAACCAGAAACAGACTCTCAGACAGAGAACACCCAAGGGGGTGGGGGCTGGAGGAGGGATGGAGTAGGAGTTTGGGATTAGTAGATGCAAATTAGTATATACAGAATGAATAATCAACAGGTTCCTACTGTATAATACAGGTACGGATATTGCTATTCTTAAAGTCAAGAGTTGTAGAAGTCCTTGGCCTGGTCCAATGCAAGGGCAGGCTTTTGGGTCTAAAAACACAAGTGAACTCAAATGATTCCATTCTATTTCTGAAAACTCTAGTCTAGTCCCCCAAATTCAACTTCTTAAGACTCACCATGGTCCCTTTCATTAGCTGGAAGTATTGCTTCTTATCTCAAGTTTATCATGAACTTTTATTTCTATTGTCCTTCCCCTTCTTCAAAGTCTTGCATGAAAATGCTTATTTTTCAAAACTCAAACCTAATTTTTTGGTAGGGTCGCTGAGGATTATGTCTTAACATTCAAGCTCTATTTTAAAAAAAAGACCAAAAAGCATAAGGAAACAGGTACAAGGATTACCAGTCCGAGGGAGACTCACTTGCGAGAAAAGCATCCACACACCAACTTCAGCAGGATGTGGGATTTTTGCCACTGACTTTTTTCTATTCATGGTCTCACTTGTGAACAGTAGAAGCGAAAGGAGCTGGTTGGTGGTCTGCGCCTGTCCAGTCAATGCTGGGAAACTGTCAGGATTATAATGCTCCTTTGTTGGCTGGCTTGGCAGCGATGCCAAGAGCTGAATGGGCCACAGAGACTGAACTAGTTATGACGACCGCTGGGTCCCCCCAGATGACCAGAGGCTCTCCCCACCCCGTCACCCGGCCACCCTGGGATGACAGTGTGGACGCGGAGACACTCCTATTCCTCCCACAAATATGCTTCACCAAGTGGGCTGATGGAAAGCCTCGACTACTTGATGATCCATCTGATTCAGTAGGGGCATCAAGCTTACTGGAAACTTGCAAAAAAAAAAAAAAAGAAAGAAAGCAGAAAAACGAGATGGAAAGTATATCTTGAAAACGCTGTCGTGTAATTATGTGCTAATCTTTTCCCACTGAAACTGTAGAAGGACTTTTGCAGATGGAGAGTAAAGGATGAAACACTAAATTCAGGACAAAACAGAAAAAGAAGTGCCCTTCTGATGATATTCATGGAGCAAAATTGATCTGACCGATTTAGGTCACAGTGATTTTATGTTTGTTTTTGACAAATCACACGTCCCAGCGCCCCAATTTTCAGATTTAGATGCATCTCCCAATAACAGAGAGAAAGAAACTAAAGACTAGGAAGCAGGTAGGGCAAAAAAAAAAAGATTACTAAACAGAAAATGAGTTGTTTTCTAATAGCTTTCTGCAAACCCAGACTCCTGGTTTTATTTAAGAAGCCCACTGCCTTTGAAAATACACAGGGTCTTTTCAATAGCAAAAGATCAAATGATGTTAATCAGGCAGTGGGGCCTAATCCTTTAATGCCGCTGTCTCTTTACATTATAAACATTCCAGCTGTATGAGCTGGAACGATTTTTATCTTAGCTTGTCTTTTCTTCTTCTTCCTCTTTCTTTAAATTTTAGGTTTTGCCAATCAGTACTGACTAGGCTTTCTTCTACCTCCCTGCTAACCCCCATCCTGCAATAATCTGTTGTGCCTTAGAACAAAGGAAGACAAGAAGATGGGGCAGTTGGTACTTCCATCTCCCTGTTTTCTAATCCACGTACTTCACACGTTTAAGTCAGTTCCAGTAGAAAAGCCACGACTGCCGGGTACCGCATGCAGCTCACGGTTCTCCATGCTCATCATCTCTGCTCCCACTCAGCTACTGGTTTGGCCTGACGGGTTCAGTTCATGTACCATAGGAATGGATGCATTTGCAGCTACTATCAACTACTTTTTTTTTTTTTGAAACCCAATCTTTGCTGCAGAAAGATAATACTCACATTTTGAAAACAGTAGCATGTTTAGCTGAAAGAATTGACTGGAACAGAGAGAAGGATATGTGACAGTTGTTTTCAGATATTTGACCTGCCACCCTGTTGATACAGGACTGGACTTCTGGAGGAATGCAGAACCATCACAGCAGTGATTCTTCAATGGGGGTTTGTTGGTGTGTAGAGACACTTAGAGAATTCTTTAGGTTACACCTCTGCTGAGACGCTAATGTCACTGCAGCAGAATGCCACCATTATCCTGAGAGTCTGACCTATTTCTTAGGAAGAGGAGAATGGGAAAAATTGAGGTGTATCAGACTGGACTATAAATTCCACCAAATCAGTTGAACTATATGTAATCCCCATACCTTTTTATTCCTAAAGCCTAACAGGGCCAGACATGTGGCAGGTCCTCAAAAATGCTTTGTGAAGTATTCTTTTGTTGATGAATTTTTAAAAAAAGCAGGGAAGCAAATTTCACTTTAATATAAGTGGAAGGCTCTAAGAAGAAGCATTGTCCTAGGTGGCTATGACAGACAGTGAACCCTTCATCTTTGGAGGAATTCAGACAAACTGGAGATAGTGTTATGTAAGCTGAGGAGCTGACCTGGTTTATAAAGTGAAAACAGCAGTCCATTTTAGCTCCAGGCCAAGGAAACACTCCAACACTTTCTACTCACGACCATGAACAGATTCATCTTTCAAAGGATACAAAAAGATGACCCGCAATATCGTCAGTTTAAACCAGAGCACCAAATCCTTGTGCCCTGCTTTCTGGGAGTTCTGTGCTAAATTTGAGCCACAGTTCATTAAATCCTAAGTTTTTAATTTCTTTTCCTAAGACTAAAGATTTCTTTTTACCAAGAAGGACACTTGTACCTTTGAAAGTCTCCATGGATATGATTTTCTTCATTAGAGCATCATTTGAATGCTGATGTTTGTTAGCCTAGAGCCATGGTTGACAGGTCCTAAAAACCCAATTCCCTCTTCTTGCAGAACTAAAGACCTTGAAACCCATCTCTTTGTCACACTAATTTGGGACCCAAATTTCCAAGTTAATTTAAACGTGGCCCATAAGAGAATTCCAACATTTCTTGAAACATTGTAAGTCTTCTGAAGACTTTTCACTCCCTTCTCCCCATCCTGCTTTTCCTTCCTCTTCCTTCCTTTTTCTTCTCCTCCTCCTCCTTTTAATTCTGAATGAAGTTTATCATCTCAGAAATGTGGTACCTTGATAATCTCTTTTTGAGATTATCTATGAATCCCACGTTGATTTATGCTAAACAACTGTGGCCGGTTAAGGAGAGATAATAAAGTGGGAAGCCTCATGCCCAACCGGTAGACATGCTGTGATGATCTTTTGGTGAAGAGCGCCACCTCTCATCAGCAGACCAAGGTCGCCTTTCTGTGGGCCAGAGTCGGAGGAGAATAGGAAAAATAAATCAGTGATCGCTAGCATTTTCTCTTTGCACAGCGTTCCATTACCTTTTGGACCAAAGATGGCAAACATCTCTGACTGCACCTCATGGCTGTTTTAGTGGGAGCAGTTCTGGGCTCTCAAGTCATTATTTACCATCTATGAATTCACTGTTGAAAGACAGTAATTCTTTATTTATCAGCTTGGACCATTCTTTAAAACCTTGGACTTTCTACTGAATAACAGTGGTAACAATGACAGCCTATTTTCTTGGGCTCCAAAATCACTGTGGGCAGTGACTAAAGTCATGAAATTAAAAGACACTTACTCCTTGGAAGAAAAGTTATGACAGACCTAGACAGCATATTAAAAAGCAGAGACATTACCACATGGTTTTTCCAGTAGTCATCTATGGATGTGAGAGTTAGACCATAAAGAAAGCTGAAGAATTGATTATTTTGAACCGTGGTGCTGGATAAGACTCTTGAGAGTTCCTTGGACTGCAAGGAGATCAAACCAGTCAATCCTCAAAGAAATCAATCCTGAATATTCACTGGAAGGACTGATGCTGAAGCTGAAGCTCCAATACTTTGGCCACCTGATGCCAAGAGCTGACTCATTAGAAAAGACCCTGATCCTGGGAAAGGATGAAGGTGGGAGGAGAAGGGGACGACAGAGGATGAGATGGTTGGGCATCAGCGACTCAACAAACATGAGTTTGAACAAACTCTGGGAGAAGGTGATGGACAGGGAGGCCTGGGGTGCTGCAGTCCATGGGTCTCAAAGAGTCGGACATGACTGAACGATTGAACAACAACGTAGCATGTGAAGTGGAAGTCCTATGTTTAAAGGTTAAAAGCTAGGCTCTTTGACCTGCCCATTTGGATGGAATCCCAGCTTCACTGCTTACTTACTAGCTGTGTGCCCTCTGATGAGTTACTGAACCTGCCTAAGCTTGACATACTGAGGGAATATCAATTTAGTGCACATTTTATTGAGCTGTGTTAAGACAGAATACACTGTTGGTAGGAATGTAAATTGGTGCAGCCACTATGGAGAACATATAAAGGTTCCTTAAAAAATTAAAAATAGAGTTACCATGTGATCCTGCAATCCCACTCCTGGGCATAGATCCAGAGAAAATTCTAATTCAAAAAGATAGGGAATTCCCTAATGGTCCAGTGGTTAGAACTTGGTACTTTCACTGCTGAAGGCCCAGGTTTAATCCCTGAAAAGATACATGCACCCTAATATCCACAGCAGCACTATTTACAATAGCCAAGACATGAAAGCAACCTAAATGTCCATGGACATACACACACACACACACACACACACACACACACACACATATATATGCTTTCCTAGTGGCTTGGACGGTAAAGAATCTGCCTGCAATTCAAGACACCTGGGCTCAATCCCTGGGTAAGGGAGATCCCCTGGAGAAGGAAAAGGCACCCACTCCAGTATTTCTGCCTGGAGAATTCCATGCATAGAAGAGCCTGGTGGGCTACAGTCCACAGGGTTGCAAAGAGTCAGACACGACTGAAGCAACTTAGCACCCATCTATCTATCTATATACACACACACAAATATAGGTTTCCCAGGTGGTGTCAGTGGTAAAGAACCTGCCATGGACAGAGGAGCATGGCAGGCTACAGTCCGTAGGGTCACAAAGAGTCAGACATAACTGAAGAGACTTCGCACACAGGCATGCATATATATATATATAATACTTGTTGTTGTTTACTCACTAAGTCATGTCTGACTCTCTTGCAACACCATGAACTATAGCCCACCATGAATCTCGATCCATGGGATTTCCCAGGCAAGAATACTGGAGTGGGTTGCCATTTCCTACTACAAGGGATCTTCCCAACCCAGGGGTCGAACCCATGTCTCTTGTGTCTCTAGCATTGGCAGGCAGATTCTTTATCGCTGAGTCACCAAGAAGGCCAATGGCATACTACTCAGCCACTAAAAAAGAAAGAAATAATGCTATTTGCAGCAATATGGATGGATCTAGAGATTATTATACTAAGAAGTCAGTCAGAAAGACAAATAGTACATGGGATCACTTATATGTGGAATCTGAAATATGACACAAATGAACTTACTTACAAAAAAGCAAGTCTCATAGCTAGAAAACAAACATCGTTACCAAAGGGAAGTGGGGGGGTGGGAAGAGATAAATTAGGAGTTTGGGATTAGCAGATACAGATACTATGTATACAAAAGAAATAATGTTTGGTCCTATTGTAGAGCACAGGGAACTACATTCAATATCTTGTAATAAACCATAATGAGAAAGAACATGATAAAGAATATATGTATACATAACTGAATCAGTTTGTTGTACACCTGAAACTAACACAACATTCTAAATTAACTACATCTCAACAAAAAGTAAAGAGAGAAAACATACGTACAGTGATGCACGCAAGGCACCAAGCAAATTAACATTAGTTTGCTTTAGTATTATGAGATTGCTGGTTCTTTCTGTTCATAAGGTTCTGTGTAATAAATAATTGGGAGAGTTGGGTCTCTTAGCCCCTAAAGTATTTTACTTAGGTCTCCCTCCCCTGTGACTATGGCTCTAGCTGAGACTCCACTGCAAAGGACATACAGCCAATGAAGCTGTCAGGACACAGAACTGTTTCGTGCTAAGTCTCCTGAGTCATGTCCAACTCTTTGAGATCCCATAGACTGTAGCCCGCCAGGCTCCTCTGTCCATGGAATTCTCCAGGCAAGAATACTGGAGTGGGGACTCTGTGGAAGAGGGCAAGGGTGGGATGATATGGGAGAATGGCACTGAAACATGTTAATTATCATATGTGAAATCAATCGCCAGCCCAGGGTTGATGCTCAGGGCTGGTGCACCGAGATAACCCAGGGGGAGGGAATCGGGAGGGAGGAGGGAGGGGGGTTCT